>BSBK01002611.1:0-355911 GCA_027943335.1 Chamaecyparis obtusa | reverse complement strand
ACGATATGAGAAGAAAAGAACACAATCCATAATCCAAAATTCTAGATTTCAATAAATTCCTTCAATTCCAATCCAGAGCCAAAATTTGTCTCCCTAAAACTTGTCCTCTCAAAAAATGACCAAAAAGGACTCTAATATAGAAAACTCAGCAAACTAAACTCAAACATGCAACTCACAATTAGAAATTAGAACTCAACTCCTAACTTTGTTTTCATCAACACCTTTTTGCATGATTCAATTTTAGTTTAATAATAATTACATGCACTTTTTCAAATAATATCTTTTTCACTTAAATTTATATTTTAATTTTTTTTGGTTGGTAATAATATGTGTGTGTGTGTGTGTGTGTGTGTGTGTGTGGTGTGTGTGTGTGTGTCTATATATATATATATATAATTTAAAAAGGAATTTACATTGCATGATAAAGGCCTTCTTCCTTGGCCCAACACACCACCCTATCCATACTAGCAACAATTACACCAAAAGTTTCTAAGGCCCCAGTCCTTTGCCTAACACACCATCCTATACAATCTTTCCACATTTACATCTATAACATTCTACTAACACCCCCCTTAGAAACATAACATTATCGCCTTACCTTGTGCATAACAATAACCAGGCAACCCATCGTTTGACATTAACATAGATCTTATACAAAACAACACAAATTTGCCTTGCATCATCAAAGTGGTTCCATTTTTTATCTTTGTCATGCATCCTCATCCCGTATCTTCTACCAAGCCCTTCCAAAGTAAATTTTCAACCCAAAACGCCCATAAGCCCGACAACATCAAAACAAAGCAAAAAGCCAAAACTGTAAAAATTCTCCATGTTGCATAATTAATGTGGGTAGTACACACGCACCACCATCCTCCTTCGTCACTAGTTTTTTGTCCTCCTCCCGTGTCGGTGTGACACTAGGAAACACACAATTTTCCTGGCTTCTTCATCCTGATAAATCCTTATTTCCTCCTTAAGTTTCTTCCACTCCTCAGCTATATGTTCCTTATAGGCCCACTGGTTTACCATCTTCGGCCACCACATGAAGGAAAAATGTCAAATCTCATTCCCCTCATATTCATTCTCCAAACACTTTCTATAATTAAAACCATAACTCAAGAACACCCTTTCTTGTTTAGACTCCAAGCCCAAATTAAATCACTTGGAAACAACGAGTTCATAACCCACCTTATCACTGGAATCTCCTCCTTCAACTCCAAACCCCACACAATGATCATCGCTACAATATCTACATTAATCTTCCAAATTCCATAGGTCCACCTAGGTTAGTTGAAACATATCTATCCACTGGATGCTTCCTTACAGGTTCATTCTGGTATCTCCCATACTCCTTAGCCATGTTATCTGATCTCACTCTAACCTAAGGACGTTTCACAATGGAACTACCTTTCTAGCTAAACATATATCCCTCCTCTTGTCATCTATTATAAGGCCATTTAGGTCTTCTGCTAGTTTCATATCAGAAGTTTTGATGTTGTATGAAATCACCATTTCTTTTTCCCTGAGGTTTGACTCTACCTTGCTTTTGCAAAATCCCTAAGCCTTTCTAGTCCCCCATCCTCCAATTTATATTTTAATTTTAATAATATTGAATGTGCAACTTTAATTGCATATTAATATTTAATTGATAATTAATATTTTTAACATTTTAATAATATACAAATTGATAATTAAATACCAATTCATTAATTATGTCTTTAAATTAAAATTTTGGATTTAATAATTAATTAAATCCCCTATTTCTATAGTTAGACTTTTAATTAAGTCCTTTTAAATAAACATAAGTATTTAATTAAGTTTCATTAATCAATACCTTATATTTAATATTGTACTATATAATAAGATTTAATTATCTAATCATTTAATTAGTCTTAGTTAAATCTTCAAAGTATTTTTAACACAAAATCACATCAAACCACCTGGCATGAAACCAAGACAGAAACTGACTAAATCACACGCAACAATTAAGTTAAAAAGATGGGTTCACGAATAATGTCACCCTAACGAATTCAGAGGGTTAACCATCAAAAACTTGTCCACTATTTCAAGAAAATAAATAGCTTATGATAGGATTTAGACTTGGATGTTATCTCCCCTCTCTTATTATTGAGATAATGTGATAGGGCACACTCATCATGACAATTTAGGGAAGTCGATACCCGGGTACTTGGAATCATGCATAAAAGACGAGCATATATATATATATATATATATATATATATATATATATATATATATATATATATATATATATATATATATATATATATATATATATATATATATATATATATATATATATATCATCTTAAAATGGAAGCACTTCCATGTTAAGAGCGTTTAGCCCTTCGAGTAAATGGTTTGGGGTCATGTTGAATGCCTTGAATGGATATTCGACTTGGATCTGGCTTTCTCCCCGCTTTCCACTTCTTTTCTGCTTCATTCTAGGTGAAATTAGGGTTAGGATCTTAAGGATTCTCCTAAATTTCCCTCTTTCATAGCTCTATTTCTAGGTGGGATTTAGAAATGGATCCTCCTAGCCTTCATCACGATAATCATAGGATTTTATATCTATCACTGACATTCTATCCTGTTCTGGTATCAATTCTAGGTTTCTGGGCATCCCCGGGACCTCCTGACTTGGTTCTGAGTTAATTTGGGACCAAGGTCAAGGTCAAGTTAGAACTTGACTAGGTTAGGGTCGAGCTAAGACCCTGACTAGGTTAGGATCGACCTAAGACCCTGACTAGGTTAGGGTCAACCTCGACTTTGACCCCTTCCTCCAAAATTTCAATTTCTAAAATCTCTGGGCTTTAGGCTTTCGAGAGATTTATTTTCCCGCTTTCGGGTCGACCATTTTGGGTTTCGAGATGGTAAATCCTTTAATTACATTTAATTTAGGTATATTTTCTAAAGGTGAGGACCTAATGAGATTTAATTCTCCAAAGTGGCCCATCTAGAGGAGTGTGCCCTAGATCACTATAAAAGGAGGCCTTCCTCTCTCATTTTCACATCAAGTTTTGCAATCCATCTCTCAAGCTCTCAAGCAAGAAGATCAAGCATTCAAGCCTTCAAGCATTCAAGCATCCAATTCATCAAGGAGATCCATTAGTAGCCATTGAAGGATTCAAGCTCTATGGAGCTCTCTTGTTGAAGATTCCTCCATTTCCATTCAAGCCCCTTCCTAGTTCAAGATCCATTCAAGATTGGTGTTGAAGATCTAAAGACAATTGATTGGAGACATCCTATATTTGATTCTACATTCATCCATTCTTGTGGATTCAAGGATTCGAATCCTCCACAAGGGTTTCAACTCAAGCAAGGTGAATTGTTCCGTTTACTTTGTTTATTCCAGCAATTTCAATTCAATTTCAAGGTTAATTCTTAAATTGGGATTTGACTGAGGCAAACCCCCCCCCCCCCAAAAAAAAAAAAAAACTAAAAAATCTTTTTTTCTTGTAGGTACAGGTGTGGAATTTCGGATCTGAGAGCAAATTTGGATACCCTTTTCGGCAAACTTCCAGGATCTACGAACAGAATTCAAATCAGACTTTAAATAAAGAATGTGGTATTTGACCTTTTATGAGGGTCAAACCTGAGCTGAGCCATCTCAAAAAAAGATTTTTGGGTTTTGTAGATCTCGCAGTTTCGATTCAAGCTCACGAGAATCAACAGTTTTTGAGATTGTTTGACGGCGTTTTCAGTTGATTCTTTTTTAGAGGTAAGTACCTTTATTTTTCTTAATTTGAATATTAGTCATCTACATTTACTTTCCATATTAATACAATTTCATGTAAGTATAAAATATTGGCTTTGGGGTCTCTTTTGTGTGCAAGCCATTGCCCTAGGACCCCATACACTATTTTATCCTTTACATTTTGGTGAACCCGACATACTTACTCTCTTTCTTTTTGGTGTTAGATCATTTGTTTTCTCGCCTTAAGATTAGATTTCTTTTATGCTCTTGCATTTACATTTCAAAAATACAAAAAAATTGCAAAATTTCTTCAAAAATACAAAAATATTTTTTTAGATACCCTATTGTGTTTGATTTTCATTTGAATGCATTTGGATGTATCTAGATCTATTTATTATCATGTTGCATAAGTTGTTTCAAATGTTGCATGGTGTTACACCTAGAAAGACTTCCTTTATTACATGTGATCTCCGTCATATTTCTCTTTATGAAGAGAAGTTGAGGATTGATGTTAATTCTTCTCCTACTAGATGTCCTTCTTCCCCCTCTAGGGATCAAGCTTTAGTGATTAATGGCAACTCTATAATGTGCTTTATTGGTAGAGATGATAATCCTCCTATTTGGGATGAACCTTTGGATTTGGATTTTGATTACTCTCTTCCTCATGAAACCATTGTGAATGATCCCTTGGATAACGACATTGATTTATCTCCTCCTCGCAAAGAAGCTTTGATACAAGAGGGTGATTTATTAATATATGACATATTGATACATGATGATAACTCTTTTTCTAAAACACACTCCCCTTGTGCAGACATTTTAGTGAAAGAAGATGATATCATAGATCCTCTACCTCCATTTGAGATTCCTTCTAGTGATGAGGTATTAGTGGAGAATGATATGAATTCCCTTAATGCTCTCCCTTTTAGTGATGATCCTATGGAGAATCAAGATCTTACCTCATCTCCTCCTAGGATGTCTTCTTTTCTTCTTTCTTGTGAATCTATTTTTAGTGTTGAAACAACTAAAATGGTTTATACTAAACCCTTGTTGACTGTCAAAGGTTGTCCCTGCATTACTATTAAAGGTAAACCTATGGATTCTTTCAATGATCAAGATTTGATAGCTCACACATATCGTACAAGGAATAATCCTCAACCTAATCTGGTGGTTTCTACTTCTTTACCACCTTCTCAACCTATTCTTCCTCCTCCACCCCGTCTTCCTAGCAAGGAGTATAATTTGATTACCCAATTGCAAAATACTCCTGCCAAGATTTCTTTATGGGAGCTTCTTCAAACTTCACCTACCTACTATGAAGCCTTGCAAAAAGCTCTAGCAACTCTTCCCACTCCACCTCCTAATCAAGAGAACATTAATAACTTCTTACAATGCATGCATGCTACCCTGGGTCCTCCTGATATTATATTTACTCAAAAGGATTTACCCTCTAAAGAAGTTCAAAATCAATATGATGCTCTTATGGTTGTTGTTTCTATCAATAAAATTATCATTCGTAGGACCTTGATTGATAATGGATCTGGGCTTAATGTTTGTAGCATGGACATGCTCAAAGCAATTAATGCCGATCTTTCAACTATTCAACTTGACAATGTTGCTATTTGTGGCTTTGATAACATTGCTAAGAACACTTTAGGCATCATTACCTTACCTATCAAAGTAGGACCGGTCATCTTGAATACACCTATTCATGTAATGCCTGGACATCTCAACTATAACCTTCTTTTGGGTAGACCTTGGTTGCATGAGATGCATGTCGTTCCTTCCACCCTTCACCGTAAAGTCAAATTTATACATAACAACAAGATGTATACGCTTCATGCGAATGATGCACCTAATCCTTGTCTAAATATTCAAACCCACACTACTCCTATTCCTAATATTAATCCTTCCTCCTCTAATGCTATTCCTGGTGATCATTGAGGAACCTTGGATTTTAATCCTACCTTTATTGGAGAGTATAAAGTTAATGATCTTGATTTTATGAAGAAACAAAGAGAATTTGAACGAGTTTTTACTTCTAACACCCTTAGTAATAACTTTGTTGTTGCATCTACCCACAATAAATTTGTCAAACCTACTAATGATGACATAGTGACTACTGAAGTTCCATTGACTTCTTCTGACATGGCTTCTCGTTATGGTCCTGGTTATCACTTCCTAGTTAAACAAGGATTTAACGGTCAAGGATGTGGTAAGCATAAACAGGGAATTCAAATGCCCTTACACACTGGGGGGCATGAGAATTCTTATGGATTGGGATTTAATCCTCAACAACAAATCAATGTTAACAACATCTCAAATAACACTTCAAAACATGATGAAACTGTGAAGGAATTTGACCAAGAAGTTCTTTTGCCTAAACTCCTTCATGCCAAGATGATTACTAGACCTAAACGCAAAAAGAAACGTAGTTCATACTTGAAGACTCTTCCTTTTTGTTTATATCATAGATTTCATGATCACTCTACTAATGAATGTCATGCTTTACATTATAAGATTAGGCAGCTCATTAATAGTAAGGTTATTTATATAGCATGTGGCAATGAGTTGTATTTCAATCCTGTTTTCTCTAAATAACATCTATGTTCCTATTATGGAGCTCCATATTATGTAAACAATGATAGCCTAATACTTGGGGGCTCGTTGACTTGCATAGTGTTGCGAGTGATATAATAGGTCTCCTTCCATCCTTGTTCCTACACTTGGGGGGCAAGGATGTCATCTCCTTCATTTCTGTCTTTCTGGGATTCACCTCTTTCCATGGTTAAGAAGTATCTATCTATTATGTGATATCCAATCATACATGAAAATTTTGGTTTGCATTGAGGATCTATGCCCTTGATCACAACCTCTTTCATTGTTTGACATTGGGTTTCCATGGTTGATACATCTTTCACCTTGGAAACTAAATAGTGTGCTATCCCTCACAAGGGTTAATTTTTCACTTTTTGCATGATATCTCTTTGCATTCTTCCCTTTCATGGCCTCATAGGAGCTGTGACCTTCTTGGCCTGGACTGGGTGTTGTCTATGGATATTGTCTTGATGCTGAAGAAGGCTTTATCCTTGTTCTTTTCTTTCCTTAACATGTCAAAATAGTATGTTTTTTCCATATTAAGGAGGGGGGCATATATACGGCCTCCCTCGATCTATATTATGTATTTTTGTTCTAACCTTTTGTTTTGCAGCATGCTAAATCTCAGAAAGTAATGCACATAAGTTGTTAAATCTTGAAGGGACACGCATTTCCAATTTCAAATATGCTAAATCTTTTGAAGGTAACGCACATAAGTTGCTAAATCCTGAGGAGACACACATTTTCAAAATTTTCAATATGCTAAATCTTTCAAGGGTAACACACATAAGTTGCTAAATCCTAAGGAGACACGCATTTTATATTCCATGGTGATATAAGAAGGTGGATCCATGGGTACTTTATAAAATTCATCAGAAGACGCACTACATACATACACAAAGCTTCCAGAAGGTGCACAACATTATGGGGTGACTATCAAGTATTTTCTTGGTGGGCCATCCTATCCTTTTGTGGTTCATAGTGAGATACACACATCTTACTGGGCGAGCTAGCCACTCCTCTCTTCCCTTTTCTATCTTTTTCTAGTGATGTCTCTCTTATTGCAATCTTCGAGTTGACAAAGACTAGAGTCCCTGGGGGCTTGAGGATTCCTTTGTCCCTTTGATTTCAATAAGATTATCTTTTTCTTTGTGATCTCCTTTACCAAGAGTTTGCATCGAGTCCATACTCTTGCTAAAGTGGGGGCTTAATGTATCGTCTTAAAATGGAAGCACTTCCATGTTAAGCACATTTAGCCCTCCAAGTAAATGGTTTTGGGTCATGTCGAATGCCTTGAATGGATATTCGACTTGGATCTAGCTTTCTCCCTACTTTCCACTTCTTTTCTACTTCATTCTAGGTGAAATTAGGGTTAGGATCTTAAGGATTTTCTTGAATTTCCCTCTTTCATAGCTCTATTTCTAGGTAGGATTTAGAAATGGATCCTCCTGGCCTTCATCATGATAATCATAGGATTTTATATCTATCACTGACATTCTATCCTATTCTGGTATCAGTTCTAGGTTTCTGGGCATCCCCGGGACCTCTTGACTTGGTTCCGAGACAATTTGGGACCAAGGTCAAGGTCGAGTTAGAACCTGACTAGGTTAGGGTCGAGCTAAGACCCTGACTAGGTCAAGGTCAACCTAAGACCTTGACTAGGTTAGGGTCAACCTCGACTTTGACCCCTTCCTCCAAAATTTCAATTTCCAAAATCTCTGGGCTTCAGGCTTTTGGGAGATTTATTTTCCTGCTTCCAGGTCGGCCATTTCGGGTTTTGGGATGGTAAATCCTTTAATTGCATTTAATTTAGGTATATTTTCTAAAGGTGAGGACCTAATTGGGATTTAATTCTCCAAGGTGGCCCATCTATAGGAGTGTGCCCTAGATCACTATAAAAGGAGGCCTTCCTCTCTCATTTTCACATCAAGTTTTGCAATCCATCTCTCAAGCTCTCAAGCAAGAAGATCAAGCATTCAAGCCTTCAAGCATTCAAGCATCCAATTCATCAAGGAGTTCCATTAGTAGCCATTGAAGGATTCAAGCTCTATGGAGCTCTCTTGTTGAAGATTCCTCCATTTCCATTCAAGCCTCTTCCTAGTTCAAGATCCATTCAAGATTGATGTTGAAGATCTAAAGACAATTTATTGGAGACATCCTATATTTGATTCTAAATTCATCCTTTCTTGTGGATTCAAGGATTCGAATCCTCCACAAGGGTTTCAACTCAAGCAAGGTGAATTGTTCCGTTTACTTTGTTTATTCTAGCAATTTCAATTCAATTTCAAGGTTAATTCCTAAATTGGGGTTTGACTGAGGCAAACCCCCCAAACAAACAACCAAAAACTCTCTTTTCCTTATAGGTACAGGTGTGGAATTTCAGATCTGAGAGCAAATTTGGATACCCTTTTCAGCAAACTTCCAGGATCTGCGAACATAATTCAAATCGAACTTCAAATAAAGAATGTGGTATTTGACTTTTTATGAGGCTCAAACCTGAGCTGAGCCATCTTAGAAAAAGATTTATGGGTTTTGTAGATCTCGCAGTTTTGGTTCAAGATCATGAGAATCAACAATTTTTGAGATCGTTTGACAGGGTTTTCAGCCAATTCTTTTTCGGAGGTAAGTACCTTTATTTCTTAATTTCAATATTAGTCATCTACATTTACTTTCCATATTAATACAATTTCATGTAAGTATAAAATATTGGCTTTGGGGTCTCTTTTGTGTGCAAGCCATTGCCCTAGGACCCCAATGGAAGGGATCAAATGATCATGTGGATCTCGCAAGCAAGTAACTATGACTCTATGCCTCAACCACATCAGACACATCAAACAGAAATATAAAATATACATGCCAACCATACACATGCAAGTATGAGACCAGTAAAAACCATAAACATAAATAACATCATCATATGCAAATAACCATCATCATATAACTAACATGATATAAATCAGATAATTAAAGTATCATAGCAATGAATCATTAAATACAATTGAAGATCTAATATACATAAAAAGTGGTCTAAAAGGGCTGACATCATAAACATAAATGGTAGTAAAAGGGGTGAGTATTACACTACAACTCTAATTGCAATCTCTATCACACTAGAAATCAGTTCATTGTTCCATCATGTAATGGATATGCATAGAGTAAGTTTCAATTGCTTAGCATTAAATATAGTAAACTCAATTCATTTGGAAATGCAATGTTTTGTGTGCGTCTCTTAATTGCAATCTTTGTCACACTAAAAATTTAATTTATTCCAACTTATGGATATGCACAGAGTTTGTTTCAAATGCTTAGATTATATTATATTAAACTCAATTCATTTGGAAATGCATATAGTTTTATCTACATCTCTAATTGCATTGTCTGTCACACTACAATTCAATTCTTTGTTCCAACATGTAATGGATATGCATAGAGTAAGTATGAATTGCTTAGCATTAAATATAGTGAACTCAATTCATTTGGAAATGCATAGTGTTTAATGTGAATATGTAATTGCAATATTTGTCACACTACAATTTAACTCTATGTTCAAACATGTAAAAGATATGGATAGAGTTTGTTTCAATTGCTTAGCTTCCATTATATTCAACTCAATTTATTTGGAAATGCATAGGGTATGGACACTGGATATGTGGACACCCTATCTTCGAGGGTCCACTTTGGGTGCCACATGGTCCCAAAAACCAAAAAGAATTGCCAAATGCAAAGGATCCTACCGTGCCTATTATAGTCAACTCAATTCATCTTGAAATGCATTGTGTTTTATGTGCATCTTTAGTTACAACATGAAATGGATATGCATAGAGTTTTAATAAATTCACTTCAATCAATGCATATATAAATGACAACATGGATTACACATTCATTGGCAATGCATGGGTTTTTTTTTTAATGATGTAATGACCCTTACTAATAGGATCACTAAAACCCCTAAATCTGATCCGTGTCAATTCGTCAAACAGTTGGCATGCACTTGAATGGTCTTGTTTGCAATGATGTGTTTCAAGGTTGTAATTGTTGTGAGCATCAAGTACAATTGAGATAACAATACCAATATAAGAAATTAACAAATAAACAACAATGCAATCCTAAATATCACATCAATGCTATCATATCATGAACATCTCCAATTCTGATTGCAATGTATGACTGTTGCAACTATTACATATGAGCACTGTATTGTGGACTGTTTACAGCACATGAACTAAGACATGGAATATATGAACTGTCTTACATGAACAGGTCTTGTCAATACACTTTTTCTAAACCAATAGCAAGTCTGAATACATTGACTGTTACATGGGACTGTTACATGTCAAAATATATGGTAGTGCTGTTACCCACAAACCCTCTTACTTCTATGATAATTTAGTTATAACAGAGACTGCTATAACAGTAATAGTAACCATGCAATTATGACCAAAGAACAGGGTCTAACAACTCTCAAATCTGGACAGTTACTATAAGTCTGAATACATGCGACTTTTACATAATTTATTGACTTGCACAAAGTACTCAAAAAACACATAGAAAGAACCTGATTATCGCTCCTTTTAATCTGCTATGAAATGGTGATGAAAACTGATGCAATGAAGACACCAAACTGCCAACCAAACTTTGCAAACTGTCCTTGCTGGGGCTGTCGTACCAGGCTGTACATGCACAGCTCCTGCAGAAAATAAATGCAGGGTTTTTGGAACCCCAAAATAGTATTAACTTGGCTGCCAATGATGTATTAATCTCCCTCCAAGAGCATAAAAATTATCTCCAAGTATGTTGGGAGATATGAGCAAAATTCTGAATCCAGGCCTTGGTATGAAGTGACTGAAAATGTGCCAAAATGTCTTCAATCTATCACCAAAATGATTCACCAATTAAGTGATGAATTCCAAACCCTTATTCCAAACAATTGCAAACCCTCAATATCAATTTTTCAGGTCTGCTTTTTCGGACTGCTTTTTCAGATTTGCTTTTTTGGACCTGCTTTTTCTTCCTCTTACAACCAAAACTCAAACCCTCAGGTAAATCTGAGGATTCCAAATAAGCTCAACATAAAATGGCTGAATACCACTTCCAATGTGCAACCCTTCAGAAGATATCTCACTTCCTCAGTTATGCAAATCCAAGGGAGTTATCGTTCCCAAAGATCTAATGAAAATTTGTAGACCAAATGACTACAAATTGCTCCAATATGGAAAAGTAGAAGAATCCTCAAATCAGCTTGTCCAAATGAATGCCCAAGCCCCCTATTTATTCACTTTTTGAGAAGTTACTAAGAACTTCTAGAAGCATCCATTATAAAATCCCATTATAATGCACTTTTATAATAATATAACTTTATAAAATAAAAAGTGCAACTCAACTTAAAATTATAACATGTGGGGCCCGCATAACTCATAATAATAAAAATAAGCTCTAAATCACTTCTCCAAGAGCAAATACAACCACTGATCTACAAAATGACTCTCTCCACATTGCCACCAGTCTACGAGAGCCTGTGATAGACTGATTCGGCATGCTAAACGATGTCAGCCAGAATGGGGACATGACAAATGAGGACATGCAATCATTCAAGACTCTTGTAGTGTTCAATTATGTTGTAGTTGACCATGCAAAGTTAATGGGTGACATTTGAATCGTAATTTAGCACTATGAAGCTCTTCAAATGGTAGAGTGTCCTCATCATAAGAATATAGGAGCATTCGATGTGATTGTGCTCGACTTTGTAGATACTTGAGATGAAAGTAAGGTGACCTAAGGCACAAATAATGACAATTCAACATAATTGGACATAATTTAACACAATTGAACACAATTAGACATAAATAGAAATGAGAAATTGAACATCATTAATCACATATTTGTAGTTCACATTTGGTAGTTCAAATAAACAAGCAAAAACAATTAAAAAAAACAATCAAACATATAAATTATGTTCACAATTGTATCAATAGGACAATTAGGACATCCATTCAAGAAAACCAGCTGTTGGTGAGGCAACTTCACCCATATGAGATGCAATGGGAACTGTGTTCTCATCACCCGATGTTGCATTGGGTGTGCTACTCACATGACTTGGAGTAGGGTTGCAACTAGTACGACTTGGCAAGGGAATAGATGGTGTCATGACAACACAATTCACTACAGGTAAATATATAGGGATTTTTATGTTGATCATGTCAGCCATAATGTTGTGCCTATCGGGTAGGGGAGTGGAGGGACTTGAGGAACTATTCAACATCCTTTTTCATGAAAAATTTAGAGCCCTCTCCTTAATGCCAATTCCTTAGCCTCGTGTTCCTTTTTTTGTCTCTCTTGTTCTTTTTGGCCTCTTACTTCTTCTATGCTTCTTTGCGTAGCTCCTTTTCCTTACTCTCCTTGTCTTTTTCTTATTTTTTATGCATCCTTCTTTTCCTTTTCCACTAGGCATGCTTCCTTTTTCCCTTTGGTCTACTCTTTCTTCCATACTTCTATCTCCTCTAGTTCAATTTTCCTCTGCTCCAGCTCCATCAAAAGATTCATGTACTAGTATGATGCTAACAACTGGGATTGATAGCTCAACCAAATTCCACTATCAACAACCCTGCTTTTCTTTTGGTTCACTGTGTGAGTTGGAAGTTTTAAGAATATACTAATTGAAGACTTTGGTTGAGAACCCTGGGTCTCTAAAACTTGGGAGAGTAAGTTTTTGTCTTCCTCATTGCCACCTTCTATTGACTAGTTTGTGAGCTCTACATCAATTCCACTATCGTATGGGACACAATCAACATAGTAATGCACCACTTCTGTAGGGTCAGTGGCGGGTGGCGATGGGAAAGAGAAAGTGCCATTTTCTTGTTGTCCATGCAAATCAACACCTGGATTCATCGCCCCATCAAACAACTAGGTCAATGGTATTTGTTGTGAAGGAATATAAAGACTCTCCTTTGTGTTGCCTACTTGACCTTCTTCCATGTTCTATGTTGGGTGACCTTCGACATTTGGGTTCGATTGATAGATCTAAGCAATGTTGTGTGCAACATCTTTTGTTCAAATGTCTACATTGGACATGTTAAGCATGTTTTGCACTATCGAAGCATCATCAACATCATTAATTTGGAAACAAGTGTCGGGATGCATGTCCTCTGCAAGTGCATTAGGATTGAGGGGCCATATTCTTGTCCTTCTGAATTCTGCCACAATGTTGGAAACTGTCAATGCTCTTGCCAATGATTTGCTACCTGGTTTTTCAAGTTCTGCCCGCTTGATTTCTACATTGGGGTACTTTTCCATCCATGATGTTCTTTTGGATGTGAATTATGTTTTGAATGATGAAAACACACTCACATCTAGGGGTTGCAATTTGTGGGAGGTGTGAGTAGGAAACATTAGCAGGTCAACACTGAGCATCCTTGCCTCTCGGATGGTTGTCACAATAACATGGATGTCATGGCCATTAAAAATGAGGAGGTGCTTGTTTGTGAGGGGAACACCACTTGGAATAGATAGCACAAACAAGTGCAACCAGCTAAGGAAGAGTTCCTTCATCATCCATGCATGTGGTTGGCCTTCCATGCAATAACTTGGTTTGCATTTGGTGATGTAATTCTTCAACTACCTTTGCCCCTTAAACATGTAGAAGCTTGGAATGCTTTGCCTAGAAGAATTGACATAACAAAGAATGGTAATCCATTCTCAACTCTTGAGTGTGATGTATGAAACACTCCTACTCTCTTTTCTGTCAAGTGCCTCATTGCCCCATTCTTACCCGCCTGGACACCAATTTCATTACAATTCCAAATGTGAGATGGACTATACAGATTTTCCTCATATGTTGTCGATAATGTGTCATAGAAAGTAGAGACAACTGATGCTTTGAGGTTGATTGCCCTATCTTTGTCAAGGCCTTCAACTATCCATAGTGTGAGCTCAGGATGACGTGCCTTAAAACTAGACCACCAAGACTTGCTTGGCATTCCATCCTTGAAAGGGTTGGGTCTGCCTTCACAAATTGAGCAACAATTGCCTTCAAGTTGACAATTTCCAATCCATGACCGACCACTGCCATCTCTTTGCACCATTCAACAATCTTTTCTTCTTCAAGTGTCATAAGGATTGTTGGGGGGCCTTTCTTGGAGGTAGTAATGATATCGCCCAACCATTTGGATAGGGTTATTTTTTGGATGTGCTATTTCTTGGATGCATCCCTCATCGACATCTCATTTTCCTCTACATCTTTCAGTGCCCCTTTCATATCATATTGAGACCACATCTTTTGTGAAAATGTAACTTTGGATGACCTTGCAGTTGTGATTACTTTCGTTGTTGGTGGAGCATCCTGGGAATTTATGAGAATGGGAGGAGAGGTTTCACGTTCTAGAGGGAACTTGACTCCTCATTTATGTGAAGGCCACCTCGTGGATGCTCTTTTCTTCTAACCATGAGCCTTCATTCAAGCTGGCCCAATCATTTGCATGCATTAAGTAAATACATGTGTTAGCAGGGGCAACAAGAAAATAGAATTCTCAGTTGCTTGTATAGTCTCTAATGCTTCATAAAATTGAACTATGCTTGAAGATGAGCCCAAAACAATTGAAAGAGACTAACCTTGACATTTTGTACATCCAAGCTTGCTTGAACATAGAAGTATGGTCCCAAACATAATGTGTTCTCTTTTCGAGAGTGAGGCTTGGGTAAGTGATCAATTAAGTCAATGATACAGACAAACTCTAGGGATGGGAAAGTGTAATAGATCAACACATATAAAAATTATTGAGGCAGGGATTCATAGTCAAATCCATCTTCATCAACTAGACGGGGTGGTGTTGTATTAGCAGGTTCTTTCCAAATAATCTGTTGACTGTAGCCACGACAAGGTATGTTAGGAGTCATAGCACTGAGATGTCAGTAAGGTAAAACATAGACTTTGGTAAATATCCAAGAAGGGATTCGTTCATCCACAACTCTTTGTAGCCTTTGTTGCCATGATAGATTCTCAGAGCTTTCTCAAACCTCTAGACCATAATTTTCTAAGAAATATATGTTGAAATATTTAGTTTTCCATGGTTCTAGATTGACCTTGAATAATTTTGATAAGTAAGAACTTGTGGGGAATACACTATTGTCAATAGGATTGGGTCCCACTAAGAATTGGTCAATAATATGACCATGGTTTTGAAGCCATAATCTAGGTGCTTGAATTTGTGGGTGTGGGATTGTGATGGGCCACTCTGTGGCAAGAATTGGTATAGGAGATGTAGGGGATGATTCCTTGAGATATCTTAGGATTTTTTCATTTGCAACACTTGGAGAGCAGGGTGCAATAACACATTGACCATCTAGTGTGTGATAAGCATTCAAATAGTTTGCCCTGTCACTTGCATAATTTTGTACAATTTGATTGCGTTGATCTTTATGAGTGATGTCAACACTCAATCGTATCCACTTTCGTTGCTTGAATTGTATCATTAGTACTTTCCATGGGTGTTGTATGTGAATGATTTGCACGGTCACCTGCAATATGTTTGAGAGTTTAAATTTGACATGTGAGCTTTACAATAAAAGTGTGGTGGAATATGAGTAAATATGATTGGAACAAACTAATGATGTTATATACAATGGCAATGATTGATGATGAATTTTAACAATGATGCATAATGTGAAATAGAAAACCTATTTGATGTTCAATTGACAATATATTTTGTGTAAGATGGTGGCCAGTCTTGAACATAAGTAGTATGTTTCCTATAAACCTACAACATCTATTTTTTTGTTTGTCATGTTTGGCATTGACATGTTATTTGATATGTGAGGAGGGGTGAGAAACTCTTAGGATGTCAAACATGAAATTATACTAGGATTATGTTCCACAACCAAACAATACGAAAACACAATGAACATTAATATGAAAAAATAATGAACATTAACATGAAAAAGTAAGGACGTGGAACCTAAAACAAGGGTTTAAGGAATGACAAACAGTGAGAGTACATGAAATGGGTAAGTGAAATTAACATGTCAAACATGAAATTATACTAGGATTATGTTCCACAATCACACAATATGAAAACGTAATGAACATTAATATGAAAAAATAATGAACATTAACATGAAAAAGTAAGGGTGGGAATAGAAAACAAGGGTTTAAGGAACTACAAACAACGAGAATACATGAAATGGATAAGTGAAAATAACATGTCAAACATGAAATTATACCATGATTATGTTCCACAATCACACAATATGAAAACATAATAAACATTAATATGAAAAAATATTGAACATTAACATGAAAAAGCAAGGACAAGAATAGAAAATGAAAGTACATGAAATGGGTAAGTGAAATTAATATGTCAAACATGAAATTATACCAGGATTGTGTTAGGAATGGGAACACTGAGAGGGGGGGGGGGGGGGGGCGGGGGGTGAATCAGTGTTCACTGTATTTTTAACTTTTCACTTTAATATTTATGCTGAACTTAAATGCTTAAGTACTGAAATAAACATTCACATAAACATGAAACATGAAATCAACACATGACACCAATATGGTTATGAGAAACCCAAATAGGTAAAAACCCCAGTGGGACTTGATACCCACTAATATTTTGCACTAGTGTTTTGTGATCCTTGTTAGAAGATCCTTTACCCTGTTAGGAGTAGCTTTACAATGCTTTAAGTACAATAGACCTTGTTAAGGGTTGGACCCTGTTAGGAGTCTTTAACAATGATCCATGTTAGGGGAGTGGACTCACTGTCCTAGAGCTCGCTGCTCAAATGATGAAGGCTACAACCTTCTGATTTCAAATACACACTATATCTGCTAGTGAATTGTCACTGTGACACTGCTTGTTTGATCAGTTCCTTTGGTGCGCTGATGCTTTGACCTCTAGAAAAGCTCTAATACATCTTATGCTATCTTCGTATACCTCTTCTCTGCTTATCACAACTCTATTACAACTTCCATACCGAATACAATGGGCGTATCTTATATTTATACGCTCATACAAATAAAACAGTTAGGTTGGCCCTATAACTAATTACAAACAACGCTTCCAAATGAATTGGCTTAAGCGTGCTTACAATTATACATATAAACATGTCGACAACCTAAATAAAATGGGCACATGGCCTTTACAACATTAAATTATAATCTCAAACCAAAATGCTAATTGTTGGCTCCATGCTCTGTTCTCTGTTGGCACACACTGGCTATGCAACTTCAATTGACTGTAACTTTCTGATGAAGGGTGCTCCCCTTAATACCACAAACACATAACAGAAATAGAGAAACAACAACAATATGCAAGAACAGAAAATTGGCTTCTTATTATCTCCACAAATGTGGAATTACAAACTTTCAGAATTACAATATGCAAAGCCACATGGGCATTCCCTTACAATATTCCGTAGGACAAAGCCTCGAACTATTACCCAGATCTACTACCCAGAACTATTCTGAACTGTCTAAGACAATAATACAGCCTTCCTTATATAGGCAATTTTCCACCGCCTGGAAGGTTCCAGAATTTTAGCCAATAAGGCCGACCAAACTTAGAATTATTTTATTTTACATTTTATTACATCATAGTCGGCTCAAGATAACCTTTGAAACCCGAACAGAAATTTTGAAGAAAATTATTTTTCGCCATTTCGGGTGGCCCAACTTCCGAAGACCATAAGTCATCACCAGTTGACCCGATCGGCTATTATAACCCCATTTCGGAAACGCCATGAAGCGCTCTACAGGCTTGATCGGCGCAAGCGCCCGTCACTCAAATTTTTGACCTCATCCGGGGCCTCTAAAGCCTTCAAAACTGAGTTCAAAGTTTCTGTACCCTGCTGCCAATACCGAAAATCTTCAATATCTTCCAATATACACTTGATCTGGCAATGAAACTTTACTGGCAGACTTGTATGACCAAAATGAACCTCCAAGAAAGAAATCAGATCATTCTGAGCACATACAAAAATTACCAAAAATAGTAACTTTCCATAAATAGCAGCTCTGCACAAAATAGCCCTTATTGAATACAAAAACAGAAATATTTTTTTTTTTTTTTTGGTGATGCAAGATTGCTCTTACACCCAGGATGCTCCTGCATCAGACACCCGGGGTAATTTGAGAAGTGACCCTGTCACGACTCAGGTGTGCAGAGGAAAACCAAGATGGCTAACCTCCTCCTTTGTTAACCATGATGAATCTTCAACAGGTCGTCCTTTCCACTTGACCAGATATTCTTCATATGTCCTGCTCCTTGTGCTTCTGCCAACACAACTGTCCAGTATATCTTCAATCTCCTTAGTGTCTGAACTAGTTGCTGGAATACTCCACTGTGCTGCTGCAACCTCATCTTCAACACCTCCTTCGTGATACTCTGTCAAATCTGAAATGTTAAACACTGGTGAAATATTTAGCTCAGTAGGCAATTCTACCTCATATGCGTTTCCTGAATCATGTTTCTTCAATATCCTACATGGCCCAAACTTCTTCATTTTCAACTTGTTATATGTACCAACCGGAAACCGCTCCTTTCGCAAATGAACCATGACTTCATCACCAACCTGAAATTCCTTATACCTTCTTTTCTCATCTGCCTTAGCCTTATACTGTGCGTTCATCTTGGTAATATGCTTCCTCACCTCCTCATGGATGTTCTTCAAGTGTTCTGCAAAATCCTCAGCTTCAGCACTACTTATTTCTCCTTTATCTATCTTCCTCAATTCAGATGCATTTCTTGGACTACTTCCATATACAATCTGGAATGGTGATTTACCAGTGCTCCTGTTGACAGAATTATTGTATGCAAATTCCGCCTGTGGTAAAATCAAATCCCATCCTGTTGGCTTATCTCCAACCAAACATCTCAGCAAATTTCCCAAACTCCTATTCACCACCTCTGTCTGTCCATCAGTCTGTGGATGATGTGATGAACTGAACTTCAAATCTGTCTTCAACTTCTTCCACAATGTATGCCAGAAATATCCAACAAATTTAGTGTCCCGATCTGAAACTATGGTCTTTGGCAAACCATGAAGTCTCACTACTTCTCTGAAAAACAATTCTGCTACATGAACAGCATCATTAGTCTTCTTACAGGGAATGAAATGTGCCATCTTTGAAAATCTATCAACTACCACAAAAATTGAATCGTGTCCCCGCTGTGTCCTCGGTAAACCAAGAACAAAGTCCATGCTGATATCCTCCCAAGGCTTCTCTGGTACAGATAATGGCTGATACAACCCTGTATTCTGCTTCACTCCTTTTGCCATCTGACATACTCTGCAACTCTGTACAAACTTCTTCACATCTTGCTGCAACTGTGGCCAATAATAATTCTCACTAACCAAACCAAAGGTTTTGTCACGACCAAAATGTCCAGCTAATCCTCCGCTATGCTTCTCCTTGATGAGATTCTCCCTCATAGAACTTCGTGGAATGCACAACTGACTCCCTCTGAATAGCATATCATCTTGGATGATAAAATCCAGCCATTTCGTCCTGTCTAGAGTAACAGGTTCTATACAAGCCTTCCAAGCTTCACCAAAATCAAGATCCTCTAGATACAAATTCTTGAGTTCCTTGAACCCAACCACCTCAATCTGCATCTCTGTCAGCAATAGTTGCCTTCTGCTAAGAGCATCTGCAACCCTATTAGACTTTCCACTTCTGTGTTTCAAAACAAATGTATAACTCTGCAAAAACTCAACCCATTTCAAATGCCTTTGATTCAATTTTCCTTGACTATTCAAATATTGCAAAGCTTGATGATCAGTATACAAAACAAACTCCTTAGGAAGCAGATAATGTCTCCACTTCTTTAATGCCTGAACTATAGCATAAAATTCTTGATCATAAACAGAATATTTCCTCTTGGCATCATTTAACTTCTCACTGAAATAAGCAATAGGTTTACCTTCTTGGCTCATAACAGCTCCTATTGCAGTACCACTAGCATCACAATCTACTTGAAACACCTTATTAAAGTCCGGAAGTGCTAAAATAGGTTGTTCTGTAACTTTTTGTTTCAACAATTGAAAACTCTTTTCTGCCCCATTAGTCCACTTAAACTCTTTTCTATCCCCTCTCATTGTTTCAGTCAAGGGTCCACAAATACTGCTAAAATTTCTGATAAACTTTCTGTAAAAGCTAGCTAGACCATGAAAAGATCTTACCTCAGTAGCACTCCTTGGAGTAGGCCATTCAAGGATAGCCTGTACCTTCTCTGGGTCCATTTTCAGACCTTCTGCTGAAACTACAAATCCCAAATACACTAACTCTTTCTTCACAAAACTGCACTTCTTCAAATTAATCAACAATTTCTCTTCTCTCAACTTCTCAAATACCATACGAATATGCATCATATGCTCATCCAATGTCTTACTAAAGATCAAAATATCATCTAGGTAAACAATGACAAACTTACCTAGAAATTCTTTTAGAACCTCGTTCATGAGCCGCATGAAAGTGCTCGGTGCATTGGTTAGCCCAAAAGGCATGACTAACCACTCATACAGTCCTTCCTTTGTCTTGAAGGCAGTCTTCCATTCATCTCCTTCTCTGATCCGAATCTGATGATATCCACTCTTCAGATCTATCTTTGAGAAATACACAGCTCCACTCAAACAGTCCATAATATCATCCATTCGTGGCAATGGAAACCTATACTTGATTGTGATCTTGTTTATTGCTCTGGAATCTGTACACATCCTCCATTCTCCATTCTTCTTTGGTGCTAATACCGCAGGCACAGCACAGGGACTCAGACTCTCTCGAATCAATCCTTTCTGTAACAGTTCATGTACTTGTCTGTTCAACTCCTCACTTTCTGCAGGTGTCATTCTGTGTGCTGCCTTATTCGGCAAACTCGCTCCTGGGATCAAGTCCATCTGATGACTGATCTTCCTGACTGGTGGTAATCCATCAGGCACGTTATCGGATACAATATCTTGAAACTCATTCAACAAATCTGCAACTTCTACAGGAACATCTTCTACTTCCTCTTTACCAGCTTTTGGAATTAAAGCAAAACACACATGCTCATGCCTCATACCATCTAGGAAATTTCTTCCATCAACAAAAGTTATCCTTGCATTACCACATACCTTTTCTTCAGTCTCCTTCAATGGCTTTAGCTTATGCCGCACTCCATCCTTTGTCAGGGAATAGGTATTCGCACGGCCATCGTGTACAGCACATCTGTCAAACTGCCATGGTCTACCCAACAACATATGACATGCATCCATAGATATGATATCACACAATACCTCATCTTGGTATCCGCCAATCTTGAACTTCACTAGGCATTGTTCATTGACCATGACCTTGTGGTCATCCTGTACCCAGGCAATCCGATATGGATGTGGGTGTTTCTGTCTCTTGAGCTTCAACTTTGTCACCATCTCTTTTGACACCAAATTGTCAGTGCTTCCACTATCAATGATCACATCACAACATTTACCTTCACACTTGCACCTGGTGTGAAACAGGCTCCTCCTTTGCTCAGGTTCATTCTCACCACTCAACAGGACTCTTCTGTTAATCAACGTTTCTCCTCTTTCAGCATCTTCAGAATTTGATGATCTGGCATCTTCATCTACATGTGCAACTCTGGCCTGGCCTTCATTTCTCCTGTCTGTTCTGCCTTGGCACTGAGGACATTCAAATGCCCTATGACCTTCTTCTCCACAGTGAAAACATGTTCCACAGAAGCCACCTCTTCCAGATCCTTGTCCTCTTCCTCTCCCTCTTTGATCTCTATTATTCTGATCTTGGAAGCGATTGAAATTATTTCCTCGTTGATTCTGACTGCTACTGGCCTCATCCTTCTTTTTCGGATCTTCATTTCGGCCACCATATGACCGTCCACCAAATCGTCCACCGCGACCTCTTCCATTTTGTCTGCTCTCAAACTTCTTGTTCAGCTTTTCCTCTACTTTTAGGGCAAACTGGTATGCCTCTTCAATACTATTCATTCGAACCAGATTCAGCTCCTCCTGAATGCTTGGCCTTAACCCATTAAGGTATCGGGCAACTTTCTCCTTATCAGCTTCTGCATGGCCTGTTCTGATGAGAAGTCGATAGAACTCCTCTGTATACTCATGAACAGATTTTCCTGCTTGCTTCAAACTTTGCATTTTCTTCAGTAAGTCAAGCTCATAATCAACAGGAATGAACTGTCGCTTCAATTTTTCCACCATCTGATCCCATCTTGTGATTTTATCTTTCCCTCTTCTATTTCGCTCCAATTGAATTTCTTGCCACCAGATCTTCGCATGACCTTTCAGTCTGGCCTTCGCAAATTTGACCCTATCAGGATCCTCAACATCTTCATACTCAAAATACTCCTCACATTCATTGATCCAGTCGATCAATTCCTCTGGGTTAAGATTTCCAAAAAATGTAGGAACCTCAATCTTAGGTCTTTTCCCAATCTTAGAAATGGCCCGAAAAAGTCTTTCTTCCTCCTGGTTCACAATTTCGACTTCTCCTTCTTGATATTCTTCTTCGGCTTCATCCTCGCTTTCGTCTCTGACATTGACATTCATTCCTCTGCGAATCTCTTCTTGCAATGCTCGCACTTGTCTCTGCAGCTCTCTAACCTCAGGTGTCACAGCACCAACTCTTCCGCCACGTTCTCGTCGTGGAGGCATTTTCGTGATGCGCGCTGAAACCCTAGCCACGGTCCTGGTGCAAACTGCCTCACAGTCGGCGATCTGTTTACACACTCAAGAACTCCTGCTCTGATACCACTTGATGAAGGGTGCTCCCCTTAATACCACAAACACATAACAGAAATAGAGAAACAACAACAATATGCAAGAACAGAAAATTGGCTTCTTATTATCTCCACAAATGTGGAATTACAAACTTTCAGAATTACAATATGCAAAGCCACATGGGCATTCCCTTACAATATTCTGTAGGACAAAGCCTCGAACTATTACCCAGATCTACTACCCAGAACTATTCTGAACTGCCTAAGACAATAATACAGCCTTCCTTATATAGGCAATTTTTCACCGCCTGGAAGGTTCCAGAATTTTAGCCAATAAGGCCGACCAAATTTAGAATTATTTTATTTTACATTTTATTACATCATAGTCGGCTCAAGATAACCTTTGAAACCCGAACATAAATTTTGAAGAAAATTATTTTTCGCCATTTCGGGTGGCCCAACTTCCGAAGACCATAAGTCATCACCAGTTGACCCGATCGGCTATTATAACCCCATTTCGGAAACGCCATGAAGCGCTCTACAAGCTTGACCGGTGCAAGCGCCCGTCACCCAAATTTTCGACCTCATCCGGGGCCTCTAAAGCCTTCAAAACTGAGTTCAAAGTTTCTGTACCCTGCTGCCAATACCGAAAATCTTCAATATCTTCCAATATACACTTGATCTGGCAATGAAACTTTACTGGCAGACTTGTATGACCAAAATGAACCTCCAAGAAAGAAATCAGATCATTCTGAGCGCATACAAAAATTACCAAAAATAGTAACTTTCCATAAATAGCAGCTCTGCACAAAATAGCCCTTATTGAATACAAAAACAGAAATTTTTTTTTTTTTTTTTGGGTGATGCAAGATTGCTCTTACACCCAGGATGCTCCTGCATCACTTTCACATCTTTGCATATCTAATTATGCGCTCATAGACTAAGCACAAGTATAGTCTAACAAACTTAACTTCTAGGGCGCATACCATAATTCATCCGTACACACGTGCGCTGATGCTCTGAGTTGCAAGAACTCTGTACACTGTCCAGTCTTCAACACTTAACTGAATTCTGATCTTTACACTAAGTGCGCTGACTCCAAACTGCTCTATGACTTTGTTGCCATAATGACAACACTATATCAAGTCATATACTTTAGTATAGACAACTTGCCAACAGATTGTGTTCCACAATCAGGCAATATGAAAACGTAATGAACATTAATATGAAAAATAATTAACATTAATATGAAAAAGTAAGGACGTGGAATCTAAAACAAGGGTTTAAGGAACTACAAACAATGAGAGTACATGAAAATGCGTAAGTGAAATTAACATGTTAAACATGAAATTATACCAAGATTATGTTCCATAATTAGACAATATGAAAACGTAATGAACATTAACATGAAAAAGTAAGGACGTGGAATAGAAAATAAGGATTTACATAGATAGTTGAAGGTGTGAACGAAATTCAAAGAAAGTGATTAACATGAATGATTAGTGAACAAGTGAAATACATGGCAAATGAAGACAAAATATGGAGCTTTGTATAACTAGTGTAATTAGGAACTTTTGAAATACCTAGAACAATAAGCCTTCATCCTCTTCGATGAGTGCAGTGTCTTCTTCCTTCTCTTCGATGGCTGTCGTGTATTCTTGGTGTCAACAAGGCCTTGCATGAGATCATCTGAGTTCAATTTGTATGTTTGAAACATATTCTATGTATGGGTAGTCCCATTAATGTGTGTATTATTCCCAGTTTGAAATTTGAATCTCCATTGCAATTGCACATCTACTTTGTTTTAGCCATTTATTCTTGATTTGATTGCCCTTCAACGGAAAATGACGGCTTTACATGATTTTAGTGGTGGATGTAGGCAGATTCAATATGAAATGACTAGCACGTGTGCGGGTGAGGTGGGAAGATGGGATGTGGTGGAAGTACATGTCATTCAGATGTGGCCTTCCCTGCATTAATACTTAATATGATGGAGTTCCTTCGCCAATTGTTTGCATCTTTTGGGTTCATGGAGAACCACGTGGCATTGAAATAAAATCTACTTGTACTGTGATAGGCTTGGCTAGCCTCGCACACATAATATGTTTTTGTTTGTTTGTTTTACATTCAAGTAGTTGCTTGGTGTATACGACCCAATTTTGGGCACGACAAGATGTGTTAGTTAGATTGACAAGTCATGTCTAATCTAGGTGGACTTGTCAAACCGCCTCGTTTGGAACACAATACTTTATAGTTTTTTTTTAAATATAAAAACCATCATTTAACCATTAAGTGTTATTATTTTCATCTAATATTGTTGGGTGGTTTACTATGACACGTATCGACGATTTTTGTTTCATCTGCAAGTCCACAAACTGTCCAATACTATAGCATGTACCAGGCCCCGCATATTGGCGTCCCTCCCCTACTCATATTGGCGTCCCTCCCCTACTCAAGAAACGTGGGTCAATGAATTTGACCCAAAAAACTGCACACTCATGTTAAACCCACTTTGCTCAAATTGCCCAATACTATAGCATGTATAGGGCCCTCACACGTATTGGTGTCCCTCCCCTATGTAGGTCAATGAATTTGACCAAAAACCTACACACTTATGTTAAACCCACTCTACTTGTGAACCAATACTCATAAAACGCAAGTCAATAAATTTGACAAAAAAAAATTACACACTTGAATGGTGATAGCAATATCACAAGGTTAGGATTCCCAAATTGTTGGAACTTAAAGCCCTGGTTAAGATCCAATTTCATTTTTTTTGTCAAATTTGAGAACGTCCCTGGTATTAGTTGGCTCTTAAAACGGTTATCTTCCCTTATTCATAATACAATTTCCTTCACAGAATTTACGGAGGAATTTTGTTTATCATTTTAGGATGGTGCGGATTACTGCCCATTTCTTGCTGCTTCTGTTCATTCAAATTCAAGGAGAAAACTGTATTAAACCTGTGAGCACTCTTTCTCTAAAATAATTATTTCTATTGATTTTATATATGTTTATTAGTTTGAATCCCATAAGTTTTTCAGTTCTTGGAAAGTTTTAAGACAAATCCATAAAAACATCAGGTTCAACCGGACATTTCCTGCTTTCGACAGCCCACTTCATTGACAGATGTTATTCTGTTTCTGTTTTAATTTGAACAATGCATATTACGAGGAAACCAAAAACAATTGGAGATACTCCGAGTCTCAAAATTCCTTAGCATGTTAAAGGATAGTGGAGAGCTAGGGCATAATCATTTGTTTGAATTCCTTTGATGATGCGTAAAGGACAGTGGAGAGCTGCGAATCTTGATGTACATTTGACGGGTGTACATTGAATTGGTTTCTGGATTTTGGTTTGGTGAGACTCAGGGTTCATTCAAATCACAATCGCTTCATTTATTGGGATGGTCGAGTTGAAAGCTTGAACGGAAAAATAGGGGAAACTCACCGATTTCCAGAGGTTAGGCTATCGCTTCGTGGTTAAATTTGTACTGGACATTTTGATTTCCAATTATTCTTTAGACATTATTATCGGGCTTGCTGGTGTGAAGACAATTTGAGTTGCAACCAAAGTGGAATTTTGCTTTCACTTGCTGGTATAATCAACAGTCTGGTTTGTAATCTATAGTTAATAACTCTGCTATATATGAATTTCCGTTTTTGCAATCAGTCATTCCGAGTTACTTTCAAAAACAAAATTATCTAGAAGTTAGGATCAAAAGTATTAAGAAATCAGGATCTTACAGTGCTATTAGAGCTCGGCATCCTGCCAGCCTTTGTTTTTCAGGAGTGATAGAGATCTGAGATATCAACAGAGAGAAAAGGAGGTTGCCATGGGCGATAGAGAAGAAGAACATCCTCAAGAATCCATCAACCGGACCAAAGAGTTCCAGACCAACATTAGAGGTACTTTGGCGGAAATGGTCCAACTTCTAAGGGGTTTGAACCAACAATTGATTTCTGGTAGACCTAAACAAACAGAGCAGAAGGGAGCAGCTCTGGTAGTGAGAAGGCCTGAACCAATACAAAGACTTTCAGGGCCAAATTTCTGGAAAAAGAAGGATCAGCAAGCAGAGAGGAAGAGCAACTTGATCAGGAAGATGAAATGTCAAGGCTTCATGATATGATGAATACTATACCATAAGCCCTACCATATGCAGAGATATGACTTTCATTGAGTTCTATGAGATGAAAACAAGGAGTGGGCATAGGAGGAGATGGTATGAAGAGAGGAATGCCATTCAACACCATTTGGGAAAGATTACTATTCCAACTTTTGATGGATCTGGTAGCTCCTCCACAAGGGCTTGGTTGTAGAAATCATACACACATTTCTCATTGGATCCAATGTTTGAAGAAGAGGCAATTAAATTTGCCACCTTGTTTCTTGAAGGAATAGCTCACAAATTGTGGTATTATGGTACGATAATTCACGAGCATGGCTCAGTCACCACTTTGGAAGACTTCAGCCAAAGATTGACAGAGAGATTTGATAGAAGGGATTTAGAAATTCATTTCAGGGAGTCAGCACAACTGAAGCAAAAGAGCAAGGTAGAAGACTACGTAGCAGAATTTCAAAGGCTTGCAGTGATGATTCCAGATTCTGATGAAAATAAGACTCATAGTCCTTTTCTAGCTTAGCTGAACTCCTTGATGGTCCAGTAAGGGCATTTGATCCAAGTTCATTGCAACAAGCCATCACGAGAGCTCTTAATTTGAAGGATTTTGTGACCAAGGACAAATTCTACTATAAGAAAGTACCTCCTATTTTACCCAAGAGCCTTTTTAGAAGAATACACCACCTCCCAAGTTATCATCTCCTAAGCCAAACCAAATGGAGGTGTCACATTTGACTACCCACTTTTTGGCATTTGTGTGAAGAATCAGCCACCATAGTCTTTCCAAAATAACCATGTGTGGTATCAGGCCCCATATTGGCTGTTTGCCGATCCTTCATGTGCCTCTTCTAATATACCTTTTACCTCTTGCTGCATTACACATCTTTTTAGGATGTGGTTTGGGCCCATATTGTATGGTAGCCCATTGATAAATTGAAATGTTTGAGCCTTGGCTAATTTCCTTCTTTCTCTGGGTAGCATGTCTTTAGGAAAGGAAGTAGTTGACAATGTAGCAGGAGGTGGTTGACTACTTCATTTTAGTGACTGCACATACAATACATTGATGGGCCTTGCAGTCGCATCTTATCCATTTGTTCGTATGTGAGAATTTTTCCTTTGGCTGCTAGCTACACAAAGGAATCACCCTTGAGTAACTCAGGCTTAGACCAGATCCGGGATGCAGCCAGTCAGCCATTTGGGGCTGGTTACTGGTAGCAGGCATCTGATTTTTGGTGTGTCGGTACCAAACTTATTACTGGCCCAGTGGAGCACATTAGGATGATCTGCAAAGTGATTTGCACTCTATCCATGTGATCCTACATAATGTATAACTTAGCTTGTGAGATACATAGGACGACATATATGCCCTCTCATACTCTCCCCACTGCCAAGGTCGTGGGTGGTAGTTTAGTAATCACACAGTTAGGATTCCCGTAGGCCAACAATCATGCCTCTGGTTGATACTATTTCTGTATAGAAGCATAGTGGTCTGTTTCCCATCCATAAATTTTCTCAAAATCTGGGTGAGGCTCCATCCATAAGGCGCCAATTCAAGTTTACTCCCCATAAGTGCACTTGAGGATTTGAATGAAATTCCATAGACGAGAAGTTCAGAACCTTTTGGGAGGGTGTCTACTGCAAAGATGCATGTTTAGGCCATGTTATCCAGCTATGTGCTCCGGAGCATCTCGCTCCATGGTTGCAAGCTCTCAACTATCCTTGTTTTCCAACTTAAACTCAATGCGGTTGGAGTCTGAAAAGACAGGTAGTAGTTTCACTGGCAGTGGAAAGTTTAATTTCCTAATTTTGTAATTATGTCTTGTTCGATGTCAAATAAGTATGGTTCCTATTTAGATTCCTAGCTGCATCCCTTTGACATTTGTGACTGCTTTTTGTCAAAATAATTATCATTGCTTCTGGTTTCTCTCATACTAAAGTTTCAATAGATGTGAAAATACGTAGGATTCAAGTCGTATTTTGAAATAAATAGGTATAGAGTGGTAGTAAAAGGGTTTCAAAACTTTCAATTCTCCATTTATTTGAGTGCATATGCATTATGCATTTTTTATTCTTTATATTGTGCTTCAGCTGGTTGGCATATTGATATGGTACTCAAAATACCTCTTTGTATGCTGTCGTAGTAGCATACTCTCTTATTTGATTCAACTAAAGCTTTGTAGATAATATACAGTTACAGCTTGGCTTTTACTAATCTATTCTGTAGATAGTGGCAACTAATACAGAAGGGCTTCATGAATTGGAGAGAGAAACCAGTCATCTCAAATACACTGGGGAAATAAGCATGAGAAAGGAGGATCTTTGCAAACTACATCGGGATCCTACAAATGAACCCTCTCATTTGCGCTACTGTATGGAGCTAAAATTGGAGCCCAAAACTAGTGGAAAAGGACCATTTGAGCATTTTGCGCAGTATTTTAACTGGCTGAAACTGAGTGTAGTCAATTCAGTGATTCCTGTAAGTTCCATTTACGTATTTGCATTTAGGATTCAAAATTTTAGCTATAAATTTTTATTTAGACTGATTCTCTATATGTCAAATTGTTACACAACAATATTGGACATTATGCACTTGCAAAGTGTTGAATGACACTTACTTTTTCAGACAAAAAGAGAGATACAAGGTTCAATTTTTGTCTGCTTGCATGCTTGTTTCTTGCATATCTCTTTAGATCCTAAAGAATTCAAGTTGCATAAATGACAGGGAGACAATGTGGGGCCATTAGGAGCTCAACTAACTTTTGGACTTAGTAGCAAGCATATTCTGAAAAGAGGCATTAATGAATCAGTTGAAGAAAAACTGGTCAACACTGATGCAGTCATGATGCTTCTGAAAGAGATATTCGGATATATTACAGAGGATTGCAACAATAACGACAAAAGTGCATGGCGCCAAAGAATTTACACAACTCTTTTCTTAGATGCAGTTTTGGTCAACTTAAGGACAAGTGATGCTTTGCTTGGATTGCTCTCACAACCTCCATTGGATAGTTTTATGGGCTCTCCAATATGGACTCAATTTGACAATTTAATGGGATTCTGGCATGAGTTTATGCTTTGTAGTCATGAAAAGTCACAATTTTGTCATTATTCACCTTTGGCTTCATTAAGTGCTGACGATGGAAACCACCTTTGTGATATATCTTCTGTTTTTCTAATGATGCTCACTAAAAGATCAGATCTTTGGCATCAACATTCTACAACTCAATGGTTGGTCAGTGCTCTCTATCTTGCTCACATTCTTGCCATTCAGGCCCAAATTGTACTCTTGATTGACCTAAAATATTCTGTGGATGTCAAGCTAATTTTCTTGTTAAGATTATATTTATCTATTATAGTTTTTGTATAAAGAAATATGTCAAAGCAGGCAGTTTCCTTGGGTTCTCAAGGATGGAGGTTAACAATGTGAGAATAAAATACACAGTATGATTGCAACTACTCTTTTCCACTGATTGCTTTGATGGTATACATCTCACTCTTTTTCTGGTAACATATATAGCAAAGTGTTACAGGTCAAAGCCTTAGAACCCAATGGCCAATCATTCACATATTTGTCACAACAGTGATATGATTTTCCTAGTGATAATTTGGCTATTTGTGGGGATCAAATATTAAAAAAAATATTATTATATAATATCCCCATTTATTAAGCATTATGGAGATTCAACCAAATGGACAAAGAACCATGAATCTCAAATCAGTACAAATAAATTGAATTGGCAATTTCCATGATGCTGAAATGTGAATTAAATACACAGTATGCTTCCAACTTATCTTTTCCACTAATTTGCTCTGATGGTGTACATCTAACTCTTTTTTTTGGTAACTAAAATATAATAAATAGATAGCAAAATATTAGACGCCAAAGCCTTAGAATCCAATGGCTGACCATTCACGTATTTGTCACAACAATAATATGGTGTCCTAGAGTTAATTTGGCTATCTGTGGGGATCAAACATAAAAAATACTAATGTACTATAATATCCTTATTTATTAAAAATAAACAAGATACAAAAATATTAAAATTGGCTAGAACCAGCTAGACAAAGAACCACGAGTCCCTAAACCTTTTGCAACTAAATTGAATGCCTAAAGTAATAATTGAATCCATTTGATTTCTGCCAGTATCAAAATTCTATTCATTTCCTTTCTAACAATACAATCATATGTATATGATTTGCGAGACCTACCTATTTTCATCATACCTTCTTTCACTTGCATCTTGACTTCATACATGGGCCTGGATATACCATTTTGGATGGATTTCAAAACCCATCCAAACAATACTAAATTGATATTTATATCAGCTGGCAATGAAATGTACATTTCTTTGCTCTTTGGTAGAGCTTAAGACCTAAGTTTGCATGTATCTAAGTAGAAATACCAATATCATAAGGTTTATTTTTGTCCTTGCCTAGCACAACAAACACTATAGTGCTCTTTTGTTATTGAGCAAGAAGCATGTTCTAGCAACATTTGACAATTTTAGTCCCAATTTACCCTCAAGATTCCCAAAACATTTGGAGAACCATGCCACAAATGTTTATTGCATCAATTGGGTTGCAAACATGATCCTATGGGGTTATAGCAACATTGAATGGTAGGTTTCAATATAATTAAGGTACATATTCATTTCTCATTGTGATCATAACATTCAATCTATTTGATTTGTTTTGGCAGCACAAAAATTGTGGATACACATAATCACAACTGTGCTAGAAGAGGCTCTAGAGGTGCTGGGAATGGTAGGTTTTATGGTAAATTGATGTTGTATTAAATAGAGGAGATGAAAGCTCCTTATATAGATTTACAATGACGATGTTTCTAAAAGAAACAATCGTGAACTAAAGACGGAAATAGAAACCACTTAATAAACTAAAGACTAACTAAGATGACCATTAAAGAAACATTATAATATTCTAAAAAAGGCATGAGGTGAAGTTCTATAGATAGTGAGAATAGTGGGGATTGGTTCCACGGTGTTTTGGCCAATCATTTAATACGCGAGGACTCCTTATATAGATTTACAAAGACGATGTTTCTAAAAGAAACAATCGTGAACTAAAGACGAAAATAGAAACTGCCTAATAAACTAAAGATTAACTAAGATGACCATTAAAGAAACATTATAATATTCTAATACTCCCCCTTAATGGTCATTGTCTAACTGCTGTCTTTTTGTCGCAAATTCTTCAAAACATTCTGCTACTGTTGAGACCCTCACTGGATTTGCAAAATGTTAATGACCAAGAATAGCCAAAAAAAAAAGCAGAGAAGGCAGAAAAAGAATAGCGACCCCTTCTTCAGAATGATCTACAACAAGAGAGTAGAGCCTACCATGGACTCTTCCACTGACCCTCCCTAAATTTGCAAAATTGTTGAACATAAATCGTCACAAAAACATCCAAGCTGATGTTGGATAACTGAGCTGCCTTTCTCTGTAGACAAAGACACATTGAGAATGTTAGTTTTATGTCATTGATGATGTCTGCTGTGTGTGAACTTGTATACGCTGCAAGTGTGAACTGGTGTTTAGCTGGGTGTAAGTGTTTGGTAATAACAAGTGTCGTGTAGAAGTTTGTTATGTTACAAAAGAGAGACGATAGCAGATGACAGCTGTGAGAGTCTCAGTTGCTGCAGTGTGAGTGTAAAAACAGCTATCGTATATACTTCATATGAAACGGTTATTATTTTTTTTGGAACCGAGCAGCTGCCGCAAGAAACAAAATGTTTGACAGAGAGCAGTTTGAGCTGGCGACAGTTACAAACTATGGTGTCGGGCTAGGAATGACACATCAATAAGGGACGAGTATCCACTTTTAAGATTATTTTTAGAGCTGTAACGGCGGTCAGGAAAATGAAGTCGGGCCTTTTCATGAAATGATACATGCTCGGAATAGTTGCGGGTGCGGTGGAGACATCTGCTGTAAGGTGTCAAAGAAAAAGGTGAGCAACCGAACTCTCAGACCTGGTAAATAACGGCTTCCAATATAATAACAGGTGTGCCGTCAGGCGTCGGTTTTGGAAGATTTCCGAAAGTATTCAATATTTAAATGTTTGATACAGCAGCGTGTAAAATACAAGAAAATACAGTCGCAAGTTAATAATGATGGAATATATACTTGCGGCCTGTAGTTGCTAAAGTTGGGCACACTGTCAAAAAAGCGTTAATGCTTTACGTGACTGAAAAATAATTAAGGACTGGCGTTTTAGAGATATACAGCAGAGCCGTTTTTGTTGGAAATGAGATCAACTGAAGCATTCGAAGAGATGAACACTGAGAAGTAAAGAAAACGCACCTGCAAGCATGAAATAATATATACATGGTACCGGCAAAAACTGCCTGTTGAATGATATAGAGATCGATATCAAGCAACATCAAGGTGCGGTTATTGGTGGTCACAAATATACATATGTAAAATTCAACAGTGTGTATCGGACGTGTGAAGAACGAACAGTTTTTTGAGACGATGTTGAGTTACCTGTTTCATTGAGTGATTAAAGAGCGTGTTTTTGAAAGAGAGTTAAAAACAACGGGAGCTGAAGATTAACTTGAAACAGAATGAGAGACGTCTGAGAAAAGGCTGGTATCTTCATCTTAACAGTTAAGCATATACAGCGAGATTGCAGAGAAAAATGTGAATACAGTTGGGCAAATGCAGTGGCTCAGGTGTTAGACTGTGGTTACAAGTTTCATACTCTATATGAATTGAAGTTTTTAAAAGGCACTTTTTGTCGGGTATGTTTTATGTGTCAAGTTCGATAAGGTGCTTCCACAGTCAGTTTTGCGAAAGACTAAGAAGGAGCTGTGTGAGTTCTGAGACACCAGCATTCAATCAGAGATATTGAATACACAAGGGGATTGTTAAAACAGGTTGTGCTGATGAGAGAATACAGAGGGTACAAACAGTGAGGGTGAGATTTCATCAAATATTCAGTCCCAATATGACAAGGATCCTTTTTGAGTAGAATCAACCGAGTTTCTGCAGCGTCTTCATAATTTAGTGAAGACACAGATTGAATGTATGTTTTAAATCATCTATCAAATGTAACGAAGGTAGTTGCCTTCTGATTCAGGTTGGAGCCTGATCCTGTAAGTGTGAGGAGAGTTGTAGCTCTCAGGTGTAAGAAAAGGTTGTTGCCTTGAGTATACTGGTTGAACCCAGTTAAAGAGTTGTTGCTCTTTGTAAGAAGGGGTTGTAGCCCAAGTGATTAGTGATGCCGTGGTTTTTCCTGTCTTGGGTTTCCACGAGATAAGTTTGCGTGTCCTGTCTTCTTTGTTGTGTGCTCTTTAATTTTTTGCTTCTTATTTTTAAAGTTTGTGTTAAATACTGATTCACCCTCTCCCCCTCTCAGTATTGTGCGTTTTTCAGAGAATCGTTGCCAAACCCTCCAAACTATTGTAGATGAGCAGGATGCCCCAAAACCAATTGCAAAAAACTTTGATTTGAAGATTACAAAGCATCATTTTTTCAGGAAAAATAGAAAAAACCTTGAAATAACATCCCACACTAACTTTGCATATTACAGAAACTAGAAATGATTTTTGAGGCAGAAAATCGACCAAAACCAAACATGATTTTTGAGGTGAAAAATCAATCAAAATCAAACATAGAATTTGAGACACGGATCAGAGAATACCCCCTAGATAATTTTTGAGGATAAAATTATTAAAACCCGTAAGATAATTTTTGAGCAAAAACTATTAAAACCCTCTAGATAATTTTTGAGGAAAAATTATTAAAACCCTTCAGAGAAACCTTCATTTGGCAAAACACGAGACTTCGCATGGTAAAACAACACATGCAAGAAAATGCAACTCACAAAAAGCACATGCAAGCAACATGTTTGTTGCATGCACTCACAAAAAGCACATGCAAGTACATGCAAGTGCATGCAACAAATATGCAACCCTAAAAAATCGGAGACTTTTGCTCAAACCAGGAAATCGCGCAATCAAAACCCTCAACCAGGCTTGTGATTTTCAGCAAAAATCTTCGGAGACTAACCACAAAATTTTCATAAAATACCTCCAACGATTTTTATTTTAAAAAATTGAAAGACAAATTCTTGGAAAAAAATAAATTCCAAATTAGAAGAGGCTCAAATTTTTCTTAAAAAATTTGCCAAATTTTATGAAATCCCATCAACCCGCTTTGATACCATGTTATGGTAAATTGATGTTGTATTGAATAGAGGAGATGGAAGCTCCTTATATAGATTTACAAAGATGATGTTTCTAAAAGAAACAATCGTGAACTAAAGACGAAAATAGAAACTACCTAATAAACTAAAGACTAACTAAGATGACCATTAAAGAAACATTATAATATTCTAATAGTAGGGGCATGGCGATTGTGTTAGTTTCAATCTTAGGAGTGAAAATTTGTCCTATTTTTTGTTTTTAGCTTTGTTAATCATCTTCTTTTGACATTGGTAGACAGTAAGTTGTATTCGATAGATTACATTTAATGGTACATTGTATTCAATGGAGTTCCATCATGGTAGGGTTTTCTTGGAAGGTGTTATTTCAATTGGATCACGTTCTAATAAATTAGTTTCAAAATAAACCATATCCCACCCTTTGTAGAAACATTACTATCTTCAACATTTCTTAGTTTTGGGTTTACTACTCAACAAAAAATGGTTTGCACTCCGAATATAAATCAACAGCATCAATAGTTGAACTTGAAGCAAAATAAGTTTTTCATATTGCAATTTAATAGACCCTAGCTAGTAGGGGAAAAAAAGACTTTTTCATTTTTAAATGATCACTTGAATTAATGTTAAAACATGTGAAAACTGCTTTCAATGCTTTCAAAACATGCATAAACACCTAAATCTAAAATTTAGGAAAGAAATAAGATTCTTGCAATGCTTGAATTTAAAAAATAAACAGTGAAAATTCCTTTCTAGAATCTGGAACTTGTAAAGATTTGCTCCTCAAATTCAAACTCGTTTGAATTCACTTGAACAAATTTGCAAATATTGTGCAAGCAAATGATATGATCAGATTTGTTTAAAAATACCAAAATGTTGAAGTTTCAGTGTTTTTTCCACATTTTTCGATGACCAATAGTTTTCCATTGGGTTTGTTGCTTATGGTGAGTCCATGTGGTAGACTTGCCAAGTGCTTTATTGGGGAGTGACAAGTTTGGAGCACCAAAGACTTGGAAACAAACACTAACAATTAGTAACCGCAACTGCTATGTGAAGAAGGTTTATTTAACTAAATTTTTTTGGCATATTGAACATCTCTCTTAACAGTTCTGAGGACTAAATATCTTTATGGGAAATCTATATGTAAAGGATGTGTCTGCCTTCGAAATCTAGTAGCTGTATTCTGTGTTATATATGAACATAGTCTGTTTCTGTAAAATTATATTTTGAAGTAATAAGTTATCTTTATTGTCTCATTTGAATATGAAATTTGTTGCACAGTTTGTATCATGGCTATAAGAAGCTTTAACTTGTGGCGAAGGAGGATGCAGATGTGATTGAAGGGTCTAATTAAAGACTATCTAACCCCACAGCTCTAATAAACACACACAAATATACCACAAATTGCAAATGAAAATGATGATTTGGTTTATTACTCAGCAAATGCAATTACAAAGAAGCTTTAGGGAGCTTGCAACACGCTAGGCCTCAAACATTTGATTACACAATAGAACAAGTATGGTATTTCAGAATTCAGAAACACAAATTTGTGCTTCATCTTCTATTCTTTGTCTGGCCTTGTCTGGGCTTTTCATCTAATTTCCTTTCCTACAATGATATGTTCCTTCTTGAAAAATAGTAAACTGACCCTGGGGAATGCAATAAATATCAATGGTTCCAATATTAAATGATTTGATCTTCAACTAGCCTTGGAATTGAGTGCATCACCTCATGTACCATGTTGGTTCAATGGTAATGCACAAATTTACCTTTAATTATATACCTTGAGCTATGAGACTTCAAATGCAATGCAGTTTCATACATGATGCCTCTTAAGATGAAAATTAAAATAAGGAACTAGGAATAGACATGAGATTCAAAAGTTTACTGCTTGTCTTAAAACAAAGTTCTATCTAGTTAAGGTCCTTATGACAAGAAACATAGATGTGGTGATTAGATCTTAATTAAATTTGACAGGAGTGGAAGCATGCTCTTTAAAGCTTATTTTCCAAACTGAAACTCCAGTTATGCTTCTGAGAAGAAATGTGGCATGATATACAGATGGCTGTGCCTGTAGTGATATATACAAAGCTTGAACAGATAGATGCAAATGGAGTGCTTCAAATCCACCACACTTTATCATAAAACAATCAGGCCTGAGATAGTCCTACATAAAAGTTTTTCATCTATGGGAACAAATGAACTATTCTAACTCATGAGGATAAACAAAAAAGATTTTAGTGAAAGCAAATTTTTTTCACCTAGGACTAATTTTTAAAGATGAACTGAATAGCAGATATTTGCATTTTTAACTTTTGGAGTACTTTTAGTTGTGGAAAATATTTAATTTTGTGCTTTGTTGTTCTAGTGTTATGTTTCTTGTTGTATTTCTGGTTCTTTTCGTTTCTCATGATGGGAAGCTAAAGGGCATCTGTATGCAAAAGTTTTCTGCAAATCAATTGTGCAGGACTCTGTAATAACTATTAAACCATAATATATGGAGAATATGATGAAGTTTGAAGGGTGTACATTCTTATAGTTTGGGACCAGGGTCTGTTGATTTCTGTTTCTTTGAAACTCTGCTAGTCTTTATTTTCTTATATTTCTTTGATCTTGTGTTTTCTATTGCTTACCAAAAATATGTAGAACATAATCCTGATGTTTCTATCTGAATGTAAATACAGATCAAGCAGTTTAGCTTATTGTTAAATCATGAGGAAAGACAAGGTTTATTTATCACCTACTGTGAAATAGGCTCCCAGGAGTCACATTCAGCAAATGTAAGTATGCTAGGTTCAGTCAATTCAGATTCTCCTTCAGCAAATGCACACAGGCTTCAAGAGTGTTATACAAACCTCTCTACAGAGTTGGAAATGATCAGTCTTCAGCGTGAGCTAATTGGAAAAGGTACCCATCGCCATCTGAGTTCATTCATGAAATTTAAGTATCACTGGAAACCTTCTAGTGCACTGCCTCATCAATTTTGTGAAATAGTCATGATGGAGAGGCTTCAATCTGGCATATTTGTTGATCCTTTTGAACTACAACGCCTTGTAAATCGTGGTGGTGAGTATCAAGTTTTAGATGCTCATGTTTATTGCTGAGCTTCCAATTTCTTTTGCTTCTTTTTGTTGATTTGTTTGTGCTATATTTCTAAATAGTTTTTGCATTACATGTGATATCCAAATTTACATCCCTCATTTTTGCAAACATTATTAATCTGATTGATGTCATTTGGCGAGGTGGACCATAATAATGTGCACATATTTTTCTTGGCATATTCATTCATATCACATATGCTGTTGCAATTGCTGTAAACATTGGTCTGTTTTTTTGCTTGAGGGTAATAAATCTTTGTGAATCTCTCCAATTTTCAGTACAAAACACTGAGACAGCTAGTCATGGTGACAATTGAGCAAGTCTAAAGAAGTAAGTCCAATGTTTGTGGCAAAAATGTAACTTGATTATGGTGACAAGCAGCAAGTCCATAGTATCATGTCGTTGCAAAAATAGAACTGCTAAGATTAAGAAATGAATCTTCATTTGTTGAATGGCTTTTAAGAGTTAGGCATTGAAGTGTTTCCTTTTATGTGAAATATTGAAGTGCTTGTAATCCTGCCTAAACATTATGAGGTGAATATCCATTGACATGAGCTCCGCTTTCTTATCCAGCAGTTTTGCATATGACTAATAAATGAATACTTTTTGATAGACCATTGCTCCGCATTCCCTAAGATCTATATCCATAATTAATCCTTGAACATGTCTTCCAGAGAGGGTGAAAGTATAAGACTATCAGTTTGCCAACATACCATTAAAGGTTTTTCAGTCTTGAAAAATTTGGGATACATGGACTATAGGTTTAAGCTAATGGTGTATACTGTATACCTTATGGCATTCAATCAGTATGAGGTTTAAGCTGGTTCACGACAACATCAAATCATTCAACACTACAGATCTGCAGGAGCAGTTTGTTAATTTTTTAAAACGTTGGTATTCCCACCAGGATATGCTTTAAATTAACCACCTCTTTTTCATGTTAGGACAGGCATCTCACAACACGATATATTTAATGCTTGCCAAATAGTTTGTTAATTTTTCAAAATGTTGGTATTCCCACCAGGATACGGTTCAAGTTAACCACCTGTTTTTCATGTTAAGGCAATCAGTCACCTCAATATATATGTTATGCTACCCATAATTTTTCACATGAGAATCAACTCAGTTTTAATAACCTTTTTTAAAGGAATGCACCTTGGCCATGCATTTATATGCATGCCACTGATTGTTTCTAATACCACATATCCACCTTATCACTAGAATATTATTTCCCGACCCCAATGGGCCTTTATCTTAAAATTAATGCCTACTTCAGTTATTTCAGTTAAATTATATAATTGAGTATAATTATAGATACGATTGATATTGTTTCAGTAACTTCCATTAAGTGATAGTACCAAACATTAGTATTTCTTTTTATATGCAAGTATGTAATACTTGCAGTTGTGGAGCATTAGTGTCTTCAATTAGTAATTGTCTTGTGAAGTATGCACTTGGAATTATGTTCCTCAGCATGAAATTTAACCCTGATGCAGGTGCACATGGGTTGAACTTGAACCGTTGAAGGCAATCCTGCACATGGAAAACAAAATTCTCCCTCAATTTTGTTTGTTTTCTTTCTTTGTTTTCCTCTGCTTGAATTTTTTTTATATCTTGCTATTTATCTGCCACACTTATTTGTTTTGAATAGATTTCCTTCACGCATCTTCCTGAAGCAGTTAACTCCTTTTCTAGCTGTGGGATGGTGATTTTTTTAATTTCAGAATCTTATAACTTTTCTAAGGAGGGATTGAATTGGATTAAGCCTGTGAGGCCTGTGAGCCTTAATTGATGGTAAATGGATTTGAAGTTGTTCAGCCAATAAATTGTTGCTGTTTTAAATATTTTCAATTGGTTTTTATGAGTTGGTTCCTGGCATTTTAAGATTAGTACACACGGGACAGTTAGACTGTGTATGCCTAAGGGCAAGGTTATAATCCAAATTTGAGAAATAAAGAATGTGTTGCTGTTTAGCTTGTATGGCTGCCTGAGTTGGCCACCCAATGCTGGTACCCGATTTGGGACTGCATTATTTGATATTAGAGCCGGACTAGATCTTAAGAGTATTGTGAATTTTGTCTCGGAAAACCTTGAGGAGTTTGTTGCAAGTGGTGGAAGTTCTATTATTGTAAAGAGTTAAGAGGTGAAGATGGATCGCAGTAATGCTGGAATAGTAGAGCCATTGAGAGCAACAGCAGAAAAGTTGGACGCCTTGGAAACAACACAAAGGAGGGTTTAATGGTTGATAATGTGAGTGAAGATGAAGCAGGAGCAAAAGAACTAGTTGGAGAAGGAGGAGAATATATGAATGAACCCTTCATAAGAGCCATGTCTCTTAATGTAATACTTTTCAACACTTGATTAGTCACAGTAGCAATACATCGAAAACTTAATCAATGACAAATGCAAGATCTAGCAAAGAGGAACACAAAAGAATACATGATTAAAAACTTTTGTATCAGAATTTTTTTACAAATTTAGGCACCAATCCCCAGGAGACACCAATTCCCTCTAGATGATTTTGTAGGCACCAACTCACTGGAGACACCAATCCCCACAACTGAGGACCAGCCTCCAAAAGAATAAAGTAATAAATGCTAGATCTCCTTCTTGAATCTGATCTGAAGCACCTTCACAAATATGCTCAACAAGTTCCTTAAATCTGCTTATGATCTTCAAGAATCTCTGCTCATAGGTCTATAAATATTCACCCTTAAGGTCTGCAGTAAAGCACTTTCAAAGTCTGCTCATACTCTGCAAAAATTCTGCTCAAAAGGTCTGAAACAAGATGCTCACAAGTCTACTCAAGCCTGCTCATAAGTCTGGAAATTATCTGCTCACAAAGTCTAAAACTAACTGCTCATGAAGACTAAAATAATTTGGTTGTAGTCTTCACATATTTCAGCTCATAAATGTTCCTTAGATCTACTTAATTCTGCCTTGAACAGATTTGATATCCAATGGAATGCTTGATTGGTAATGTCCTCAAATGACTTCTTATTTATATCCGCCAAAGCACCTCTTTACCAATCGTTTGTAACATTTCAAACAGGTAGCCCAAGGAGGAAATAATAATTTTATTTAATTTGAAATTTGCCTCCAAAAATGGGCGCCTAATCCATGAGGTCAGCCAGCAATTTTTTTTTTTGATTTTTTAAAACTTCTAGCATGGGTGCTACATAAGGAGAAGTCAGCCCAGACACAGGGCACACTTCTTCAAGGGGCTAGCCCTTTGCATAAATGATTTTATTTAATTTTAACTTATAAAACATGGATGCCAATAAGGTATAGGTCGGCCATCATAAGTTTAATTTTTTTTTATCAAATTCACTTCTGCCTTTGGTTGCTGTCCTCTGATTTCTGCTTTCAGCCTACAGTTCTTTGACATTAATGGAAATTCCAACTATGTGCAAATTCATTGGAGGAAGGGAAAGGAATAGATTCAATCATGGGATCAAATGGTGACAAAGTTGAATTAAAATTTCTTCCTCCTGATTATCATCTTGATTTATTGAAGCAGTTATAGAATCTAAAGCAGAAGGAATTGAGTGTTCAAGCATATAATGAAGAATTTTATCGATTGAACATTTGAACCAGTCATGTTGAGGACGACGAGGAAAAGGTTGTAAGATATATTAATGGACTCTGTTTTGCCATTCAAGACAAGTTTAGCACGATTTGGGTAAGATCGGTAGAAGAAGCCTACCAATGTGCCTTGAGGGCTGAAGAAAAACTAGCTAGGAAGTAATAGAGCAACTTTAGGGGAAGAGGAAGATCTGCTAGAGGAAGAGGAAAATTTGGTGAAGACAGAAGCCAATTTAGTAATGAAGGGGATCTAAGATTGTTTGTGATGAAAATTACTATTAGAACACTAGAGGAAGAGGGAACACCTTTAGAGGAAGAGGAGGCTTTGGAAGTGGAAGAAGAAGAGGTAGAAGATGCAGTGAAGAAGGCCACAAGGGTTATGATTGTTTTCAAGGATAACGGATTATGGAAGGAATCATGTTGTTGAAGCCAATGAAGAATATGAAGAACCATTACGATGTGTAGAAGAACTTGATAAAGGAGAGGCCCTTATAATGAAAAGGGTATAAAAGGAAGAACATGAACTAGCACATAGAAGGAACCTTTTTCATACTATTTGCAAGTCCAAAGGTAAGTGTTGCAAAGTGGTAATTGACAATGGGAGCACGGATAACTTGGTATTTGATGAAATGGTAGGAAAGCTAAAGTCAAAAAGAATTTTACATCTAAGACCATATAAGGTAGTGTGGTTACAAACGAAACAACAATTTTATTGGTAAAAGAGCAATGTTCAGTTGAATTTCACAGGAATCATATAAAAATGAAATATTTTGTGATGTCATGCCTATGGATGTTTGTCACGTTTTGCTTGGAAGGCCTTGATAATACGAGGGAAGTGCTATTTTGTCCCCTTTTTGTGGTCTTTCCAGTATCTTTGGGATTCCAACTTTCTTGGAGAGTGCTAGACTTTTTAGGACATAATTTCAGCAGTGACAGCGAGTTCAAGAATTCAAGGCGAGTTCCATGGTTTTTTCTGGGTGCAGCTGTGACTCTCTATGAGTTCTTCACACTTCTTGTAGAAACTTTCTATTTATGGAAAGCGACAATTTTAATAAGGTTTGATTTCTTGAGTGTTTAAGAATATTTTGGCATGGTTGGAAATCAGTTTTGTTCCATTCTAATATTTTTTGTAACTTTAGTTGGAAGTGCGGAAAATAATTTAATAATTTAATTATAAAATGTTAAGTTGTTGAAAAAGCAGAAATTAAAAGGCAACTTACACGAGTTATTTAATTGGACTATAAGGTAACTTTATGGAGCAAAAAAGATCATTATTTAAAAAGTGGCTTTTAAATATAATTTCTAGAAAGTTCCATAGAGGGTTAGGAAAGGAAGTTGATGAGACTCATTCGTTTCATTCTTTGGTTATTCATTTCGGTGAAACCCTCTTTCAGAATTTGAGCTATTGTTTAGCTATTCAGCCTAGGACAAAAACCCTAAGGCAATATTTGTTTCATGGATGAAATTCCACCTAGCTAATCCTTGATGGATTATCCACAGTTCATAGGTGGGCAGGTTGATGCAGATTCAAAAGAGATTGTGAAAGAAAGATATATTATTTTCTTCCGATTGGAGTTTGCTTCTCAAATTGTTGATTGAAAGTTTATTTGGAGATTTGCAAGCAAATTATAATTTTAAAAGGAAAATATTTGCAATTTATGCTGGTCATTCTATTTTCTCCTGGATGCCCTTGTTGTGGAATTCGAGTATTAAAATTGCTGACCACCATTATTTGGAGATTATGTGCAAGTAAAATACTGTCTGCTTCCCTCTTAAGGGTTTGAAATCAGCTCAATAAAACAAGAAATTAAAGAATCATCAAGAAAACACACCTAATAAACAGAATGAAGCATCCCAGAAGAAGTATCAAGGTGGAAGGGCAGGAAAGACCTATTAGTGACAAAACCTGTTCTTCCATTTAAGTGAAATGCTGACTACTATAAAATAACTAGTAAGGTTTAAATTGACTATTGGAAAATTAGGATAAATTGGGAGGAGGTATATGGCAAAATCCATCAAGTGACAATTCCACAAACGTAAACTGTGCCATGTAATCCGATCCATCAAATATTGAAACATGCAGGTAATGAATCAAGAACCGCCAACCAGGAAGTGCAATACAAATAACATCCATCTGTTTTTTGCAGCCATCTAACCGGTTGTTATTTTCTTGCTTATTTGCAAATGCAAAAACCTTTAGAAGCCAACAAGCTCACAGCTTTGTTAGACACAAACAATATCCTCAATTTTGCAGCTTGTGAAATTGTAATACAGATCAACTTAATTTTTTTTACTTTGACTGCAAAAATAGTTGTGCATGCTGTCCAAGAGGAATATTTATCTCTAGACAACTTTAACAAAATCAGCTATATGCTTTTATAAGCAGTCAATATCACCAAAGAAAAGTGAGAAATATCAGATTTTGAAGTGGCAGAGATCATTTGTTTATGTCGATAGTCCTTTAACAGAGAAGTGAATGCCCCTTGGTTGCCCCCAAGAAGAACAAAAGAAGGAAACATCTGCAAAACTGTCATGAAAAGGAGACATGAAAAGGTTGCTAGAAGGGGAAGGAAGGTGGAGAAGTTCCCATACTTGTTCTCTGATATTTGAAACATCTTGGATGTTTGGGATGTGGTCTTGGCCTAGGGGATGTGTCCTTGGGGAATCACTGCTTCCAGAGAGACTCTTTTCTAGTATGTCATCAATGATGCTCCCATTTCATTCCAAAACAAAATTCATACCTATGCCAGTTGTTTGAGTCTTCAGGTCATTATTGATGCTCTCATTTTGTTCCAAAGTGAAAGTAATATGTAGCATTTCATGTGAAATTGAAGTCAATAGTCGCCTATTTTTATTCTAATCTTCCTCTTGTTGAGAATCCATTGTGGTTGTGGTCTTTTTGAGTCAGAATCAATAAGGTTGTTTAGTTCATTTTTGAGTCAGAATCAATAAGGCTGTTGAGTTCACTTATTATTCAGAAATCTCACATTTGTTCGAAGACAAATTCTAAGACGATTTGGTTTAGAATTGATATGTTGGTGGTCTATTTGCTTTAGTATATATATTTTGAATATTTGAAAGTATAGTCTATATATACATATGAGAATATCGTTTATGCATATGGCAAGCACTCTTTGAATATTCTAGCTTAGTTAACATGTATTCATGTGGCAGCACTTAATGCAGCTTTTGTATATGGAGATGCAAACCTGGAATTGCCAGCACAACATTCGCATCAGTCAATTGTGGAAGTTCGTGCAGCCATAAATGTTGATTCTGCTACTTTGTTTGGAAACGATTTTGAATTTGACCTGAAAGTTGACCTGCCTTTACATGCACGTTATCCGGTACGTTGTCTCTAAGAAAATGGGAGGATTTTGTGTAACTATTATTCTCCTTTAGGTTGGTTTGGTTCAAACATGTGTGTACTACATTCAATTTCTTTTTTCCTTTTGACACTACTGAATAAAATGATGTAGAGTGTACTCAAGGATACTACATTTTTGCCTTCTAGTATTACCTAACCATCTGGACATGTTTTTTTAACTTTCTAGAATATTATTTTACTTAAATCAACTTTACTGTTGATCAAGATGTGGATAACTTTAAATATTAAGTTAAAACCTTTTATACAAAGTTTTGTGATAAATATGGTACTTGGGGTTATCAGGCAAGTTTTTGAAAGCCCACTTGATAGGGACTAGTAAGATGGAGAACCAAATCTTTCACAGGTTAGGAAAAACTGTTGTCTAGTTGTGCTAGATGCCCCGAATGAAGTAAAAAAATGATGCATGATAAGATATACTATAGAAGGCTTCCCTTTTCCCATGATAAATAAGATAAATTTATCTATTTAAAAGTAAAAGTGAAAATCCAAGTCAACAACCTACACATGCAAGCCAAGGCCCACTGGGAAGGTAAATGGCTATATGTTCTTTTATATTGAAGCAAATAAGCAACATATGAAATATAGAATAAAATTTATTATTGCCAATGTTCCTAAACACACCATTATCTGGGATTAAATCCTCCCATTCTTTCTTCTTCTTCATCTTGGATCATAGCCTACAAGCCTAGTAAGAGAGCCCAAACATGAGAAGACTGTTTGGAAAAAAAAATCCGATCTCCTTTCTTTAAACTTGCTGTGATGACAATCCACTCTCTACCTCTTCTTGTTCTAAGCCATGGCCAAATTGTCCTTAAGGATTGATAAAACTTTCCATTGATGCCGGAGATGATTATTAGGTACTTTAACCCTGGAATACCCTTTTGTTAACAACCCTGCAAGTGGGCTGCAGTGGGTGCATAATTTCAGAGAAACTTAAGGTAGAAAAGTTGTGCCAAGAAAATATACAAAACTGGAGGATTTATTATGAAAAATGAATCAAAGGTATATAAAGAGGTAGGAGAGAGCAGATATCTTCTCCATTAAATGAAAGTATTCCTTTTCATAATTTTACCAGAAAGCTCGAAAAAATCACTTTTTTTTGATGTCCAGTTTGCAGAATTTAAATGACAAATGCTTCTTGGAATAGTTTCTTTTTAATTTGGTTTTGCAGTTTTCAACAATAATAAATAGTAATACTGGTCTAATCACAGCATGATAATGAACAAGTTATTGAATTTATATGATAATAAAATAAGAACTGGAACCTGTTATTGCTGCACTGACTTAATTCCTTGACCGTTGCTGTTGTTTTTCCCTACAGTCCTTACTTTGACCAAATTGGAGGCTTCAGCCTTTGTGTTTGCTGGCAAATGAAAACGGAGATGTTGGGTCAGAAATAGGTCCCAAATCCTTACCTATGTGCTCACAATTCTTCTTCACCACTCCTTTATTTTTCCTTTGGTGTTATTAAAGCTGGTCTGATTTCCACATCACCCTTAAGGTAGTGGGTTGGGCACAAGAACCAAATGATTTTTTCTGGAAGTTTAACCTGCAAAACAAATTTGTTGCTGCAATTCTCTTTTCAAACATATGCTAGGTGGCTAGCTTTATGTGAATGCCATGTCATAGTGAAGACTTTTCCTCCTGAAAGGTGGTGGCCATCACCTTTAGGACCCACAATTTCTTCTTTGGAGGGGCAGCTGCAGTCCACTCTTTTTATCTTTTTTCTTTTTCCACGCTCTTCAAACCTTTGGACTCACATGGTCTGATTTATTCACTATTTATGGAATATATAAATCGAATATACACTATATTTTATTTATTTTTTGATTTTCACATAGATCTGTTGTAATCTAGTAAAGCCTGTGAATTTCACCTGTAACCCAATTTTGATCTCTGATGGAAGCCAACTCTGGAAACGAAAAGATTTTCATTGTCCAATTCTTGCAGATCCGAGAGGGTTTTTGTCATCAAGGAAGATTGCTGAACTGAAGCTCTGCACAAGGGTTTTTGAAAATCGCCAATGATAGAATGATTTCCTTTTTCCAATACTTTTTTTTTAATGCTTTTTCCAGCCAATTATTTTATTTTGAATATTCATTGTTTTTCACTACATGATTTTTGTCTTTTGACTCTATTTAATAATAATAAATTGTGTCCTTTTCCAATACTATGACTTAGGTGCTTTTCAGGCATTTAATAAATTATTATTATATTATTCCCCTGCAAATCCTCCTTTCAACCTATGGGAAATAAAGATAGGTTTCAGGCCCGTTGATTCAACTTAGTTCAAAAGGGGGGAAATTATATTTCACCCTTCTTGAAATTGCTTGCCCTCAAGCAATTGCAAGTCAGGATTCTCCAGAATCTTTGCCCCCTCCCAAGTGGCATCCTTGGGAGGAAGATCCTTCCATAGTACCAAACAGTCTGTGATAGTCCTATTCCTTAACCTCTTTTCTATGGCATCCAAAACAATCTCAGGTACCAATATTTGTTTGCCTTCATCATCCAAGGGAGGGAACTTAGTATAAGGACTAACATGCTGTTGAACACGTTGAAAAACTGAGAGGAGGGGGGGAGGGGGGTGAATCAGTTATTCATAAACAAATTCAAAAACTTTTACTGAATCGCTAAACTCATAAGCCATTCAAAACAAATATATATATGTTAGCTTTAGTTCTACTGGTAACTTAAAACTGATATAACTATGAAAGCACAAAGCCATCAACACAATGAACAAAGTCAAAACCTCAAGTTAGGGAATATTCCAAAATTGGGACCTTAAAATGCACAGAAATAATACAGACTTGAGACCCAACCCACCACTTCTCATTGGAATAAGAGGAACTAGGGAGACCAAAACTAGAGCTAGAAAGACAACGCAAGACAAAAGGCCAAGAGGATGAATGATAGGGGGTCCCATTACAATGGGCGATGTGTAAATAGGTCACAACAAGTCCATGCAAATTTCTTTTTATATAACCTTTAATTTTGTCCAGTATGGGAGCAACTACAAGACTGAAATTCTTAATAAACTTTCTATAGAAACTGGCAAGTCCATGAAAACTTCTTACTTTAGATGTACTGTTCGGTGTAGGCCAATCAATAACGGCTTGAATCTTCTCCTTATCCATTTTCAGTCCATCCTCGGATACCACAAAGCCCAAATAAACCATTTCAGTCTTCATTGATCAGCAACTTTTCCTCATGCAATCTTGTCATAAGTATTCTCAAATGTTGTAGGTTCTCTACTTTAAACCTACTAAAAACCAATATATCATCAAGATATAGACTAACAAATTTCCCTAGAAATGGTTTCAAAACTTCATTCATGAGCCTCATAAAAGTACTAGGTGCATTTGTGAGCCCAAAGGGCATTATCAGCCATTCTTAAAGTCCATCATTAGTTTTAAATGCTGTCTTCCACTCATCTCGATGCTTGATCCTGAGATGGTAGCCACTTTTTAGATCAATCTTTGAAAAATACATAGAACCACTCAAACTATCCGTCAAGTCATCCATTCTTGGAATAGGAAATCTATATCTGATGGTAATCTTATTAATGGCTCTCGAATCTGTGCACATTCTCCATTCACCTACTTTCTTAGGTATTAGAACTATAGGAACAACACAAGGGCTAAGACTCTCTGACCAAACCTTTCTCAAGTAGTTCTTCAACCTACTTTCTAATCTCCATATTCTCCTTAGGAGTCAATTTGTACACAGCCTTGTTTGGAAGGCTAGCTCTTGGAATCAAATCCATATAGTGACTAATGCTTCTCATGGGTGGAAACTCCTTAGGCAAATCTACTGCCACAATGTCCATGTGTTCTTTCAATATATCTTGTATCTCTGTAGGTAATCCATCCAACTTTGTAGAGGTAAGTATAGACTTGGGCTTGAGTACCAAAGTAAATTCAATTTCTTCATCCTTCGTGTCATGCATAAACTCTTTTCTACTCACTAACATGACCTTGCTGCTGCTACTACTACTGCTGCACTTCTCTTGTTCTTGCAAAGGTAACAAGGTATGCTTGACACAATCCTTCCTCATAGTATAAGTGTTGTTTCTTCCATCATGCATAGCGTTTCAATGAAATTGTCAAGGTCTACCAAGCAACACATGACACACATCCATGGGCATGATATCCCATTTGAAATTCCACTAAGGCTTATTCATCTACTGAAAACTGATGCCCCTTTTGTAACCTAGAAATTTTGTAAGGGGTAGGATGCTTAGTTCTGTTAAATCCTAATTTATTCATTGTGTCACTAGCCACAAGATTATCAGTACTTCCACTGCCTATTATGAGTTTGCAGCACTTACCTTTTGCATTGCCCCTTGTTTTGAATAAAGCTCTTCTTTGTATTGATTCTTGACTCTCCATAGGTGGTTTCAACAACACTCTTTTGAATAGTGAAGATTCTTCTGTCTCAGGTTCTTCATTATGATGAGGTCACCCTACATTTTCTTGATCTTCTTGCACAATCTGAGTGCTGCTGCTGCTACTACTGCTGCACTTTTCTTGTTCTTGCAAAGCTAACAAGGTATGCTTGACACTATCCTTCCTCAAAGTATTAGTGTTGTTTCTTCCATTGTGTATAGCCTTTTAGTGAAACTGCCAAGGTCTACCAAGCAACACATGACACATCCATGGGCATGATATCGCACATCACACTATACTTCTATCTACCTATTTGAAATGCAAACCAAAAATTGATGCCCCTTTTGTAGCCTAGAAACTTTGTAAGGGGTAGGATGCTTAGTTCTGTTAAGTCCTGATTTATTCATTGTGTCACGAGCCACAAGATTATCAGTACCTCCACTGTCTACTATGAGTTTGCAACACTTACCTTTTGCTTTGCCCCTTGTTTTGAATAAAGCTCTTCTTTGTACCGATTCTTGACTCTCCTTGGGTGGTTTCAACAACACTCTTTTGGATAGTGAAGATTCTTCTGTCTTGGGTTCTTCATTATGATGAGGTCACCCTGCACTTTCTTGATCTTCTTGCACAATCTGATTTCTTTTTTCAGGACTTGTATGTCCTTGTAAGAATTCGGGACATTTCCAGCTTTTATGCTGATTGCACTTAAAACATTTGCTAGAGAAACCTCTTCCTCGATAACCACCTCTTCCAAATGATCTACCTCCTTTGTTTTGATAGTCTCCTCTTTCCGAATTGATTGGTCCACTGGAACTATTGGCCCCTTCATCTTGATGGTGCTGCTGTCCTCTGCTAATGTGTTGTCCTCTTCCTCTATTTCTCACCTATTGGTTTTGCTTCCTCCCAAACTTCTTTGCCTTAATGGCAAATTGATAGGCTTCTTCAAGAGATCTAGGGGACACTAAACTCAATTCATCTTGCATATTATATTTCAAACCATTAAGGTATCTTGCTACCTTTTCGACATCCTCTTCACTATGGCCTAATCAAATCATCAACTTCTAGAACTCTTTTGTATATTCTTTCTATAACATATCCTTTTGTTTAAGTTTTTGCAATCTTTTGAAACGATTTGTTTGGTAATCTCAGTGTGTTAATGTTTTGAACCAGAAAAATATAAATGCGATATACAGAAAACCAGAAAAGCATACGAACAAATGACACGATTATTTATCCTAGGAAAACCCTCCTACTCGAAGGAAAAACCCAGCCACACCCAGAAAAGATTCTCTTTATTCAGATCTCAAATCAAATACAAGGACTTTTGCTTATGATTGAAGTTTGCAAAACCATTCAATCAATAAGCCTGCTAATTCCTCGAAAAACTAACAGACCCAAATGAAAATAGGTTGATTACAAACAAAATTGGTTCACAGAACCAGAATGATGATCATCTATGAACTGTCTAATGAGTTCATACAAAATATATATAAATCTCTGCACTTATGTTCTGAGTATCAAGGAACATCAAAAACAACTACACAGAAAAATGCTCCTCTCTGAGATCACAACCACAACATCAAAAATGATATTCTTCAATGATTATAATACCAACAAACAACCCAAGAACTTATCTCACTCGAAAAACTGAAGAGCCCCTCGAAGAAGAGCAATCGTTAGCCGTTATTGAACAAAACCGGTGTCTTCAATAAAAACCGACAATCGAAATGAACCGACAGTGACAAAGCATTCACAATGACCTGGCAACAATGGTATCACTTAATCGATGCCAACAATGGAAGAACTGACGATACTCATAAATAACCAGAAGTGCTCCATATATCATTAATCATTGACAACTCTGCCAGTAGTTTAACATTCGCACAATGCCAAGTAGGCACCCGCAAATACAAAGAGATGAATAATATGAACAAAAGGAGAACATTCATGTCTCTTATCTAGACGTTGTCGATAACTGAAGAATGCCATGTCACTTTTGATAGAAACCATAATAACATCTCTGAAAAAAAGACGCAGATCACCACAGGTATAAAATGGTCTCTCATGCAGCTACTATATCTTTAACACCATGAAGGAGCTTAGCCTTCAATTTGGCAACCATTCTATACAATTTGAAAATATTTGTTTGGTAATCTTTCTAATTGAACATAATCCCACCATATAGTAGTGTGGCATTTGAGCCTTGTACAAGAAACTTAACTCTTCTCTCTTCAACAACTCCTTCGTACTCAAAGTGTGTGTCATGATCATGGATCCAATCAATGAGTTCCTCTCCATTGAGGTTTTTTGAATGTGTGGGAACCTCAATCATTGGTTTGGCTCCAACACCCATGACTACTTTGAGAGTCTGTTTTCAACTCCTGGCTCTGCTATGGCATCATCAACTGCTTGAAGATCCTCTTCTTCTTCAACATCACTAACATCATCAACTATTATACACCTCTCCTCTGAGCCGTCTCCATGGCATCCAATCATGTCGTAATGTTTTGCAACATCTCAAGAATCCCTTCATCATGGCCTCTTCATCCACCTCCTTTGTGCATCCTTCTCGATGGCATATTGACCAATCCCTCACGTTCCTAGCCCCTTTGGCTCCGATACCAAATATGATGACAGCCTATTCCAAACAATAACTAATGCAAACTAACTCTGCATTTAATGGTGATAGGAACTTGAAAAGGAAGGACAATAACTGTTAATGCGACAGGAACTTCAGGAGCTTAGAAAAGAGCATGCCAACACAACATTACATTATCTGGCCAAAAAACCATCAATAAACTAGAACAACAGAATGAACATCTATTCTTTCTGCATATATGGAAAAGTAGAGTGAATACAAGCATCAACGGACTTCAATCCTTATTCTGATTTCATAAGCCAATCACCTCGTCTAACCCAATTCTTCTTTTGTAGACGTTTCTGTATTGCTGTCTACAAAAAACGTAGACATACACTCTTCATCAAACAAAAACAAAACCTCGCAACTGATCACTCTCTTATTGTTCTAGTTATTTATGTTCTGCTTCCAACCCTTTCTCCACAAATCCCCATTGCCCCCCCTCGAAAAAACCCCCCACAAATCTCCTTCATCCACCATTTTGTCCGATTTGTTTTCCCTTTCCTTCCCATTCCCTAACTTCCATATCTGCCCCAACCAGCACTTGCAATCATGGATGATTCAAGAACTTTACAAAAAGAGGTCAATTGGAGAAGATGAATCCTAAATCCTCCTCAATCAAACACAGGCAAGGACAGCCCCACAACTTAAGGTAGCATGTTGATTGAGGAAGGAGGAGCAAAGGTTGACTCCAACCATTCACAAATTCAAAATTGAAAGAAGAACCTAAACCAAACCAAACAGAAAGTGGGGTTGATGCCCCTGCATCATTTTGTATAAGAATTCTATTTTCTTAAAATGGAAAGATTCACAAATATGGAAAGTCTTCATAGTGCCCTATTGGATCAGATTGTTGCATTCTTACTAGCGAAGGTTTCAGCATGATTCACTCATCAAGTCAATGTGGTATCGATCCTAGCCAATTTATCAAGCAGTCTTCATTTGAAACCTTGGGATTGGATAGCATATCAATGTTGCTCCCAAACTCAGCCTTCAATTCATCTGTTGCGGCATCCCCAAAATTATATTTGTTCTTAATTTGGTAGTCGATATCAATGAATTCTTGCACAATTTGGTCTAATATTTTGTTTGCGTCCTTGAGTAACTTGTTCTGGTCTCTGATATTTTGCTCCAAGAAATTGTGTTTCCACTTTAAACTTTCCATCCAAATGATGCATTGATGTTAGATATTGCTAATGCATTGGGGGAGATTGTTGGATGCATCTAATATGTTTAATCACTACAATATCTTGGTGGTGGAATTGGCATTCATACTGTTGCAATTTGTGTTTTGTCACTGATGTCAACATATGTTTGTATAAGGAAAATAGACTGATTATTACAATGTACAGACACTGTACGGATGTTTCAGAACGTGCGAAGTCAGATGAGAGTACATGAAGATGTTGTGATCTTATATCTAAGATCGCATGATGTAATGTTGTGTATTGGCTGAGTTACAAATGTTTTGGTGAAGACTGGTTACTAGACTGTGACAATGAAAGTTGATAGAGTTAGTCTCCGTGTTTTGGGAATATCTTACAGGAGATGAGGATTCAGTGTATGCGAGCTTAAGGGATGACAGATAGGGTACTGAAGAATGTTCGATGGTTTGTGCAAGCTATGGAAAGCAGGATGACGTCAGCTGTCGCGTGTGTTCTGGAGTTGACCTATGTGGAAGCCGACTTGAGGGCTGTAGCGTGTATTTTGGATGGCGAGCATAAATTAAGGATGTCGGTCCTTAATAGTTGTATACTTGTTTTAGATACCGTGTGTATCTTAGCAAGGAGTTATGTAATTGTTTGTATATTAGGAAAGCCTAATTGACCGACCTGATTATGTAGAATGTAATAGGGTATATATGTAAGATCTTTTCTTTGGAAAAGATGTATGTGGTATGGATATATTGTGAAAGAGGATTGTGGAAGCTGTGAGCTTGTACCTATTGGATGTAGAGCAGAGAATTGTATGTACTTCATTGGAACTGATCAAGCAAAGACAGTTGCTATCAGACAGTTCAAAATATTGTGTATTTCTTTATATACACTTGTGTTGCGAATAGTGAGTTCTGAAGGTGGACATAACCTTCTTTGGGCAGTGAGCCTACCCTTTTCTTTGACTCCTAACAGGGTCTGTCCTCTAACAAGGACTGTGTACTGTAATGTTTTAATTAGCTCCTAACAAGGCTAGATCTTCTAACAAGGATACTATACTCTCAATACATCATTAGTGGGTGTTAATTCCCACCGGGGTTTTACCTTTAACAGGGTTTCCTCAACAACAAAACATTGTGTTATTGTGTTGGCATTCATTGTGCTCATTGGATTTGATATTGCTGCTATTTAAAGTTTAAAGTTTAATAATCTGGGATACAACTGATTTACCCTCCCCTCTCAGTTGTATTGGTGGACCGTTATTCCTAACAACTGATTGTCTTGGGCATTCATTCTAATATTTTCAAATACAACTATAGTCTATATCTATACCCATAAGCAACTATTTCCTCAAGGTCTTCAATAGTTTTCAAATATGTGGCAACTTCCCGTTTTGTTTCTCTACCTCAAAGATTCTAACATTCATTGTCAGAATGAATTCGGTGTACATTTCCTTAGGTTATCAATGAAAGGTCCTTTGTCTTTGATCCTTTTCATCCATCTCCATGTAGACCGACCAAAGTGGCTATCAACTTGCACTACAACTATCAGTTCTTGATTGGCATGTGATTTTGGATCCCCTATAAATTTTGACGAGCTAGATGGTTGTAGAAAGTACCTAATAACGACCTTAAACGATTTGAAAGTATATTCACCATCATCTTCAATTCCTCTCTATCATATTTATCTTTTTCAGTCATTTCCATTAGCTTAGTAGATGCGACTCTGAAGTTATGCAAGTCTGCATCTTTGCCAGGAGGTCCCATATTTGTATGGGTCATATTATAATCAGCATTTGCAGCTTGACCAGGGTCTTTTTGTGTAACAAGATGGGCGATTTCTAGAAATAGATCATCTAAATTTTCATCTTGTACAATTCTTGAAGTGGTTTTGAAATTTTTAGTCTTAGGGATAGGGAAAGATTGTAACAATTGTTTCGCTACATCATTTGGTGACATTTTGGCAAAATCCAATTTTCTTTTCTTAGATAAAGAAGCCTCTAGCCTTGAGGGGGAGGAGAGTGTTTGCATTACACTTTTTAAGGATTCGGGTGTGAATAACAGATCCCTTTTTACTAGGGGATTTTTCTCAACATTTTGCAAATTAGAAGGAAACAGTGAACCAAACTCACCACCTTTGGGATTTTCCTTGGGATTGGAATCTATTGTTGTCTCCAATTGCTCTTGCTCACCTACTACTCCCTTTCCTTTGTCTGTCTCCTTCCTTTTCTTTGGTCCTATCATCTACCTCATCTTTCTCCTTGGCTCCTACATCTAGTTTTGAACCTTCCCCACAAGTCTTCTCATTGAGCTTCTTCTTCTCTGGTGGTTCATCATCACCTCCATTTCCACTTGGAGTAGTCGTTGATCTTGTTGGAGTAGAAGGTTGACAAAGGTAGCACTCATAGAACTGGGATTACCTTGTTCTCTATTCTTCTTTGACTTTTTGGGGTTGTGAGGTTTTCACACCATCGCCCCATTGCAAATGGGGACCCCCTCTTTTTGCTTTAGCAATAGGAGTAGAGGTCTTAGATGCTCTTGGATGGTCTTAATCGGTAGCAATTTTCAAGTCTCCAAGTTGAAGAGATGAGTTTGGGCAACTTTGGCCTACTGGGTAGTCAAGTTTGTCAGGAATATGAATGAGAGCTAGGCTAAACTAGTCAAGGAGGGGGAGTTGAAATCAAGAGATTTGTGATGAAATGAGTTAGAATCTTTAGAAAGTCCTTGTTCTAGTTCCATTTTCATCTTAGGAAATTAGGAAAGGTTGTGGGAGGTAACATTGCTGAAGGCATGCTGAATCTTGAAATTTGGCTATCTAGAATTTTTTGAAAACTCCCAAAATCTAGAATCTTTATTATAACTCCTATGGAGTTGAAACCTATCTCAAACATCTTGACAATATTTATATAAAATATAACTTAAATAATAAGAAAGGAAACTTATACTTAAATGTTATATCTTATTTAAATCGTCTCACCCTCTAAGCTAAAGAAATTGACTTGTAGCATTTGGGAGTTAACTTGCAAATGAAAAATCTTGGCACTAGGTCGGAATCCGACCATGTCCTAGGATTCATAATCCTAGCAACCCCCAAAATTCCGCTCCTTATAAAAATGAGTTTCAAGCGTAAATTGTTGAAAAAGTGAGAAAATGCAAAATGCTGTTTTTGAGGTGAAGTTGTAAACCAAAGAAGGAATCCTCAGGAGGTGGCGGAATCCACCTACCTCCTAGGATTCTCAATCTTGGAAGAGGTAAGATTTCTGCCCTCTTAGAGCATGAGAAACTGTAGATCAAACTCAGTCCAAGTCGAGAGAAGATCAACCAAATGGGAGATAAGAAGTTGTAAGACAAGTTTGGCAATGAAAATAAAGTGAAAATCCTAGAGGGACAATCGAATCCGCTACCCTCTTAGGATTCATTATCCTGATCAACCTAAGAATTCCGCCTCACATAATCAAATCAACAAGAGCAGGGATAACTTAAGGCAAGTGGAGGTGAAAATCCAAAGTTAAAAAAATGATATTCACCGAAGGCATGATAGATTCATCAAAGGGGAAATAATGAAAGTTTGGAAGGTGGAATGCAAAATCCTAGGGAGGTGGCAGAATCTGCGTACCTCTCAGGATTTTAAATCCTCTCTTACCCTTGAATTTCGTCTTGCACGGATGGCGATAGAAACATGAACAAGGTCCTTCAACTTGCAAGATGAGGAGTTGGAATGAAGAAACAAAGAAGATAAGAATCAAAACTATAAGTTGGAGAGGATGAAGTTTGAAACAAAAGGGAAAATCCTCTAGACTCTGCCAATTCTGCCTTGTATGGAAGGTGGTGAAAACATGCACTAAGCCCTCCAATTTGTATTATGAGGAACAAAACAAAGGGTGAGGAGTATAAGGAGTAAAACCAAGGTTGAGAAAGTGAAAATCGTCAAACACTCATGATTTCCGCCTTGTCTTCATGAGGATTAAAACACAAATTGAGTCCTCCAATTTGCACAATGAAAAAGAGAACAAAGATCAAAAGGCATGGAAATGATAAATAAGATCAGTTGTGGGCCAAAGTCAATTAGAAAGGCATTGAACTTGGAGAAATCACGAGGATTAAAACACGAATTGAGTCCTCCAATTTGCACAATGAAAAAGAGAACAAAGATCAAAAGGCATGGAAATGATAAATGAGATCAGTTGTTGGCCAAAGTCAATTAGAAAGGCATTGAACTTGGAGAAATCGAAATCAAGGAAATTCCTTGAAGGATCCAATGATTAATAATCCTCCAATATACTAAATTTCCGCCCAGACTCATGCTTGATCAATGGAGAGAAAGAAAAGGTCCCATTCGATAACGAATGCATCTATTGCCACCCCTTTATCAAGTCGGCCTGTATGAGGAAGACAAATGAGATTAAATAAAATGTTTTAATTGCTCAAAAGAAACAGGTCGGCCTCTATAAGGACACATCCCTTCAAAACATCAAATTGCCTATTTAAGGAAGGAGAGGAGTCATTTTCACAATCAACAACTAGCAGATTTGCCTTTGCTATGGCAGCGAATTCCTTCCTTAATTGGCAATGATTTCCTTATAAAGCAGCAAATTATCTCCTTCAAGACAACGAATCATCTTGTAGGAGTAAATTGTCTTAAGAGGGCAGCTAATTATCTTGTGGGCAGCAACTTTAGACACTCAAGGAAGATTTTCTCCAAAAAATCAGAGATAAAGAGGGTAAAGAAGAGTGAAATCTGGGCATGCTATTCATTAAAAAACTTACTTATTTTCCAGATTTTAAGCGAATCCACTTCAAGTTGTAAGATTAAGACCATTTCACCAATAAAATCAGAACTTAGGATTTGCAACAAGGAGGAGAAATTTGATCTTGAACTTAAAAGAATCCATTTTGCCTCATTGTTTAATGTTGATGCAATTTTATGAAAGCTTTCAGATTTCCTTCATTTCATCATTTTGTGATCTTAATGCATTTCCTCTTTTGATTTCACAAGGTAATCGTTGGAGAAGGGGAAGTGTGGAGAGAAAGGAGATGATGGCAGGGCCAAATTCAAGACTTCAAGGAGAGAACAAGTAGGTTGCTACAAGATCAAGCTCGAGGACTTCAAATGAGGAGGTTCAAATCAGATTATCAAAGTGCAAATTCAAGGCAAGATCAAGATGGAGTTCATGGAGAAAGAACAAATTTGCAAGCCCACAAGAAAAATGAGAGAAATTTTTCATCAACTTGAATTTCCTCTAGAAATCTAAGTTCGCCTTGAAAGTATTTAAGTGCATGCATTCTTCATCACTTCAAGAAGGTCAAGGTCAAGGCATCGAAAGAGACATCAAGTTTGCAAGTACAATCAAGTTCAAATCATGGCAATGAGAAAGTTTCAAAGAACGAAGATGAGGAAAATTTGAGAAGATGAAGCAATTTGGGAATATGCCATCAAATTGAAGGCTTGATAATGTTGAGTATCAAGAGATATTTTCTCATTTCCAAAGAATTGATCAAGTCTACAAGATAAGGAAGCTGAGGTGGCGCCCACTTGTCTTCAACCAATCAGAAAATTCTAGTCACACATGTTCAAGCACATTCAATAATATTATGCCAAGTGTACAATTTTCTCATTTGCTCTCAAACGCATTGTAATTTTCTTATTGGCCCACAAGGTGGTGCCTTCGTGTAATTGGATGATAGTGTGGCAACCCTAATTAGGGTTTGTAATGGGCTAATTTTAGCCCTTGATCTTGAATTGATCTTGGCCCTTCTGTTGGTTCCCAAAACCGCAGATTGGAAATCCTAGAGCCTGCCAATTCTCCAATAGAATTCCAAATCAATTCTGGCCAACGAACGGGAATACTTCAAACTCCCCTGCACTTCAGGCTTCGCTACACCTAAGCTGGTAAACCTTTACTTCAAACTTGATCACTTGGTTCGAAGCTCTTCTATAGCGAATTTAAGCTGGCGAGTTCCTCAGTTGGCAAAATCCTTGAACTCGATCAAAATAAAGTTGAATGCTGAATGTTTGAATTAAAATGTTGTGTAATGATTAATAAGGTTTGTAGGAAGGATTTGATAAATTTTCTGACTTCATATATAAACCCAATATTTCAATAATAATAAGACTACTGCCTCTGCTTATTCGGGCAATAGAGTCAACTTCAATGAAGGTTTACGTACAACTTTATAATGTTCAGTGCATTCTATATTGCTAATCAATTAAATAATCAAGACGCGACAAATCAAATATTTACGCAATCCTAAATTAATCCAGATTGAATTTAGGATGCTATTTGACCGTATCCACTTATCCGATATTTAAATTGCACACAATATTCAAAAAATAATAATTATAAAGGACGGTTCATCAATAATTTAATTCTCTATGCCTTTAATAAATAACAAAGGATGTTTTATTTTATTATTAAAATAAAATAAATTTGAATTTACAAAATCATGTTATGCTCCTTATCCCTCCATACAAATATATAAAAATGTTTCTATCTTCGAATCTGTCTCCTCCTTTTAGTCAATAATACAATATATATTTATATCTGATAGCGTGACTTTTCAAAGGGTCGTGTCTCTAAAAAAATTACTCTCTCTCTTCAAATAATCGCACTTCTTCAGTTTTGAGTAATTTTTTCTTTATCTTAAAACATGAACCTTTAATAATCTTAATTACCGTAAGAGATTTCTTCATTTGGTTTTTCCGTAAAAGATTCCTCCTATGCTATCAATTGTTACGTAGTGTATTTTATTTCTTCAGTCCTTTCAATGATTCCCGATATCGCATTTGATCATTGCTCAAGCGTATGCTGTCGATTATTACTGATGCCCTTTTACAACTTTGTCATTATTGTTATCGAACCTTCACTTTTAGCGATGACGTCCATCGCTGGTTGTGAATCAAACTGACGACATCTCTAGGATATTCGAAACTGTGTTTTAATATGCACTTTCATATTCTTTAAATATTATTTCGCCACCTCATACTCCCGTTTCTTCCACATATGCTTTTCATTCTATTCCACTGCCATTTATGAGGTTGCGCATATATATGGTCACCAAGTTTGCTTCTTCCACCATTTATATAGTCACTTTGATATAATGGCATTGTGTTCCCCAAGTATTTTCGAAAACATGAAAGTTTATAATATGTGGCTTTTTGATCGTATGCTTGACTTGATCTTCTATTAGCTTACCTTCCAAACTTTAACGTGTATGAAGAGATTTTGTGTTGACGTGTACAAGGAAATTATGCCGCATATCATCAATAATTATAGCTCTGTTTCAATCCCTTATTGCTATTGTCTTTGAATTCATCCTTGTTTGCTTTACGCTATAGACCGGTTATTTTATATCCACACCAAGCTGTTGTGGCATCCCATCACTTGTCCTTACTATCATCACTTCCAGAAAGTAGATGGAGTTTGTCCTAAGATACACATCTCACCAATCTAACAGGTCTATCATGACCCTTTATTTTCCATAAGACCATCCCACTCTTCACATCGATAACCTGATAATTCTTTTATTTCCACCAGTAACAATGATCTGTCCATTAAATTTGAAATGTCCTTAATATGCATCAATAATGTATAATTTTATAAGAACTTTATTTTGTGTAGTTTAATGGTGACAAGTCCCTCTCTATATAGTTCTGATTGTAATTTTTATCTTGGACTATAGTATAGTTAATAAATTGAAAGTCACATCATCCCCTTGAACTGTTAGTCAAACAAGCTCTGATATCTTTTCAAGTGTTTCACCATATCTTTCTTACTTCATGTGTACAAATTTTGCTATGTTCATGGCATGTTTGTTAATCTATCAATGATAATATTTCACAAATGGAGGCCCTAAATTTTGTAAAAAATAGGGCTCCATCACCTTCATTGTAATTGAACAACTATAAAAGGCCAAGGCCTCCTCATTTGTAAAGGGTTAGATGTTAGATTCATTAAAGAGGAGATTAAGTTAGTAGTAGAGGCAGAGGAGGAGACTTGTTGAAATTGTTGCCATAATGCTATCAAAGTAATTGTTAATTCATTGTTGGTCTTCATGGTGGATTACTTGTCACTTTGGAGTATTGCATGGTTTCTTCAATTCCTCATTTAAGATTTTATTTCATGTTAAGTAGAAGTAGAAGTAGAAGGATGGAAGATATTGTTGAATGGTGATTAATGGTGGATCTAGTGTCCATACTTTTTGTTACTTACTGATTTGAGTAGCACTGCAAGGTTAGTCTAGGCCTAAATTGCAAGTGTTTATCTTCTATTGGAGATGTTCATTTAGATTGTGCCTTCATACGACATTTGTGTTGTTTTTATGATCAAATTATAAAATAATGCAGATTTTAAACTAATTCACACAAAATACATAGCATGTACCCAAGGAAAACCTTCAAGTTTGAAGGTGAAAAACCCATCAAATAATCTCTGATTATACTTATCAAAATGATTAAGGTGAAGAGCACACGATTATACTGAGAGGGGGGGGTGAATCAGTATAATAATAATTTTAACTTTTAAAAACTTTATTCAAAGATAACTTTAAATTTTCAAACAAACAATTATGCACATGAACACAATATTTACGTGGAAACCCAATATGGGAGAAAACCACAAAATAATTTGTTTTTATATAAACTTGTTTTTTTACAATGTTTTGTAGGCTCCAACCTACTAGAGGCTCCAACCCCTATATTTATGAGCACCAACTCACTGGAAGCATCAACTCCCACACTTCGCAGGCACCGACCTACTGGAAGCTCCAACTCCCACACTTCACAGGCACCAACCTACTGGAAGCACCAACTCCCCCTGACTGAATTCTGAGCACCAACTCACTGTTTTCAAACTTTTCTTCCACCTTGACAATGTTGCTATCTTCAACTGATGATGGACACAATCTGCTCTCTCTAAGTCAGCCAATAACTCTCCTTTTTTCATGTTCAAAATAATACCTTTATAATTGTAAATGCATAATATATATATCAGATTAAAATCTGAATATATAATTATTTAATTCTTTATTTTTATCATATTTTACTGCTTCTTCTCTTTATCTCTTTTACTTGCTGACTTATATTTTTCAATTTTGTGGATTTAATATTTATATATACATATCTTGCCCGAAACAATATGTCTCTTAACATTATGACTTTTCAAATTGAAAAAGGTGTCTCTTTAAAAATACTATTATTGTTAATTAATTTCAAATTTCCTTTTAATAGAAGCAGCCCTTTATAATCAAATCAATTGATATTTGTTAATAAAATATCGTATGTATCTTTTGTTGTATAAAAACTTTTGACTGCATAATAATCCTTCGATCTATATTATATACCGCTGATTGCATCCTTTCAATATTAACGTATATCCTTCGATATATATATATATTATATATCAATATAATATAACGTGAAGATATCCTTCGATATATCTGTAACATCTTTGACTTGACCATCGCTGCATTAACTCAAACATTTAATCCTTCGTCTCTGCTATACACTGTCTCTGCATATACGTATATATAATATCGCTGCATATATATCATGTCATTTTGATATCATGTACGCTGTCTCTGCATATACGTATATATCATGTCGCTGCATATATATCATTTACGGCAATCTTTTTATGTGGTTTGACGCTGCATCATCCTCAGTGAACTGGAAACTATTTTCACAGCTGCTATATTCATAGAAACGTGCTAAGGTCACAGAACATTCAATAGTTTAGTGTTCAACCTTCTACGCTGTATAATATCCATTCTTTGTTGCATACGTATCTGTATGCTGGTTAATATACGTATATATTGCATACGTATCTGCATACGTATCTGTATGTTTGTATGATCATTTGTATACATCTCTGTATACCTTTCTGCTGTTCATATCTATATGAATACGCTGCATTTGCTGCCTTTGCTCATGTGGTTGATTCTTGAATAAACAATTCTGACCCAGCTGTAATTCTGATCCCTTTCTAAATTGCACTCTTCAATCTGTCTGTTACTTCACAGTAATCTGATGAGTTTGTATTCGATGTTCTCTTAATTCCTCTTTTTAATAGAAGAAGCCGCTAGTAATTCCCAATGACGTCTTGGCATTTGATATCTTTCTTAAGCCATTCATCCATGCGATTTCTGTGATGAGAGTTTCTGTTCCTTTCTACCGATAGCATTATTTCCACCATACTCAGCATTCAAATTACTCCTATCTCCATTGCATTGTCAAACTTAACGATGATCTCTGCTGTCTACACTCAATATCTAATTTAAGATTGTTTCCAATGTAACTCAAAGCAGTGACGTCTTCTTTCCAATAATGATGTATATATATGTGAGTATGCATACGAATCTTCATCAATTGCTGTGTATAATATTAACCTCTGTTAATATTTGTCTTCATCATATCAAAACCCTCGATATATATGATATTGCCTTCGAAACTGTGTTATACGTATGTGTGTTCCTTTACTGTTATGTCTTCGTGCTTTTTATATACTGCTGTAGATTATAATGATATCCGCTGTTCTCAATATTTTGCTGTTGCCATTTAATATATGTATAAACCTGTTATATATTTTATGCTGTTTATATGCCATGTATATATGTCTTCATCTATTATATATCTTCATATATATTAACTTCATTGATCTCTGATTTTGACATCAATGACAATATATTCATCATAAGGTCTGAATACAATTTTGTCAATATGGATCTATGATCGATCTGCAATATATAAGTATTGATTTGTCAATCAATATAAACAGATCTGAATATGTATCAATTTATAGTCTCTGCCTGTATATATATATATATATATATATATATATATATATATCTTGATCTTCAATGATGAGTTGATCTCCCTGAATATATGTTCGCTGCAATAACAAGTCCCTATGTATATATGTCTGACGGCTGCAAGTATATATAACAATCTGCGATCAATCTCCAATATGTGCATTGATGTCCTTGATATATATTTTGCAATATATCTTTTGTGATATATATATATATATATTTTGGTCGCTGATTGTATAGTGTATAATTGTCTTTGATGTTTTTCCAATGATCAACTCTATGCAATATAAGTACCCTCCATCACAAGCGGGTGTGTCTCTTAAATAACCAAAAGGCATGTCTATTGGTAATCCATACTAATTGCAACTTTCCTTAATTGCAGCTGATCATATAACAGTTTGTTATATCCTTAACAACCATTAATCGCCGACTTGGAGATTCAATTCATTTCATCGCTGTTAGATAGTTTACTTCATACTTGGCTGAATATGATGTTGGTCTGATACTGCTGAAGATGTTTATTAGACATAATTATTATTGTCTCAAGTGATGCGATGCATCACTTGAGATGATATAGTTATCCTCCAGACGCTAACTTCAACACTCCCTCTTAGCTAGGGAGGATCTTCTCAGATATTCGAGTTATAGAGTAAAGTCCACCATGGCTACTCCCAGAGGGTGGCTCCATCATGGCTGCTCCCATGAATGGAAATGCAAACAAACACAAGTGCTCATCACGAAATCGCTCCATGTGATGTTGTCATCTCATCACGACGTTCACCATGGCTACTCCCAGAGGGTGAATCGACACTAGTACTGAGTCATGGAGTCACTCACATGACCTCCACCATTGCTACTCCTAGAGGGTGGGTCCATCATGGCTATTGCCATGAATGGAAATACAAATGAGCACAAGTGCCCATCATGAAATTATTCAACTTGATGTCGTCATCTCATCATGACGTTCACCATAGCTACTCCCAAAGGGTGAATAAACACAAGTGCTAAGTCATGGATTCTCTCACATGACATCCACCATGGCTACTCCCAGAGGGTGGATCCACCATAGCTACTCCTAGAGGGCGGAACAAGGGCTTTCACCTCAAACTTCTTTTTCACAAAGAAAAATGCATTAACAAGGGCTTGCTCCTCAAACTTCTCCCTCATATAGAAGAATGCATTATAGTACATTTCAAGGAATCACTGATGTTGAGACTCCCTCTCAGCGAGGGGTTCATTCTCCACAACTCCAAGCTTGTTTTGAAAATGCACAAACTTCACTCTAGCAAGGGGCTTGGTGAGAATATCAATTGTCTGATCATCAGTGCTAATGTACTTCAATTGAATAACATTCCTTTGCACCATATCTCTAATATAGTGATATTTAATCTCTACATGCTTTGTTTTGTCATGAAACATAGGATTGACAAAGAGTTTCACACAACTCTGGTTATCACAATGGATAATTATAGGATCCAATGATTCTCCAAACAATTCTGCAAGTAGCTTCCAAAGCCACACTGCTTCTTGTGCTGCTACACTAGCTGCAACATATTCAACATCTGCTGTACTTTGAGCAACACATGACTGTTTCCTGCTGCACTAGGAAATCATAGCAGATCCCAAACTGAAACAACAACCAAAGGTGTGCTTTTGATCAGTAACACTCTCTGCTTAATAAGAATCCGTATAGCCCTGCAAATCTAAGTCCATACTGGAAGAATACTTCAAGCCATATCCAACTGTGCCATGCAAGTATCTCAAGATATGCTTGGCTGCAACTAGATGTATCTGTCTGGGTGCACACATGAACTGACTAAGTGCACTCACTGCATAGAAAATATCTGGTCTAGTATTAACTAGATACATCAAGGATCCGATCAACTGTCTGTACATAGTAGGATCTGTAAAGTTGAACTAGCTGCTGATTCACTTAACTTCTTTAAGTTAGTTTCCATCGGTGTAGACATATATTTGCAATCTAACATCCCAAATCTCTTTAAGATGTTAATGGTGTATTTTCCTTGACTTAGGATGATCCCATTGGGCCTCTACCATACTTCCAAACCTAGAAAGAAATGCATGGGTCCTAGGTCCTTCATCTTAAATTCTGAAGTTGTGATGAACCCAACTAGCTCTCAACTGAAAACTAACTCTTTTCTCAATTTTATTTGCAGTTTTACAGAGATCCAAAATATTTATAACTTATTTACAAATTTTCAATTAAAAATCATAGATAATATTTCACTGAATTTCTCAACATAAGCAATACGAACAATAGCAATTTATATCAACTTATTGCTTATTAAAACTGAAATTCAACTAGACTGTCATTAACAATAACCATTACAATAAAACAATTCAGAATATGGCACCTTGACAAAACGTGACTGCTGGAAATGAAATGCAGCCAAGTAAGAAATTGATGCCAAGAATCTTGTGTTGAATCTTTCTTGCTAATGGCAGCCTAAAACATCATCCAAAATGCAGACACCATTGAATACACAACATCCTCCAACAATGCTCCCAAATCTCCTTCCAACTGCAGCCCTCACACAAAGTACGACCTACAGCTGAATCCGTACGACTCCTACAGAAATCTGTACGACAGTCTAAAGAATGAATTTGCAATAACAATTGCTAGATGAAGCCCAAGATCAAAGATGCATAAAAATTCAGATTGAGTTCTCTCCTGGAAGAAGACCAAACTCAAACCCTTGCACTCCTTGAAGAATTTTGATTTTTTCCTCCAAACACAACTTTCACACTTTTTCAATTTTTAATCAAATGACATAAGGTGAGTAAAATGGCTTTTTTCATGTTATATTTATAAGCTTTAAGAAAAAACTTCTCCTTCACACCTTTCACTAATGTGGCTTCCTCAACACACCATTGTTTTATAACATTAAAGCCATATAGTTATTAAATTAAAATAACTTAATTTAATAACCCCAATTAAACATGAAGCAACGGAATCTCTCTGACAAAACAATTCTGACTTCTGACAACAGTGCCATGAGCTCATGCTGCCCTGCCAGAAATAGCCATCTGACCAAAATAGACTTACTATAAATAGTAAGTCTCTCAAACTGGAGATTCCATATAAGGAACTCTGAATCATCTGAAATCCCTGCCTAGGTGCTCTGCCAAACATAGCAATACTCGAAATACCGTTTATTATAAATAGTAAGTCATCTAATCTAACCCCAATGAAGAGCAGACCTGGCAACTAGAACCTCCAGAGTGGAATCCAACCACTGACTTTGCCAACCGACCCCCTCTAACAACCTGATTAGCTTACGAAGGTCACCGAACTAAGCTAATCCCAAGAGTTTGAAAAATGGAGACATTACAGTCCTCCCTTCCCAAGATTGCTTGTCCTCAAGTAATCAGGAAAAACAAACAACATCACAACCCACTTGGATCCCAAGGATGGTCATGTATAATGTCCCTATCATCACCATACTCTTGTGAAGAAATCATCAGCATCAATAGTACAAACAACAGCATCTGAGATACTGCACTCAACACCCAAACCAAAGATGCTGCAACAGGAACACCACGTGGGAGAAACTCAACCGAGAGTAACTCACACGGGAGTAACTCAACCAACAGACTGGACTTGCCCCCAGTCTTCGTGCCAACCAAACCATCATACTAGGTCATCAAATGGATGCATTGAAGAACTTTGCAACTAGTAGATGTCCTGAACGTGAGGATCAAAAGTGAAACTATAAGCACTCCTCATTGTGTTCACCCCTGTAAACTGCTTAGCTAGGCCTGATTGGCCTCCTGTAAAATCTGCCTGATAACCAGGTGTACTAATAGGATTCCAAACATCATCATCATCATCGTACAACACCTAAAAGGGATCATCACTAAGCTCAAACAATGGATTATAATAAGTCATAGTGATATCTATATCAAATAAAGGATTGTTCACAAAGTGAACTGATCCCATCTACTAATCTGAGCTAAAAAACTGTGAACTGCGAGAGACATGATGAATAATCTGCTCTACCTAAATGGACTAATCCTCACTATCTGCAATAAGTCCTTGTAAACTATGATCCTGAGACCTATCATCATCCAATAACCACTCTGAGTCATTATCCAATATCTGATATGATATACCAGACTCGCTGTAGCATGAATCATCCTCATAGATAACATCAATAGTGTCCACATCATCAATGCCAATATCACCAACCTGTAAAACCTCTGATATCTCATGCCACTGCCAACGTGACTCACTGCTGTCATAGAAATCAGAATTAGAACTCGCATTTAGCATGCAATCCTGAAAACTAACACTCTTATCATGTGAGTCAAAACCCATAGTGATATCCACAACATCCTCTACACTTGCCTTGTCATCAACGACATCAATAGGCTCAAACATAAGACTGCTATCATAAAAATTAGAACCTATATCGTTTAGTAATTTCATTGCTACTAGTTGATGTAGGGCTTCCATCAATAGTGGCTATTATGTCATCAGCATTCCCATGATCATGAGCTCCTGTCTCATGGAAATGATGAGACTCAATGCAACTGTTCTCAAGCAAGTCCGTCATAGTCACATGCTCCTGAGAAGAGCCTCTGGAATGCTCTCTCTTTTGTGTTAGGTACCTGTCAAAATTCAAATTCCTCTTGATTGCTTCTGGAAGAGCATCCCACTTTGCAAATTGTGCCACCGTGTCATCAACGAATGGTGTCGGCTTTGTCTCTACACTAATTGCATCCAGCTCAGGCCACAAGAAAGTAGGACAAAGAGGCCTATCATAAATACCTGTATGGTCAGCTCTATAATCACGCCTGTCATCTACTCGTGACCTGTGTGAGTTGACTGAAACACTCCGCGCACCTTTGTCTCTAGTGCGATCACCTGGTAATGTGATACGCTGAAGAGTGTTTGGAAGCTGTTGCAATACATTTGGAACATGATGCTGACCATCTGGTATATTCCTGAAGGCATCTTTGGCCTCCTTGTCAATATCATTCCCAATGTTATTCCTGTTCCTGTCTTCTGCCTGTTCAATCTGTGAGCCCTGTTCATTACCTTCGGGAGGTGGTGAAACTCTACCCCTGCGGGTATAATGCACTCTTGGTACAAATCTATATGCCATTGCTAAACCCTCATACCCTTCAGGATGGCAAGATTAGTGCTCTGATACCACTGTGATGAACCCAACTGACTCTCAATTGAAAACTAACTATTTTCTCAATTTTATTTGCAGTTTTACAGAGATCCAAAATATTTATAACTTATTTGCAAATTTTCAATTAAAAATCATAGATAATATTTCACTGAATTTCTCAACATAAGCAATATGAACAATAGCAATTTATATCAACTTGATTGCTTATTAAAACTGAAATTCAACCAAACTGTCATTAGCAATAACCATTACAATAAAACAATTCAGAATATGGCACCTTGACAAAACGTGACTGCTGGAAATGAAACGCAGCCAAGTAAGAAATTGATGCCAAGAATCTTGTGTTGAATCTTTCTTGCTAATGGTAGCTCAAAACATCATCCAAAATGCAGACACCATTGCATACGCAGCATCCTCCAACAATGCTCCCAAATCTCCTTCCAACCGCAACCCTCACACAAAGTACGGCCTGCAGCTGAAAACGTACGACTCTTGCAGAAATCCGTACGATAGTCTAAAGAATGAATTTGCAATAACAATTTGCAATTAGCAATTGCTAGATGAAGCCCAAGATCAAAGATGCATAAAAATTCAGATTGAGTTCTCTCTTGGAAGAAGACCAAACTCAAACCCTTGCACTCCTTGAAGAATTTCAATTTTTTCCTCCAAACACAACTTTTACACTTTTTCAATTTTTAATCAAATGACATAAGGTGAATAAAATGGCTTTTTTCATGTTATATTTATAAGCTTTAAGAAAAAACTTCTTCACACCTTTCACTAATGTGGCTTCCTCAACACACCATTGTTTTATAACATTAAAGCCATATAGTTATTAAATTAAAATAACTTAATTTAATAACCCCAATTAAACATGAAGCAACTAAATCTCTGACAAAACAATTCTGACTTTTGACAACAGTGCCATGAGCTCACGCTGCCCTGCCAGAAATAGCCATCTGACTAAAATAGCCATCTGACCAAAATAGACTTACTATAAATAGTAAGTCTCTCAAACTGGAGATTCCGCATAAGGAACTCTGAATCATCTGAAACCCCTGCCCAGGTGCTCTGCCAAACATAACAATACCCGAAATACCGCTTACTATAAATAGTAAGTCATCCTATCTGACCCCATCGAAGAGCAAACCTGGCAACTAGAACCTCCAGAGTGGAATCCAACCACTGGCTTTGCCAACCGACCCCCTCTGACAACCTGATTAGCTTACAAGGGTCACCGAACTAAGCTAATCCCAAGAGTTTGAAAAACGGGGACATTACAGAAATCAACTCTTTGCATCTATAGATGAGATGCTCTTCCCCAATAAGAAATAAGCCATCAACATATGAAATCAAGATTAAGGCTTCACCATTGACTACCTTGAAGTAAAGATTCGGATCAACATCATTCTTGCAGAATCCCAGACTCATCAAGTATCAGTTTATTCTTTCATACCATGCTCGAGGAGTCTGTTTAAGACCATATAAAGCTTTCTTTAATTTGCATACATGAGACTCTTTCTCATAAATCACGAAGCCTTCAAGTTGCTCAATGTAGACCTCTTCTTCAATAACACCATTGAGAAAAGTTGTCTTCACATCCATTTGATGTAGCTTCCATCCGTTAGCTACTGCAATGGCAATGATGGTCATGATGGAAGTATACCAAGCAATTGGAGCAAATGTTTCTTCATAGTCGATTCCTTCTTTTTGAGAGAAACCACGTGCTACAAATCTAGCCTTGTATTTCTCAATGCTCCCATCAGCTGCATGCTTAATCTTGCATAGCCACTTGGAGAATACAACTGATTTCCCTTCAAGTTTAGGTACAATATCCCAAACATCATCTTTAATAATGGATTGATATTATTCATCCATAACATCTTTCCATACTTGCTGATTTGAGGCTTCCTCAACACTGGAAGGTTCAGTCTCAATAATATTACCCATCAATGCAACATAACTAGAGAATCTATGTGGTCTTTTACTTTCTCTAAAAGTAACTCTAGGAGCTGCAAACTTTTCTGCCTCCTACATAGTTTTCTTTGCCCAAAGAAGTCTCTTTTTATTCACAATAATATCTCTAGGCCCATCAGTAGGATCCAAAGGCTCAATTGGATCATCATTCTCTTCAGGTTCTGTGGACTCCCTCTAAATCTCAGAAGTGTGATCAATGTCCATGTCTTGAGGAGTCTCTTGGTCTTCATCTATCTCCATGCATGAACCTTTAGATTTTCTGAAGGCAATATCTTCCTCACATGTAAAATCTTTGCTTACCTCTATCTGTTTCTGACTGGGAATCTAAATCTTGTAGGGAATCTAAATCCTGTAGGCTTTAGAGTTTTCATTGTAACCCACAAATATTCCTTTCTTGCTAGAAGGTTCCAACTTGGTTCTTCTGTCTTTAGGTACATGGACATACACTGGACAACCAAAGATTTTCAAATGACTAACATCAGGCTTAACCCCTGAAAAGGCTTCTTTTGGAGTCATATTCTGCAGTATTTGATGAGGACATCTATTCTGAACATATACTGCAATTTTGGAGGCTTCTGCCCATAGGAAGGTTTGCAGGTCTTGATCATGGATCATGGCTTTTGGAGCTTCAATAATAGATTTGTTCTTTCTTTTTACAACCCCATTTTGCTGTGGGTTATAAGGGACACAAAAGTCCCTCTTGATTCCTACCTCAATGCAGAAATCACTAAAGCTACCATTATCAAACCTTAAAAATTTAATTCTCTTTCTAGACAAGTTCTCTACTTGAGCCTTAAACTCTTTAAATCTACATAGGATTTCATCTGACTCTTTAGACCTTAAGAAATAAATCCAAGTCTTCCTAGAGTAATCATCTATGAAAGTTACATAATACAAAAATCCACTTAGGGATGCCATTGACATTGGACCACATAAATCAGAATGTACAAGTTCTAATATTTCTTTTGACCTACTTTCACTACTATGAAATGGACACTTAGTATTTTTACCCATAGCACAACCTTTACAAGTACCATCATGTACATGATTGAGTTTAGGAATTCCTTTAATCATATTCTCTAATGATGGAAGAGCCTTGTAATGTAGAATGCCCAAGTCTTCTATGCCATAGTTTGCTGGAACTAGAAGAGTCATGTAGAAGAGCTTGAACTAGATGTATGGAGAGCTTGTACAAACTCTCGTGCCGATTCCCAATCACATGTGTAGACTTGATGCTGTACTTCTTTGGGCATACAAGAACTCTCCCTTCTGAAAATGCCACTTGATAACTGTCGTTTTCCAAGGCTGAAATAGATATGAGATTCCTCTTGATTCTTGGCACGAACAAGACATTACTTAGACGAAGAAAAATCCCAGATTCTAGGTTGAGTGCTGTAGCACCAAATCCTTTCATTGAATAGCGTGCATCATCTCCAATGATCACTTGAAGACTAGACTCCCTTTCCACCAAATTCGAGAGTTGTTCTCAATAGCCTGTGATGTGTCGAGAAGTTCCACTATCAATTAGCTAGGTGTCACCGTCCGTGGGAACACTACTTGATATGGCAGATATGAAGAGGAATCCATTTGAGTTGTCTTCTGTTTCCCTTGAGACTTCATTAATGTTTGCAACTTGTTGCTTAGGCTTTGAAAAACAATCTCTTGCGTAGTGACCAAACTTGTCACATCTAAAGCACTGGATGTGGGAGAGATCTTTCGTCATCTTCTTAGTATTAGGTGTAGAGTCGAATCTTTGATCTCTATTCCTCTTGAAGTTGCCTTTTCTCCAATTTCTCCCTTTCTTTTTAGTAGTTGAGTGGCAAGAACATGAGTGTCTTCATTTTGAGAGCCTTTGACAATTCCCCTTGCAGCCAACCTAGACTCTTCTTGAATGCAATCAGCCTTGAGGCGATCAAACTTAGGTAGTTTAGATCTTGCACTGATACCTTGGATAAAAGGTTCCCAAGTTTGAGGGAGACCATTAAGTGCTACAATGACTAGGTCTTTATTCATAACTTGATCTCCAATGGCGCTTAGTTGATCCCTTAGTTTTGAGATCTTCATGAAAAAAGATATGACTGATTCTCCTTTCGCCATTTTGACTTAATGAAGTTGTTGTCTGAATGCAAGAGCCCTACTTGTGTTGTTGATCTCATATAGACTTTCCAAAGTTTTGAACATGTCCCTTGCATTTGTCATTTTGGAAATGATAGGCACTAAATGATCCTTCACAGAGTCAATCATGACCTTTTTCGCTTTTATGGCTTTCTTCTTGAATTGAAGTTTCTCGTCTTGATCTTTAGGCTCAAATAAATTTTTTCCTTACACAAACTAAAGAAGATCAATTTCTTCAAGTGCAATAAGAACTCTAGACTTTCACAAAGTGAAGTTTGAAGCACCTTCAAGTTTATCTTCAACCTTGTGACCGTACACCATCTTTGATGCTTTGATATTGCTTCTTGAAGGTTTGAGATGAAAAGGAAACTTCGTTGCTGCATGAAATCTGATCACGATCCTGTCAAACCCGCTTTGATACCATGTTGTTTTTATGATCAGATTATAAAATAATGCAGATTTTAAACTAATTCACAGAAAATACACAGTATATAATACCCTGGGAAAACCTTAAAGCTTGAAGGTGAAAAACCCAGCAAATAATCTCTGATTATACTTATCAAAATGATTAAGGTCTGAATACAATTTTGTCAATATTGATCTATGATCGATCTGCAATATATAAGTATTGATTTGTCAATCAATATAAACAGATCTGAATATGTATCAGTTTATAGTCTCTGCGTGTATATATATATATATATATTCTTGGTAACAGACTATTAGTTTTATTAATAAGATTAAAGTAACCTTACAAAAGAGTTCATGTTTTGACATCCCATAAAACACACACATCCACCAACCGCCCCTTGCTGCTACGATCAAACAATTTGCAGACAAAAATTCAATGAAACCCTAACCCTACACCCTCTTTCACCAGCAATTACATAGAATGCAACTTGTTCTACACAATAAAATTGCAGGTTTTAAGCCAAGAACCCTCTAAATCACCCTCAGTACAGTTTAATTGCATAATTACTGAGAGAATTTTAAACAAAAAAAGGATTTCAAAAAAGGGCTTAAAAGCACCTGGTTACTAGCATGCTGGCTCCATTTCTGCTTGGTGTCCATCTGCTCCATCAGCTTCCTTGTGATGCTTCACCACTAGCCTCTCCATCCCTACGTCGCTTTCTTGGCGAGTGTCTCCTCCTTGGAATCTCCATGTTGACCATCCCAGCATTCCACTTCATTTCATCAATTTCTTCATCCAACTGTCTTATCATTAGCACCAGTTTCAAAGTCGTCCATCCCCTCCACGCTTCTTTGAACTGTTGTTTGTGTTTTTTCTCCTCGAACCTCCACACAAATGGGGTAAACTGGGTGTTTTCCACCATCTCAACATGTACTGGATCATCCACATAGTTCATTCCCAGCCCAGGTACCGTTCGTGCTAGGATGACATCCAAATCTCCAAGAAATTCGACCGACACTATGGTTCGAATTATCATTCAAACGTTCTCTACTGGCTCCCCCACTTGCAAACCCCATGTCGTTATCATAGAATAAACGTCTGTGTTTGTTCTGTGCTAGTTTTTAATTTGGTTGAACATGTCTCCCAAAAGCATTGAGACACCAGCCTTGGATAATGGAACAAAAACATTCCACCAAGTCTCCTTTTCAATAACGGCCTGTAGAATGGATTTTGCTGTTTCGCTACCTGAAAGGTAAAAGAAGTCTCCATCTTCAAACCAGTAGACTAGACCACTTTCTTGCCATGAAAATACTGTGAAACAATGGGGAGATTTATCAAATTTTTGGGACAACCCCGATCATAAATGCCTTGTCTTCCTGTTACTCCCACTATCACTTTAGCCTTCACACCGAATTAAATTCCCTGCACCTGTATAGTCCCGCCACCTTTCTCATTCACTTCTTTTTTATTTTTAAACGGTAACTATACTACCTCAAAATTCAAATCTCCAAAGTCTTCAATTTGCATTTCCCCTTTAGCTGCAAAGGATAAAGCCCAATTCGTTAGTGTCTGCTTCCTTATTACCTTCTCTTTTCACATGCAAAATTCTAAAGTCATTCATAAGGGCTAGTTCACCACCAATAAGATCTACATAATTCTACAAATGCCAAGCTTGCAATGTGCCTTTAATGATTGCATTAATAATAATCTGGGAGTCTCCTTCAAGATCTAGTTTAGATGCCCCTAACCTTCTAGCCACTTTAACTGCCACCAAAGCTGCCTCTGCTTCTGCCACATTGTTAGTACCATCTTCAAGTCTCTTACCACCAAGGGCTATGGTGTTACCATTCCAGTCCCGAATGATAAATCCTGCACTTGAGGGGCCAAGATTTCCCTTCAAGGCCCCATCAAAGTTTGCTTTCCACCACCCCACCTCTGGTTTTGTCCACACAATTGCATCCAACACCAAAGACGTTGGCTTAACTCAACCACGCCCATTCACGAGCGTCTCTGCCTGTATATTGATATGAATATATATATATATATATATATATATATATATATATATATATATATATTAATCTTGATCTTCAATGATGAGTCGATCTCCTTGAATATATGTTTACTGCAATATCAAGTCGGTGTGTATATGTTTGACGACTGCAAGTATATATAACAATCTGCAATCAATCTCCAATATGTGTATTGATGTCCTCAATATATATTCTGCAATATATCTTCTGCGATATATATATATATATATATATATTTATTTATTTATTTTGGTCGCTGAGTGTATAGTGTATAATTCTCTTCGATGTTTTTCCAATGATCAACTCTATGTAATACAAGTACCCTCCATCGCAAGTGGGTGTGTCTCTTAAATAACCAAAGGGCATGTCTATTAGTAATCCATACTAATCACAACTTTCCTTAATTGCAGCTGATCATATAACAGTTTGTTATATCCTTAACAACTGTTAATCGCTGATTTGGAGATTCAATTCATTTCATCGTTGTTAGATAGTTTACGTCATACTTGGCCGAGTATGATGTTGGTCTGATACTGCTGAATATGTTTATTAGACATAATAATTATTATCATCACTTGAGACGATATAGTTAGCCTCCTAATGCTAACTTTGACAATTTGGATGAATATTGACAATGTGAAAATCATTCCTGCATCCATAGAAGATAGCACCCTCCTATGCCTAGTTGATACGACGAAGCAAGGATTGGTTAGAGGCTCACCCCATCATCAATATTATCTTACATTCTTAGAGTTAGATTAGATTCTCTAAACCATTTCCCTTACAGTTTATTTGGTTGGAAGTGTTTGAAGAAGTTAAAGTCAAGTTGATATCCATTAATTTTACAACGTAAGTCCTTTTGTGATAACCAACATATCACATCATTAAAATTGAGTGAAAGTCCACGATTAAGAAGGAACCTTAGGTTGTCTCATTTGATCACACAATCCGTTTACATTCTTTAGCATATGAGCATCCTTATTCAAGAGAGAGTTGGAGATTTGATATTTCTTCTTGGGAGATTAAGTATTTGATTCTTTATGTTGTAGTGTAACAAAATTCACAGCAACAGAAATTGGCGCTTGGAGGGTTCGAACAAAGTTGATTCATGAGGATGTCAACAAGAGTGAGCTTTCAAAGCTATATTTGAGATGGAAGATCTCTCTTAGAGTCGAAAAATCCAAAAAAGTGAAAAGTGAAAAAATCTTGAAAAAGGTGAAAAACTTTAAAAAATCCAAAAAGAAAAAAAAAATAAAAAAAATAAAAATAAAAAACTCCAAACAAAGAAAAAAGGTTTCTCAATGGATAGTCAGCAGGTCGATGTTCTTCCACTTTGGTTTGATTTGAACAGGCAGTTACATCCACATGGATTATCTCAGCTTGCAACACTAGGACAATGTAGAATACATGGCACCACTGAGCATGAGGAGATGCATTGTTTAGTATTTCTTTTGTGGGTGTAGTTGGCATTACAGATGTGTATAAACCAGTGGTATTTGTCAAATCAGAATCAGAGCTCCATGAATTTAAAGAGAAGATTCAAAGGAAACCAAGAAACAGATATGGAGGAAATACTTGGCACCGTTGTTGGTGTAGTGTACACAACCTATTCCATTCAGAGCCTACTTGTCCATCATGCCAAGATACCATCAACCTAGTCAAGTTCCAAATGGGGTTGTATGAGGAATCATCAAAGGAAGGAAACGAGGATGTCAGTCAACACTCAAGATGGACATCAAATGAGGGGCATGTTGCATCACCATCCAAGGAAAATGAGTTACAACAAGGTAGCATGGTTGAGCATAGTAACCAAAGCAATCGAGATGAAGATGAAATTTCACGTATTTCTTCACAAGAGGAAGATGTTGAAAAGACAAGTGGGGAGGCGATTGGTTTCATCCAAGAAAGAGAAAATATAGCAAGAAAAGAGAAACATTTTGAAACATTTGAACTACAAAAGGATCATCACAAAGTTGAAGAAGAAGAAATCTTGAGTGTACTTTCGTTCATGCTACAAGAAGAGATTCTTGAGAGTGAATTGCAAAAAAATTCAAGCGTCCTTGGAGAAGAAGGCAGCCAAGAGGACAAGTTAAACAAGGGATTACAAGATGTCACAGATGAATCCAAATATGAAGAGCAATTTGACAGGGAACTCAAAGATGTCATTACCACCATATTCTTTGGGGGGGTGCTAAAAGATCTCAAGGAAGAAATACAAATGGAATCATTGCCAAAGACATCTTAGGACAAACAAGTTGTCGCAAGTGGCATGCTTCATCATCAACTTCGACCTCCAAAGATATTGCCACCCAACATGCTATTTGATGATCCTCCCATCATTTTTGAAGATACCAATCTTGATGAGATCACACATGAAGAATTGCAAGATGTTCCTAAAGAAAAATCAATTGGAAATCTCATCTTAGTTGATGAGGTTTCAAATGTATTTGGTGAGAATACGCAAGATATGTTGAGAGACGGACAAGTTGTTCCCATGGAAGAAGAGGATGAAGAACATTTTGGGGGAGTGCTATAACTAGACTTTGCATTTGAACAACTTGAAGAAATATTTGAGGGGGAAATCATCAAAGAATCCTTGATTTTTGAAGATGCGCTCGAGGAGACTCACAAAGATGCATGATTCATGTTACACAAGGACATGCCTTCAAAAGCAATATCCCATGGGCTTGATTTCAAGACTGATCCTGCTTTGATCACTCACGAGTTTGATGCTAACGCCAGGGGGAGGATCCATCACCAACATTTCTTTGGGTGGGTGCTAGATGTTGTGAGGTTTTCTTACACCATTGCCCCATTGCAAATGGGGACACCCTTTTTTTTACTTTGGCAGTAGTAGATGCTGGTGGTTCCGGATCAACGCATTCGGGGCCCCTGGTCTTAGATGCTCTTAGGTTGTCTTAGTTGGTAGCAATTTTCAAGTCTTCAAGTCGAAGAGATGACTTTGGACAACTTTGGCTTGCTGAGTAGTCAAGTCTGTTAGGGATATGCACAAGAGCTGGGCTAAACTAGTCAAGGAGGGGGAGTTGAAATCGAGAGATTTGTGATGAAATGAGTTAGAATCTTTAGAAAATCCTTGTTCTAGTTCCAATTTCATCTTAGAAAGTCAAGAAAGATTGTGGGAGGTAACACTGCTGAAGGTGTGCCAAATCCTGAAATTTGGCTATCTGGGATTTTTTGAAAACTCCCAAAATCTAGCATCTTTATTATAACTCCTATGGAGCTGAAACGTATTCCAAACATCCTGACAATATTTATATAAAATATAACTTAAAATATAAGAAAGGAAACTTATACTTAAATGTTATATTTTATATAAATCCTCTCGCCCTCTGAGTTGAAGAAGTTGACTTGCAGAATTTGAGAGTAACTTGCAAATGAAAAAATCCTAGCACTAGGTTGAAATCCGACCATGTCTTAGGATTCAAAATCCTAACACCCCTCAAAATTCCACCCCTTAAAAAAATGAGTTCCAAGCTCAAATTGTTGAAAAAAAGGTGAAGTAAAATGCAAACTGATGTTTTGAGACAATACAAGAATCTTCAGGAGGTGGCGGAATCCACCTACCTCCTAGGGCTCCCAATCCTAGAAGGGGTAAGATTCCCACCCCCTTTGAACATAATCAAATTCAAACCAAACTTGATCCTAGTCAAGATGAGATCAAGCAAAGGTGGGGTAATGGAAGTTTAAAGAGTAAAGAAGTTGGAAAAGATGAGTTTGAAACAAAGAAAGGAATCCTTTGGAGGTGGTAGATTTCGCCACCCTCCAAGGATTCTCAATCCTCCCACTCACCTTATTTTCGCCTAGGCATGGGGGTGAGAGATATGGAGCCATGAAAGGAGAGGTAGTGGAAATGAATCCAAGATGCAAAGTAATGAAAGTTTGGTGAATTTCAAGATATGTATTGAGCGGGGTTGAATGATGAACATGGGAATTAGTCCTAAGGAGAGGGCGGATTCCGTCCTCTGCTTACGATTCTCAATCCTAGGATGGGTGAGAATTCCACCTCTAGAAAAAAAATGAATTAGCCTCAATCAACATGAGACCTACTAGGGTAAAGTGGAGGAAATGAGAACAAGATGCAAAGCAATTTAGTCATGACAAATAGCAGATTTACCAAGGGTGAAATTGTGAAGACAAAAGGTAGTGATAAACAAAGAAGAGAGAATCCTTGGGGAGTAGTGGAATCTGCTGCCTTCCCAGGATTCAAAATCTCTCACCTCCAAAGTCTGCCTTGCATATGTAGGATACCAACCTAATCTAAGCCCTCCAATTTGTGTTATGAGGAATGAAAACAAAAGGGTGAAGAGTATAAGGAATAAAACCAAGGTTGAGAAAGTGAAAATCCTTGAACACTCCTGATTTCTGCCTTGCATAGCTGGGATACAAATGCAAATTAAAGCCCTCCACTTTGCACAATGAAGAGGAAAATGAAGATCAATAACTTGGAAATGATAAATAAGATCAAAATTGGCCAAAATCAATTAGAAAGGCGTTTGAACTCGGAGAAATCAAAATCAAGGAAATTCCTTGAAGGATGGCAGATTCCGCCATCCTCCAAGGATTCTTAATCCTCTGATATACTTAATTTTTGCCTTAGATCGATGGTGCTCAAAACTTGTCTTTTCAAAAGGAAGAAGGCGAAAATAAAATGATATATTGACATGAAGATCAAGATTGGAGTTTGAATGAGATAAAAGAAACTCCTTGAGGGATGGTGGATTCCGTGACTTTCTTAATTATTAATGATAAGAACATACAATTGCCACCCTCTAACATGTCGGCCTACATTAGGAAAGAGAAGAAAGGGATTAATCAAATGTTTTAATTGGTTTAAAGACTAAGTTGGCCCCTTATAAAGACATGCCTTTTCAATTTGGTAATCGTCTATATAAAGAGGGAAATAAGGATTCATTTCAACATCAAACAAGAGCAAATCCATCTCTGCTTTTGGCAGTGATTTCTTCCTTCTTGAGGCAGAGAACTATCATCTTGAGAGAGCAGTGGGATATCTTCCCGAGGCAGCAAGTTATCTCCCTTATAGGCAGTGAAGTATCTTGAAGTAGGAGAAAATTACCAAAGGATACAAAAAGCTATCTTGTAAAAGCAATAATCTCATCTTTGTCAACAATTTGAAACATCAAAAGACCAATTTGGAGCATTTCCATAGAAGAAAGTTGGATCTAGATGCATTTCCATTTCATGTAAATTTTAAGATTTTCTTTTTTTCGTTTATTTCCTATCGATTTTGTGAGCTTTATGAAATTTCCCTTTGTTTTTGCAAGGTAAATATGGAGCAAGGAGAGGCTTGGAGAGCGAAAGATGTTGACAATGTCAACGCTTGAGGACTTCAAATGAGGAGGTTCAAATCAGATTATCAAAGTGCAAATTCAAGGCAAGATCAAGAAGGAAAAACTCAGTCTACAAGTGGAAGAAAATTTATCATCAACTTGAATTTCACTTTGAAGGATCCATCCATTCATCCGAATTGAAAGCATTGGCATCTCCTTGCAACCTGCATAATAAAATGACGATGTTTTCTATTTCACCTTTCAAGTTGACTTGTGAATTGTCTTTGGCAACTATGGTTCCCCTTTACTTGGCATGCCATGCTATTCCTTGGCTATAACATGTTGGCATTAACCGGTAAGAATGGAACCGGTATATGGCAAAAGAGGTATTGTCATTGATTGGCAAAGAGGTGTTATTTACGACTAAGGATACCAGTGTTCGATTCGTGAAGCAAAGATAGGCACAACTGACAACAATAAGTAAGTGACAATAAATGCAAGGAGAGACTGGTTTGGAAACCGGTGACACTAAGTAAGAAGAGACTATATCTATTACTAATAATACTCTAACTGACCATCAAAGCAACCGGTCACCAAGGAAGATGCAACTGGTAACCGGTAACAGGAACCGAGGAAAGGATGCGACCGGTATAGCTAGAAGGGGGGATGGTGACAGGTTAAAGTTCTTACCTGTGCACAACCTAAGGAGATTAACTGATCAGTAAAGATGTCATCACGACTAATGAATCGAGGAAAGTCATAGTTGACAAATAGTTGTCTGACTCTTTGACCGAGATTTGTTGCACAAAATCTGGTAGACTTTGAGTTATCAAGATGATCGAAAGAAGGCGCGATTGAAGGTTTTAATGCCGAAGTTTGTGGCATTAAAACATGAAGATATCTCTTGTGAAGGAAAGCTTTTGACACGCATTTGTCGTTTCTTTCATGAAGTGGATAAAGCATGGCATGCATCAGATGTTCTCTCAGTGAACTGAGACTCCACTGGGTGATGGATCTGAAGGTGATCTTTAAACAAGTCATGCATGTAAAAAGCAAATAGGGCAAGAAGTCTATATATTTCTCTCCTTGACAAGAATATAGTTTGCCCTCATTCTGCCAAAGAAAAGAGTGAACTTGTACGTTGAAGAAGCTACTAAGGTGAAGAGAGGAAAAGAAAGTAGAGTGTGCAAAGAAGCACAACAACCAAGGAGAACATACCTGTAGTGACCGATGATGATTCTCAGTTGAATAGAAGAACGATCTTACCAAGCTCAACAAAGCCATCATCAAAAGATCAAACCCTCTATTGCTCTCTGATAATTGCAATAGCAAAATCCCAGTATTTTGGGTGGACATTAACAGGTCTCTTGTATCAAATCCCTTAACCGGGTGAAATTTGTTTAGGTGAAGTCCTCTAACTAGGCAGGTTCTAACAGGCCTTATTTCTTAAAACATTTAACTGGGTCACATCTAATAGTGCGTTTGTAATCCTTTAATAGGGAAGGCTCCTTACAGGGCGCATTCAGAAGAGTGCAAAAATTTGTGAGGTTTACTCACACTGTGGTTTTCTCCCAATTTGGGTTTCCACGTGATAAATCTGGTGTTGTCTATTGCTTGATTGTTTGATAGCTCTTTCTGTTCTAGAATCTGTTCTGCTTACAGTTTTAGTTACATTATATCAGATTTGTTTCCGAAGTTTTAGTGGGTGCTGATTAACCCCTCCCCTCTCAGCATCGGTTGGGACCATCATAACATTCATGGAATAGCCTTTCTTTTCATTGAATTGCATTTGTTAGAGAGAAATCTCAATGTGAATAGACCTCTATGTCGGGAAGACGGAGGCAATTGTGAATTGTAGCCCGATCTAGGGTTATGAGAACCCAATTGTCATTTGTTCTAATTTCTCGAGTGTCTGGATCATGTTTGTTGATATAATCCATGACTAGGTCTATACATTGCATTGCCACCAAAATGCCACGACCTCCAATAACCTATGACCTTTTGAAACACTTACTTTTGTGTGTAACAATGGTGATGATTAATGGTCAATTGGTTTTGCAATGGCTCTACTTCAAACTCCACTTCAACACTTAGCTTAATTTTTGAGCAATATTCTTTAAAAGTAGTAATTTGGGGATAAATTATCCCTTTCTTAATCACATTAACTCTTCACTTGCTTTGGCTCTCTGCAATTAATGCATGGTATGTCTAATCTTGTGTCAACACTCGACTTTGGGTTAGTTTGGAGAGCCCTGTCGATCCCCAACAAAAGTTCCAAAACCCCATCTTATCTTTGTTTAAATATTTATTAAACCAGCTCAAAGTGATGGCTCAGTCTCGTCTTTGATTCCGCTTTTTAGCTTTAGTTTGGAACAACACACTGAAGTCTGGTGGGATGCAATAACTTGTTCAACATCCATCTTTTATTTTTGAATCCACATCTCTGTTTCATTAGAAACACCATTAGGACTTGGAGAGAGTGTCAGGTAAGGGAACCCAAACATTCTCTACACATACAATCTTTAAAGTGAAAGAAATTGGACTTTGACTTGGTTAGAAAACCTTGTTGGGGCCTGAAACTTGTTTTTAAACTTGAAGGTGAGGCCCATGAAAGTTTGGAAGTAAAGGAGATAGACAAAACTAAGATCTAAAGTGGGTTTGAAATGAAGTGTCGGGCTTCTACAAAGCTTTCAGAATTGAAGGACTTGTGAAGACTCTATGAAGCAACACTTGCACAAACTTCTAAGCTAGAAACATGTTCAAAACAACTCATTGGAGTCCAACAAGCCTTTTAAAACAAAGGACAATGACCAACCAACTTGAAAGCATTGAAAGCAAAAGAACGAAGACTAAACTAAGTTCAAAGAGGTTTGTTGGAGTCCAACAACAGTTTGTAACCATGATTAAAAGCTGATGAGCTTTTGAAAATGACTAAGTGTTAAGACTTTCATGTGTTATAGGTGTTGAAATGATTTTTTGTTGAATAGAAATAGAGATCAAACATTAAATTTTTGATTATGGGGGAAAACTTAAAGCAACAATTATTTTTTAGGGGATCTCTCTTAAAAACTAGAGAAAGTTTTAAATTATAAGGAAATTTCAAATATTCATATGATAACATTGACGAGGCATTCATTATAGACACTATAGAACCTTTGTGAGCATGGATAATTGAATAAGAATGATGATGTTCTTTAGCATGAGTTAATAAAGAGATGCCTACCTCGTGTGTATTGTTAAGTGATGTATTTATAAGCCTTCAAGATTGCATGTTTTGTTGTCAAAGTCATTAATAAAGAGGAATGGTTAAATAAAAAGATAATTGGTAATGTTCTAGTTTGACCTCAGTTGGGACACTAATAGATGAGATTGTCGTATGTTTTCTATGCAAGGCATCATTGATAAATGTTTACATATTGAAAGTGGTATTTTATATGACAAAGGCTTAACTCTTGAAGTAATTTAATGACTATAGCATACTAAGTTTGTTTGTGGCAGTTTCTGTATACTATATAGGTTGTCTAATGTATGAAACAAGATAATCCTTAATTGTGACTTCATTTGTGAAGATGTAGATATTTGTAATATGGGATATGTATTTTGTAGATTTTGTGATCATGATTAATCCTTGATCTATTGCTTCGTCTGGCTTATATTTTGGTGGGGGTTTGGGGGCAACTACCTTTGCGAGGTTAAGGGACAGCACACATGGTAGAGCGTAGGGGTAGTGGATGATTTCTTATAAATCTTTTTGTGAATATTAGATGGGCATGTCATAAATCAAACACCCATTGAAATGTTGTAAGTTTTTACAAAAAATGTGGCTATGTACATAAGAGAATAGCTAGTAGTTCCCTAATGTACCTACATGTACTTTTCAATTTTTTTGATGTTACATGGACATTTTTAAAATTCTGATAAGAAGGGGATGGGGCAGTCATCCCCTTACATACCTAGGCATACCTTGCATTTTTTTTGACATCATAGGGACATTTCCAGAATTTTGAAAAAATAGGGATGGGGGTGGGCATGTTTCCTACTTTTCCTCGTGTCCTCAAATGTTCCCTCTAGGGGACAAGGTCATTTTGTGCAGAGGACATGTGCCTAGGGAACATAAATCTTGAGAGATGGTGCATCAAGACATTGCAAGACCTATCTATGCAAATGTATGGCTTTCAATGTTTTTGATTAAGGTAACTACAAGTTTTGAAGGGGCCTCCAAACCCTTTAACAAAGCATGGATAAGATAGGCATGGATAAACAAAAGGACAATAGACTATCCCAAGAAAGGATAGACACCAGAAGGGACACTTCCCAAATTTACAAAAAGCACGAACTCAAAAAGAGCAAAAAGCAAGACGAAAATCCCCCAACAACACATGGCAAAAAAGGCCACTAGCAATAGGGTCAGATTAGAGTCTTCAGGAAGCCCTCCGATTCCACTAGCTGATTCTGCATGGTCTTGATGGAATCCTTCAGATTAGTTATTTCTTGATCCTGAGCCAGGATCTTCTTTCTGGTGTTAGATCTAGTTCTAGTTCTTGGTCCCATATGATGGCTGGAATCTTTCCCTTGATTTTTTCCCTCAATAGTGTCAGTATTGTTTCCTTCCAGCACAGTGCAAAGAGTCGTCAAATTATCCATAGTAGCTTTCATACCAGTATTAGACAGAGTTAACAATTTCTTGAGCATAGCTTCATTGTTGTTGATCTTGTCATTCATCGGATTTATCACATTCTCCATGGCTTTGTTAATTTTCTCTTCCAGCATTGTAGTGTCACCAGAAACCTTATAAAAAATCTCCTCACCTCTTTTGTACATAACAACATCATTCCTTAGCTTATCAATGATATCCTCCAACAACTCGTTCCTGGCTTCCAGTCTTTTGCACCTGTTTTTCAGCTCCAAAATATCATTTTGGACCCATTTATCTATATTGTAGCCATACATTGTTTTGTTCCTTGCCATCTGAAGCGCAGTCATACTAATTGTTCTCTTCACATGGGAGTCCCTTTCCCTCAAATCCTCCTCAAGGGAGCGTTGGTTATGGATATTCCCTTTAGTCTCGATATTGAAATCCTCTTTGTTGGAATCTTCCTCAGCAATATTGGTAGCCTCCTTGCTGTCCTCATTAGCATCAATATTGAAATCCCCTGTATTGCGGTATAACCCTTGGTTATCCACTCCCTCATCATCATTTTTGCTTTCTTCACCAACGTCCAAGGTATCAGGATTGTCCTTCTCCCTATTTTGAGAGATGTCCTCATTAGCATTAGTAGTATTACTGACCTCCTTAGTAGCTTTAGGATTCTCCTGATCAGTCCCAAAATACACTTCCACCATATCAATGATGTTTTTAGTAACATCCTCAGGACTCACCATAACCACCTTTTGAATGGCTTGAGAGCAAGGAATGTTCACATCATCTTTTACCGTGACTAAATCAGAAATGGTCATAATGTCCTTCCCAGATCTATCACTGTTATCATCATTCTTTTCACTGTTTCATCTTTATCCATATTATCCGCCGCAACCTCCTGACATTCCTTCAACTGTGTAGCCTCAATGTAAGCAGTACTATCATACTTAATTCCGGTATTATCTTTAACCATTGTATCCATCGCGACCTCCTAACCTTCCTTCGACCCAATAGCCTCAATGGCAACAATAGGGGAGGAAGTGGCTTTTTTGGTTGAGGCAATTTTCTTCCTTAGGGGAGGTCCAGCAGAGTTCTTCCTCTTTTTGCAACTAACCGGAATAGGGATGGGCTCAGAGACATGGTCCTTGGCATACTTAGCTATAAGAAGGATAAGCCCTTCATGGAGGATAGGAGAGTCCCTCATCCTATGTTCATTAATGCTTTGGTTCAAAGAGCTTAACAAAAAGAACGGAAAGGAAACCCTGGTTTCATGTCTAAAATAGTTCACCAAGACAAAGTGATAATTGTAGACTCTAGAGAACTGACCTTCAAGGGTAAAATACTCCATTATTACCCTTATAACAGAGCCCCAAATACTCTTTATGGTCTCCATATTGACATAATCATTCTTACCTTTAACTAGAAGGGCGTGTTCTTCGTCAGTTCTGGGGAAATCCTTGTATGCTTTGTTGCCCACTTTCTTCTCTTTTGAATAATGCATGCCACATGTGATATCCGTGAGAGTCTCCAGAGTGAGTCTGAAAGATTTTCCGGCCAGGTTAACAGTTCCTTTATCCCAGCCAGCCACAAATGCTCTTGAAACCTCCTTGTCATTCCCATGCAGCTGCTTGAGGAACTGATGCACTTTTCCTTTTTTGAGTTTCTTCCAGACTTCTTTGTCTTGTCTCCACTTACAGTCTGCTGGTTCCTCCCTTTTGAGGTCTCCACCCATAATCGTCATCTCACCCAATTCCTTAGTCTCAGAGATAGAACTCCCCTTAGTATGAAGAATATGTGAAATACAGTCACTCAAATTGCGCTTCAGAATATGGAGACGAAACTCTTGGTTTAACCCATAAAGCGTGCAATATCAAGGGGATGTGACTAGTAATAATAACATGGCACATCACCTTTAGGGCAATCATAATCAGAAACAAATTTTGATGTGTTCATTAAATTTAGAGAGTCCTTTACTAAATACCACATCACCTTTGACTTGCTTAAAGACAGGCTTGCGTCATGTTGTATAATCATTGCTTACATTGCTTATTATTCCTTCTTTTTGCCTTAGTCTGTCATAATTGATGCATGAGTTGATCTCGTCACTAATTATAGAAGAGCCATACCACTTGATAGTTCTATCACTTCTAGCCCCAAGATTAGCAAGACCATCAACAACCTGGTTAGTCTCACGATAATTATGGGAAACATGGAAAGACTCAAAAGTCTGGGAAATATTTTTGATTTTTTCAATAATGTGCTCTATTGTCCAGGAGGGGGAAGTGATTCCTTTGATGTTATTGACTATAGTTAAGGAATCTCCTTCCAGCCAAACTTTTTTACACCCTATTTCTTCCACCAGCATAATAACATTTAAAGCAGCCATCGCCTTAGCTCTGTGATTCCATTGCAACCCCAAGGGGGCCGCTATAGCTCCCACACGGTTGCCATTCCAATCTCTTATAATACCACTGTAAGGAAACTCAGGTGCGGAAACAGCTTCCTACGCTAATCTCTATAGGAGAGTATTGTGCAAATTCTTATAAATCCTTACAATTTCAGATTCGTTAACTACTTTAACAAAGATATTGCAACCACATACCATGCATACAGAAAAATAGAGAATGACACAATGATATACCCTGGGGAAAACCTTTCGGTAAAAAACCCCAGCACTCCAAAACCTGCACAATGTATTATCTTCAACACAAAGTTTACAATACACTTGCAATGCAAGTTCTTTCAGGAAATGAGAGACAAAGCCAACAAGACTTAAATTTCTGTTATATCTCTCCCATAGGAGCAACATCATATATATAGCAACATCATATATATAGACTCCTCTGGACCCAAAAATAGGCACAACCACCAAGACCCATGCACAAAGCCACATGTACACAGTTGTTACATGCAATCCTAAGAATAGGCGTCCATCCCTAGAATAGACTATGACAGCTTGTCATAGAATCCGCCAAAAATAACGGTCACAAGAGAAGCGTAAGAGAATCTGTCATACCAACCTATTTTTGGCATATTTTCTTACACACACCAACCACTTCTTCTTGGGCGCCCAAATAGGCCCAAGTCATAAGATGCTCTTACACCTGTCATAGCACATTTCTTAAATAGTTCTTACGTGTCATAGGATTCCGTCATGACCGTTTCAGTCATGATCTCCTTACGCACAAGATGCCGACACATCAAGTGGAGTGACACATCAACATGCCAACTAGACATGTACACTCACACTTAATTACATTATTTGCAAAAAATACATTTACAAAACAAATAATAAGAATAGGAATTATCCAAGGTTGAGACACCTTATTCCTAACATTCTCCCACTTGTCGAACACCTTGTAAGAGCAACAGGAACATAACAGGAACTTTAACCGCTATAGGCCAAAAGGTCCATAGACTCCGAGCACCATCTGAACTTCTTAATGCCCACTGGTTTTGTTAATGCATCTGCAACATTCTTCACAGTATCTACCTTCTCCAAAGTTACCTTTCCATCTTCCACCATATCTCTCACAAAGTGAAACTGCACATCAATGTGCTTCGTTCTGGCATGGAAAGTTGGATTCTTTGCAAGGCAAATAGCGCTCTGACTGTCACACCAAATAGTAATCTGTTCTGCATCAACACCAACATCAGAACACAATCTTCTAAGCCAAATGGCTTCTTTACAAGCATGAGTAGCAGCCATGTACTCAGCTTCTGTAGTGGACAAAGCAACCACAGGTTGTCGCTTACTCATCCAACTAATGGCACCACCAAACATAGTGAACACATAAGCACTGGTGGATCTCCTGCTGTCAATATCACCTGCCCAATCTGAATCCACAAACCCACGAATACAAATTGAATGCGGAGATCCAAAAGAGTTACCATGATAACATATGGAGTAATCTGATGTACCCCTCAAATATCTAAATACTCGCTTAACTGCATCCCAATGTACCCATCCAGGATTAGTCATAAACCGACTCAGGACTCCCACTGCTTGGGCAATGTCTGGTCTAGTACAGACCATAGCGTACATAAGACTGCCAACTGCACTAGCATAAGTTACTCTACTCATGTCCTCCACCTCACTAGGAGATTTTGGACAATCATCTACAGATAACTTTGTTCCCACAGAAATAGGAACACATAGTGGTCTACAATCTGCCATGCTGAACCTGTCCAACACAAACTTCACATACTTACTCTGACTCAACCAAAGTTTTCTGTTAGACCTGTCTCTACTGATTTCCATACCCAAGATGTACCTAGCTGCCCCAAGATCTTTCATCTCAAACTGTGCTGACAACTGAGATTTAAAATTAGAAATCATACCCTTACCCTTCCCAAATAGCAACATATCATCAACATATAATGCAACAATAAGAAGGCGATCATTTTCAACTCTGAAATAAACACAATGATCTGATTTTGATCTTACAAATCCAATTGACAACACAAAGGCATTAAACTTAAGGTACCACATCCTAGGAGATTGCTTCAAACTATATAGAGATTTCTTTAATCTGCAAACTAAGGATTCTTTACCTTTAACAATGTAGTGCTCAGGCTGTGACATATAAATCTCTTCCTCCAAATCACCATGAAGGAAAGCTGTCTTCACATCCATCTGTTCTATCTCTAAATCATATGATGCAGCAAGAGATAACAGAAATCTAATGGATGTCAACTTTGCAACAGGAGAGAATATTTCACCATAATCTATTCCCTCTACCTGTGAGTACCCCTTTGCAACCAATCTAGCTTTATACCTTTCAACACTGCCATCTGCACAGAATTTCTTCTTGAACATCCATTTATAGCCAACAGATTTTCTCCCTTTAGGCAAAGGTACAAGGTCCCAAGTTTTGTTTTTCTCCAATGAAGCCATCTCATCATCCATAGCCTCAATCCAGGAACCTGCATCTTCCATGCCCAAAGCCTCTTTCACAGATCTAGGCTCATCAGTGTTAGTAATCAAAGCAAAGGCACAACTGGAATCTAACATAGAATAACCAAACCTTTCTGGTTGCTTTCTTTCTCTCGTGGATCTCCTCAAGGGCTGCGGTTGAGGTTGTTCTTCCTCTTCTTCTGAACTATCAGAGCTGCTAGAGCTCTCCTCATCATTAGACCCAACATGGTCTCTTTGTTCAGTCTTCTCAGGGGTAGGAGGCAACTGAACAACATCTTTTTCCTTTTCTTTTTCATCTGGTTGTAGCACAATAGGAGAAGATGTTAGCTCTCTGAAAATAACATTTCTACTATACAACACCTGACTAGTCACGAGATCCCAAAGCTTGTATCCTTTCACACCAGCACTGTATCCGATGAAAATACATTTAACAGCTTTGTTTTCCAACTTAGATCTTTTCTCCTTTGGAACATGTGCATAAGCTTCACAACCAAAAACACGAAGATGTCTAATTGAAGGCTTCTTACTAGACCACACCTCCATGGGTGTCTTACCAACAAGGGCTGATGTAGGAGATCTGTTAACCAGATAGCAAGCAGTGGCCACAGCTTCGGCCCAAAATCTTTGTTCTAAACCAGCTCCACTAAGCATACTCCTAGCCTTCTCCATCAATGTCCTGTTCATTCTCTCTGCAACTCCATTTTGCTGTGGGGTATAAGGAGTTGTCTTATGCCTCTCGATACCTTGTTCTTTACAGAATTGCTCAAACTCTGCTGAGCAAAACTCACCACCATTGTCAGTTCTCATACACTTAATCTTCTTACTAGTTCTCTACAAGAGCTTTAAATTCCTTGAACCGACTAAAGACTTGTGTCTTACTTTTAAGGAAATAAATCCACGTCCTTCTACTGTAATCATCTATGAAAGATACAAAAAATACAGACTTGGAGATTGAAGGAACTTTTACAGGACCAAATACATCATAATGAATAAGATTCAAAACATCAGAAGATTTGTGAGAACTAGAGTAAAACTGAACACGATTTTGTTTACCATAGACATAGTGTTCGCAGAAGTCGAACTCGAGATTGCAATCATTTAACCCCTCAACGAGATTTTTATTTTTCAGGGTTCTGAGACCCTTTTCACCAATGTGGCCAAATCTCATATGCCACAACATTGTCTTTTCTGCAGGAAGCTTACCTTCCAAAGTGTTTGCACTACCATCGGAACCAATAGCCATAGACTTCTTCACTGCTTGTTCAGATGGTGAGGATGAAGAACTATTACATAGAGGAATATATGCATCTAGTTGAAATAAGGTACCTCTCCTAGTACCCCTTGCAAGCACTATCGATCCTCTCATCATCTTGCATCCTTTCGAAAAAACAACTTGCACACCTACATCATTCAGCATACTTACAAATAATAGGTTTCGTGCCAAACCCGGAATGTGCATGACTCCGTTGATTTCCTTTACTCGTCCATCAGGAAATTTGATAGTGACCCTTCCGCGTCCAACTATCTTTAGGTGAGAATCATCACCCAAGTACACATTTCCACCATCGAACTCTTCATATTTTGAGAACCAGTTTCGATGAGAGGTCATGTGAAAAGATGCGCCCGAGTCAACCAACCACACATCATCAGATGCATGGGCTGCCAAAGCTGTGATGAATGCATCGCCATCTTCTTGAGATCTTTCTGAAGCTGAATCTGAACCTTTCTTCTTCTTCTTCGGCTCTTTGCAGTCTTTACGGAAGTGCCTAGATTTATCACAGTTCCAACATTTTGCCTTGGACTTATTGGAAGTCTTTGACTTCCCACGGGATTTGGATCTACCCTTATTGTCAGACTTATTGTCATTTTTCTTCCCTCTTTCAGTGGATCTCCCACGAACAGCAAGGGCTTCTTTTTCCGAAACGGAAGCCTTTCTCCGCATCTCCTCTGGTAGCAGCGAAGACACCACATCATCCATTTTGAAGGTGACTAAAGTGCTTCCGAGAGCCATCACAAGATGGTCCCATGAATCCGGTAAAGAACACAAAAGTGTGTAGCAATGATCCTCCTCCTCTAACTTGACACCAGCTGATGTCAATTGTGCAGCCAGCAGATTAAATGCATTTAAATGATACGTTAAGGATCCACCTCCTCCATTAGCAGAGAGTACAACTTCTTCCTCAGGAACAACTTGTTCACCAGAGATTTGGCCTGATACATGGCCGCAAGTCTTTCCCACAAACTATTTGCGGTTTTCTCATCTAGAACATTCAGAAGGACTGCATCGGTTAAACAGAGTCTTATGAGACCCTTAGCTTTACGGTCTTTGATATCCCAATCTGCTTGAGCTATAGTTGCTGGTCTTGTAGCACTTGAAGTCGCTTCCCATAGGTCACGATCTTCCAACATGTCTTCCATCTCGAGTTTCCACAACTCGAAATTAGTGCCATTAAATTTCTCCACCTCCATTCTTCCATATGATGAACTTGCCATCTCAATCTGCAAATAAGATTCAGAATGCTTTGCAAAAAACTCCCACTCAAACTTGAGATTAGCTCAAAAAACCCTACCCAACAACTAGGATCAAAAGTTGATCAAGCTCTGATACCACTTGTAAGGAAACTCAGGTGCGGAAATAGCTTCCTACGCTAATCTCTATAGGAGAGTATTGTGCAAATTCTTATAAATCCTTACAATTTCAGATTCGTTAACTACTTTAACAAAGATATTGCAACCACATACCATGCATACAGAAAAATAGAGAATGACACAACGATATACCCTGGGGAAAACCTTTCGGTAAAAAACCCCAGCACTCCAAAACCTGCACAATGTATTATCTTCAACACAAAGATTACAATACACTTGCAATGCAAGTTCTTTCAAGAAATAAGAGACAAAGCCAACAAGACTTAAATTTCTGTTATATCTCTCCCATAGGAGCAGCATCATATATATAGACTCCTTTGGACCCAAAAATAGGCACAACCCCCAAGACCCATGCACAAAGCCACATGTACACAGTTGTTACATGCAATCCTAAGAATAGACGTCCATCCCTAGAATAGACTATGACAGCTTGTCATAGAATCCGCCAAAAATAACGGTCATAAGAGAAGTGTAAGAGAATCTGTCATACCAACTTATTTTTGGCATATTCTCTTACACACACCAACCACTTCTTCTTGGGCGCCCAAATAGGCCCAAGTCATAAGATGCTCTTACACCTGTCATAGCACATTCCTTAAATAGTTCTTACGCGTCATAGGAATTCGTCATGACCGTTTCAGTCATGATCTCCTTACGCACAAGATGCCGACACATCAAGTGGAGTGACACATCAACATGCCAACTAGACATGTACACTCACACTTAATTACATTATTTGCAAAAAACACATTTACAAAACAAATAATAAGAATAGGAATTATCCAAGGTTGAGACACCTTATTCCTAACAACCATCACCCCCAGAGAATCCTAGATTACCTTTTGAAGCACCATCAAAGTTAGCTTTGATCCAGCCATTGGGAGGGGCAATCTAAACCGAGTTGGTTCTTGAGTCATTAGGCTGGGATTTAGTAAGGGGGAAGTTCCAATTTCTGATATCATCTTCAGACACACTATCCTTTGACTTCTTTCTGTTGAGAATAGCACTAATAAAGTTTTCCTCTAGCCCTCTACAAATGTTGTTCCCAATGACCTTAGGTTTAGCATATTTCTCCCTGAAAATTCTGTTGTTTCTTTCCTTCCAAATACAGCAGCTAAGGTGAGGAGGGATGAGTTTCCAAAACTCTCTAGCCAGATCATTAGAAAAAGGACAGCTCCATTGAGTAACAAATTCCTGCCAGGAGAAAGGAAAAAGCCAACACAGATTCCATTTTTTGAAAATAAGATCCCATACCCTATGAGTATAGGTGCAATGAAGCATAAGATAATCACAAGATTGAGCATCTTCCATACAGAGATAGCATCTATTTACTAGAAATAAGCCCCTTTTAGACAAATTATCAAGAGCTTAGGGGTTTATTTTGAATAAGCATCCAAAAGAAGAAATTAATTTTAGGGGTAAGGTACCAAGTAGTCGAGTAGAGAGGTTTGTCTTCCCTAGAAAAAGACATAGAGAAAGTAGAAGCAACTGAGTAACCTCCATTAGCAGTAGGGGCCCATATGATTTTATCTTGAAAGTTGTCCCTAATGAACCAAGTTTGTAATTCATTCATAAGAACAGAGAATCTTCAGTCAATTGCTCCAATATCTTTCCATTTGTTTACTTGCCAATTATCATAAATTTTGATGCCAAAGGTAGCTTTAGCTTGATTAATAGCTTCCTTCCACTCTTGTTTATTGGATAAGGGCTCTTTTTGGATCCAAGTGTCATCCCAAAAATCAAATTTTTCCCCACCCCCCAACTTCCATCTTCTCCCCTCAATAATGATGTCTTTTGCTGAACTTATTCTGTTCCAAATATAAGAACCATTCACCTTACCTTCATTTTTTATGTAGTCCTCCAAATTACTAGAGTTGAAGAGGTACTTGTTTCTCATGATATCATTCCATTGCTTTCTGTCACCATAAATTCTCCAAATTTGCTTAGCCAGAAGGGCCTTGTTAGCAAGTTTTATAGGTCTCAGCCCTAGCCCCCCTTTTCTCTTTGGCTTGCAAACCTTATCCCAAGCTATCAGGCTTAATCTTTTTTTGTCTTCCACTCCAGACCATAAGAATCTTTTTTGGATGTTCTCAATAACCAAAGCAAATTTATGAGGAATCTTAAAAAGACTCAACGCATAAACTGGAAGATTTTGCAAAGAGGATTTGGAAAGTTGAAGTTTTCCGGAGTTGCTTAGAAGAGTTCCTTTCCAACCAGGTAACTTGTTATTAAATCTGTCCACAATTAGGTTCCAGAAGCTTTTAGTGGGCTTAGAGCAAAGGGGAAGACCCAGATAGGAAGAGGGAAGATTCCCAATGCTACAGCCGAGGATTTTAGAAATCTTCATCTGTCTTTCTTGAGGGGTAGTATGGCTTTCAATCTTATTTGCTTGCTATATTGGGAATAAATGGTGAGAAATTAATGAGTCATTGAAAGGGTATAAGGGCTTGGGTTTTGAGAAGGTGAAGCTTGTAAAGGATTCATTAAAGTTCACAAGGGATTTGTGAGTCGAGATAGAGCTGTACGTTATTTATGATGGATGAAAGGATGCTATAAATTGGCTATTGATCAATGTCATTGCAGCGTCCTCTAAAAGGGCATTGTTTTTAAGAATAGTGGATTGCAAAGAGTAGGTGAAAGATGGTGCATTTATTGGTAACATCCTTATGATAGCCATTGAGAAAGTGAGGTCTTGAAATGGTGTTCAACTTATAGTGGACAATGCCAAAATTTGTAGAGTAGCTTGTTTATTGGTTGAGGAGCACTTTTTACACATTGCTTGAACATCTTGTGCTGTTCACTGCTTCAATTTTATGTTACAAAATATTGGCACAAAAATTGATTAGATCATATTTATATATATGTGTGTGTGTGTGTGTGTTGAGGCTGAAGAGATTTGAATGTTCATCAACAACTACCACATGTTGTAAGGCATATTCAAATCATTCTTGAAATTGGAGTCGCTGAAGGTAAGTGAAACATTAAGATTTATTTAATCTCAGTTGCAGGATGTGTGCCCTGCCCCTGTGCATCTGGTCCAGATGCGTGTGGATGCGTCTAGGATATGCATCCTAGACTCTACATTTCTATATTGTATATTTCTATAATTTTTTTGTATATTTGGCATTTGGCATTGATCAATGATGAAGTATCATACTATCAAATGATTTAGTTTTACAAATTTGTATATTGCTTTAATTTTTTTGTGTATATACACGCACGCACGCACACGTACCCAAACACATCCAAACCCCCGAAAGAAAATCTCCACGCATCGACGTACCGGGTTCTCATACCCGCATCCAAACTGTTAACTAAAATTTTAATATATATTTTTCACCTTAGTAAGTTTAAAAAAAAATTAATTATGTTTTCCTCATTTTTTATTTTGATTTTCAACTATGTTGCTAAGACCCATTTTGCTCTCAACACATTCAGTCATAATGAGATGACTTGTGAAGGTAAGGGAGACACTTTCTACCATGGTCATCAGTTAAAATTAGTTTATTTAGAGGCAATCTAGCAACAAGAGGGTAACAAATAACAATTGGATGATCTTGGATGACATTTGGGAGGATTTTGTCAAGTATTTATTTAGTTTCACTGAGTACATTTTGAGTATGATCCTTTATACCAATATGGCTAGGCCTCGTTTGATATATTGTAATGTCCCTGTTTTTAGACTCTTGGGATTAGCTTGGTTTGGCGACCCTCACAGGCTAATTAGGCAATCAGATGGGGTCAGATGGTGGAGTCAGCATTGGGATTCCATTCTGGAGGTTCAGATTATCAAGTCTGCTCTTCGTTCGGATCATTTTGGTCAACTTACTATTTTTAGTAAGTGGTATTTTGGGTATGGCCAGGATTAGCATGGTGTCTGCTCAGAGTGTCAAATATCTCAGGATCGAGTTTCAGATAATCTTTAGTTTGTGAAACTTACTACTTTTAGTAAGTCTATTTTTAGCAGTTGGCTATTTTTGGCAGTAGATTATTTCCGGCAGGGCAGTTTGCGTCTGAGGCTCTGGTGCCGAAAATAAGTTTGTTTCAGTTGGCGGGATTCAGAGGCTTTTGGTTTTTAAAGTTATCGTTATTAAATTAAATTATTTTAATTTAATAATTTTAATATTTTATAACTTTAATGTTATAAAGTAAAAAGGTCATTTAAAAGCCTTTTTAATGAAAAAAGTGAAATTGTGCTTTTTCCGAAAAAGCTATATATTCTACCCGAAAAAACACTTTCACTATTCATTGTTGATTTGATAAAATTTATAAAGTCTCTTGGCTGTGAGAAATCGGCTAGGGTTTTGAGGACTGATTCCTCTTCTGGCAATTTGAGCCATCACAGATTGGTGGTGAATTTTGCAGCTGCTGATTCTGAATTAAATCCAGTGCTGTGGTATACTGGATTCTGGTGAAGTTTTAGTTTTAATTCTACAAGCGGAAATCGAATTTTCTTTCAAAGAATTCGAATTGTTATTTACTAAGGTTGATTTAATATTGAATTAAAACCAGTGCTGAAGTATACTGGGATTGTGCGGAGTATGCTTAATTTGCAGATTTTACAAATTGCTTTCACTGGGTTTATGTGAACTTTATTCTACAGGCAAATTAATTATTTGTTCTCAAGGAATCTGAATTTGTCTCTTGCTGGGGTTTGATCTATGAATTATGAACTCTATTGCGATTTAATACTGGAATTCTGAGAATTATATTCTGGTTTTATTTGAGGAATTACAAATTGGTGTTGTTGTATACCGGTTTGTAGAAGATTATTGAATTTGCTGAAGAAATTGTATCTGTTCATACAATGTAATGAAGTTCTGAAAATTTTATTTGAATGCTATGATTATTATTTCATGAAATGAAGAGAAGTACAGATTTTGGAAATGAGGGTTTGAATGTATTTTCTGGAGAACAAGAATTCTTAGAGAATTGACTCTTTGAGTTGGATTAGCCGCCAATGAATTGTGCTTGACCGACAAGCTGAATTGACAATTGTGGGACTGTTGTATTGAGCCGTACGACATTCTGGGCTGTATGTTATTTCTAGCCGTACAATTCTGGGCTTGCATACATTCGTATTTGTAGACTGTGCACGTGGGAGTCTGCTGTGTTTGATCAGATATTGCTGCTAAGGTGACGTTGGGAATTAAGGTGCTGCGGATGCCAGTTGTGTACATCAATAGGGAACGGGATTGAGAGCTGGGTGTATTGTTTGCTACGACTGCATGTTATCTACGATCTGCCACAAGTATATATGTTGTGATCATTCTTCCTGCTGCTGTAACAATAACAAGTGCATAAAATTGTTAAAAACAATGCCATAGCATTTGGTTAATCTTAAATTGTCCAATGTCATTACTTGGCACGTTGATGATAGTTTAATTATAATTGCAAAATTAATTAAGTGTGGAAGGATTTCATTAATTCTCATATTCTGAAAAGTTAATATAAAAACAATGAGAGTTTCAACAAATCATTGAGGAATTCAGTTGTCAGATTAAGAGTCAACTTACTCTCCTGCCATCCTGTGGGGTTTGGATTCATTATTTATTCAGAAGTTTTTATAAGTGATCAGCATTTCTATTTTCTAGCTATGGATAAATACAAGAGATTCAGTTCCGGAAGTCATCATAGCAGTAAGGGAAATAGAGCAGAATTAAATGCTTTAGTAGAAAGCATTGAGAGACCGAGACTGTATCAGCAGAGATTAGCAGCGAGTTTGTCGGATCCAATTACAGTAGATAGGGCAGCGAGATATATGGTCTCTACCTTTAGAAGGCCGACATCTAGTTTGCAGGGGAAAAGGCTGGATTTTTCTCCAATAGTAGTCCATGATGTTGATGTTCCTATATCGAGTTCAGCACCTGCTATTTCCATCCGCAGTGCTGATGATGGATTTATTGCCTAGGAGCCAGTGGATATTTCAGTGCCATTGGTTGACAGCAACGCTGAGCATCACCAGGTTGAGGCTCCCAGAGCAGTTAGTACAGATTGTACAGAGTCAGCTGATGTTGTAGTTGTCACTGAGTGTTCAGATTCTTCCGTGGAGGGAGTTATTATTGGGGATTTCTATGTTAGTTGTAGTAGTGTTGCTCCAGTTCAGGAGGCAGTTGCTTCCTCAGTTGAGACCGAGGCATGTACAGAGTCTCCCAGTGGTGAGGTTGGTGGTCTGGGCATTATAGCGGGGTCAGTTGATGACAATTCGCGCTCCGACATTATTGGTGCACAACCTGACATTGAGTCGTGTGCAGAGTCACGTGTTAGCAGGAGATGTGGGAGCTGATAGTATAGACACATCTGATGACACTTTTGAGGATGCTGTGAGTTGCATTGGAGATGACACCCCCTGTGAGATGTTGGGTGATTATTGCGAGGAGCGTATGAGCTTTGACAGCCCAGAGATTTATGATAGCAGTCGCAGTGTGGGATCAATACAAGAGATAGTGGTTTACTCCTGTGTTGAGGATGTGAGCATGGAGCTTTCTAGTGATGGTACTCAGGATGAGAGTGTTACAACTGATTTGGGCGACATAGTTTCATGCCACAGTTTAGTTGATTCACATGACGACATTGAGTCGCGTATGCAGCCAGAGTTAGTAGAGGAGATGCCGATAGATGATGTGTACACTAGCATTGCAGATATCTCCGATGCTGCGAGCGAGGACGATGAGTGCTGTAGTGTTTCTGGCTTTCTATATTTGACCTTGGACGTTGATTCAGCATTGTCATTTGGTGATGGTGAGTTCCAGGACTTTGTGTTACAGGGACCCACAGATGAGGACAGGGAAGCTTATGAGTGGCAGGAATTTGTTTCAGCCAGGGCTTCCATTTTTGGAGAGAGGGTTACTTCATCAGTGACTCATGTGGATGTATCTTAGGGTCTGGATTATCAAATAGTTGCAGAGGACGAGGAAGCTGGAGATTGTTTTGAGTCAGTTTCAGCAGCAGCTTCCCCGGATTTAGATGAGGATGTGTTTGATGCCTGTACTCAGTTTGTAGACGTGTACTCAGATGTAAGTACACAGGGAGAGGGTGATATTGAGGGGAGTGTGTTGGTTACAGCTTCCTCTCATAGTGTGGACAGTGCATTTGAGGTGGTACATAGGAGGCCTGCTATGCAGAGTCATCATGTGACCAGCCAGTTGCGAGTTGATGAGAGGGATATTTCTTCTTCTCTCGAGCATTTTGATGCCGCTCATCAGTTGCTGGCTGTTTATGGTTGGGGTACTCCTATGACAGATGAGTCTAGCAGTGGTTACCTTTCATTGACAGAGATTCACTCTTTGCGTGACGCTGTCAAGATTTTGAGACAGAACTATTTACAGATGGTAGCCGACCGAGATCACCTAGTGGAGTGGGGGAGTACAGCTTATGAGGCGCTGATGGACAGAGAGGAGGAGGTGAGTGAGCTTACTCAGGAGCTCACAACGACTACTGAGGTTTTAGAGGATACTCAGCGGGCTCTTCAGGAGTCGCAGATTCGATTAGAGGAGGTGACTGTGGAGTTGAAGCATTTACGGTCCACACCAGCCCTAGACCCAGTTCGATTGCACATTGAGGTGGTTGGTGGTGAGTTTGCTCCTATAGTTGGTGTTGAGGAGCATGATGTTGTGGCTGACACATCTGTTCAGGAGATGGGAGCACTTGGTACGGTTGACATAGGAGTACCAGTGGAGTTGAGCTCTCAGGTTGATTTGCTTCCCTTAGCTGGGAGTGAATCCATTTCATCATCTCACATAGCTGATAGCATGAGGTAGTTGGCTGTGCCACATTTTCAGAGGGATCAGCTGTGGATTGCGGGGGAGCATGTTGACGCTTCCACGTATAATTTCTACTGCACCGAGTCTTTTATCAAATATTTACTTAAGAGTGCAGATGTTCGACATAATTCTTATAGAGTGTCTGAGGGTACTCTCATCCGAGGCTCTTGTGCTATTCGGAGGTTGGTCGGGAAGATTGTGGAGACTCTTTCTACTATGCTTCCCCACAGGGATTTTGAGGTTGGGTTTGTTGAGAGGGTTGCTCAGGTTCCTACCCAGCCTACAATGATGCGGAGTCAGAGTTTGGAACCATCTTTTGATTCCGGGTTTGGTAATGATGAGCCATTGACAGAGATTGGGGATTCCTACCGGCATTATATGGTGGGGTATGCTCATCATTTTTCTTTTGACCCTCAGGTGGAAGATTTGATCTCACGCAGGGGTAAACTGGCTCCAGTATCCTACCATCCATTATGGGATGGATTAGCACCATTGTTTGCTGATAGATTTGGCAGTTGCAAGTTAGATTACTTGCAGTTTCCACACACTCAGGACTGTTATTTAGAGGGCAAAGTTAATAACGGTGATTTAGGCACATTTGGTCACTGTTGTTTTCCCAGTGCAGTTGGGTGTGAATGCTGGATATACAGGGACTCAAGTTTTGATAGTTATTATTTCAGATGGGTTGAGTTCCATTGGGTTGTTTTCAGCATCGACATCTACAGCTGGTTTACAGATGTTTTCAGTGGTGCTTGTTTTGTTGATGTTGGTTATATCTTCAGAGGAGTTTGGTGAGGATCGGGACATTACTTGTGACCATCCTTGGGATCCGGGTGGTTTATGATGTTTCTTGTTTTTCTTGATTGCTTGAGGACAAACAATTTTGGGGAGGGAGGACTGTAATGTCCCCGTTTTTACACTCTTGAGATTAGCTTGGTTTGGCGACCCTCACAGGGTAATCAGGCAATCAGATGGGGTCAGATGGTGGAGCCAGCGTTGGGATTCCATTCTGGAGGTTCAGATTATCAGGTCTGCTCTTCATTCGGATCATTTTGGTCAACTTACTATTTTTAGTAAGTGGTATTTTGGGTATGGCCAGGATTAGCAAGGTGTCTGCTTGGAGTGTCAAATATCTCAGGATCGAGTTTCAGATAATCTCCAGTTTGTGAGACTTACTATTTTTAGTAAGTCTATTTTTAGCAGTTGGCTATTTTTGGTAGTGGATTATTTCCGGCAGGGCAGTTTGCGTCTGAGGCTCTGGTGCCGGAAATAAGTTTGTTTCAGTTGGCGGGATTCAGAGGCTTTTGGTTTTTAAAGTTATCGTTATTAAATTAAATTATTTTAATTTAATAACTTTAATACTTTATAACTTTAATGTTATAAAGTAAAGAGGCCATTTAAAAGCCTTTTTAATGAAAAAAGTGAAATTGTGCTTTTTCCGAAAAAGCTATATATTCTACCCGAAAAAGCACTTTCACTATTCATTGTTGATTTGATAAAATTTATAAAGTCTCTTGGCTGTGAGAAACCGGCTAGGGTTTTGAGGACTGATTCCTCTTTTGGCAATTTGAGCCATCACAGATTGGTGGTGAATTTTGCAGCTGCTGATTTTGAATTAAATCCAGTGCTGGGGTATACTGGATTCTGGTGAAGTTTTAGTTTTAATTCTACAAGCGGAAATCGAATTTTCTTTCAAAGAATTCGAATTGTTATTTACTGAGGTTGATTTAATATTGAATTAAAACCAGTGCTGAAGTATACTGGGATTGTGCGGAGTTTGCTTAATTTGCAGATTTTACAAATTGCTTTCATAGGGTTTGTTTTAATTTATACTAAAGGGTGTGGAATTTCAAAATTGGAGACATGCTGAATCTTCTTTGTTCACTTTTGAGAAATAATGGCTGGAGAAGTAATTTTTTTAAAGTTACATTGATATACTACAAGCTGCGAGTTAATACAGGGAAAGGGAGAACGTTATACAGCAAAGGTTTGATATATATAGCTGCGTCAAATTACAGCTGAGTGCGTGAGAACTTGGGAGTCTGAAACGTATCAACCTTTCAGCCCACGTGACTGCTACAGGGGCTGATTTATCTCTGCAAGGTCCTGCGTAAGCTACAGGACAGTCACAGCTTGTTAATGTTGTACACGTGACTGCTAAGGGCTGTTTGAAATCTGTTACAGGCCAGTCATGCACTACTACAGGCTGCCACGTGAATGTACAAGGCTGGCGTTTAATGTGTCTTGGATGTGACATGTTTGAGGAGGATTTTACATATACAAAAAACATTTCAGAATTGCTAGGTGCCTTTGATTTTTATATTAATTAAATGCTTATATATTCTGTTTGTGATGAGAATATAAATTAATAAATGCTATCAAGGAAATTCAATTTGTCCTGTTTGGTTTATTTGAAATTGGTGGAAATTTCTTGTAATTGTTTTTATGAGACTTTCATTGGCATAAGAATTTGCAAACATATCAAATTTAGAAGATAAATCCAGAAGGAGCCAGTTAGGTTCTTCACATATATGTGTCATTGACTTAATGATTGGGAAGATGAAGACCATTGTAAATGAGAAAGAGTAAGATCCTGAAGAAACTTTTTTCAAATAGTTGCATAGAATTATTGAAGAGAAGTGGAACACAATGACCACCTTACTACATCTTGTTGCTTTCACATTGTTGTTTTTTCATTTCATCAAGGGTTGCTCCATTTAGAGGTTTTGAAATCAGCAAAGGCTACAAGGCAACAATTTGTACTCTTTCCTGATCTTGATTTGCAGGATGTAATGAGGATCAAGCTATGTATATTGCACATTAAATGGTCAAAGAACTGATGGTCTTTTTGACAATTTTTAAGGTTGATTCTCATAGTTGGTAGTACATGTAAATTTTATAGTTTTTTGTCATCTTTGTAAGATTAAGTTAACATTTTAAATTTTATAACTCTGACTCTCAACTTTCTCTTAATAGGTTACTAGTTTATATGCATTTGTGAGGAACTGAAACATACTCTTCAATTTTCTTAGTAAAGTGCAACCAATTTCATTCTAGAAAGGCTGAGGACATAGTGTATCTGCATGTCAATTAGTGCCCCCTTTTGCATAAATAGGCTACAAGGAAGGAGATATGAGGAAATTGGATATTGAGTTAGGTCCTCCTGATTTGGATGCTTCTACTTGCCAATTCAGTGCACTTGATGTTGAGGACGAGTCAACTAGCAAGCATGTGAGTGATAGTGGCATTGCTTGTGGTTCTTCTAATAAATTAGTGCCTACATCATTTGATATTGATGGCGGTGATGATAATTTTAAAGATCCATATGATGCTGAAAATTTTGGACTTAATTACTGCTGCAAATATGTATATATTTATGATTTTAAATTTTTTTATGTTTTTTTGTGGACAAACTGAAAACAGAGTCCCAATTTTCTTTTGACGAAATTAATGAATTAATCCCTTTAAAACCAAATCTGAACTAGTACCAGGTTTGGCAACTTCGGTTAATTTGTGCATTATGTATTTTGTTTTTTCAATTTTTTCCCTGTGAAAGCGTTCCAACAAGTTATTGGATTTAGTTGCAAAAGAATTGTGAAGTTATACTTGCAACAGTCAGCAACTTGGTTGGTGACAATTATTCACTCTTAGCTAAAGTAGGTTCCTGCCAAAGCAAGATTGTTGTATCGTTGTGGAAGGATAATGTCTTAGCTGATAATTAGTATAAAGATACACAAAGGGTGAGTCCTCTTATATGTTTCTGATGCAAATTTTTTAGTATCAGGAATGACTAGTATCCTACACGATGATAATAAATATTGGTCCAAAGAATACCAATTGTATGCCTGAGAAGTTGCACCGGCTGCTTGAGATTGATTTCATAAAAGTTATATGTGACCTGTATAATAAGTAGAATTATCTGCAAGTACTAAAACACAGAAGTTAAATACTCAACATTTTTGAAAACTTAATCTGGCTTTTAATGTAGTAAAATGTAATTCACATTAAACCAAGACATCGCTTCTGCCTTTTTAACCTTGGTAAGAAAAATAAGCCAGGCAGCTTCCAAATATTTGAGTTAAAGTAGCTTTAGTTCACTAAATTTAGAATCTGTATGTTATTACGAGAAACACATAATAGAACACTGCATCATTTACACACCTTTGATTCTATACAATTATTTAGCAGCAGACAGTAGAAAGATCTGGATACCATGGAATTGAGCATTTCATAAAAGGGCAGCTGTCCAACTACTTTATATATCTTTTTGTTCAGGACCTAGACAAAAAGATGTGCTTTGTTTATGACACATTAATGGAGCAGGATGCTAAGTTGTATGGGGAGGATTGTTGTATGATATTTGGCTCTATAACTGAGGACTTCGATTCTCTTCGTTTTTGGAAACTATTTGAAGCTCTTAAGTTCTGAACCCTTAAAGAAATATGTTTTTGAACTTAAGCTTTTCTTTTTTGTTTTGGAGGCTATCCTCATGAGGATGTGATGAGTAAAGCCTTGGTCTCCATTCGCCCCTATTACAAGGAACCTTCCTTTCATAGGATTTTCTCTTATTATATCAATATTCCTTTTGTATATTCTGTCTTGTCTAGGGCTTCCCCTCCTCCATCATCTATACTTAAATATTTTGTTTTATAACATGATTTTATCAGACTGAAGAATTAACAGAAGAAAGTAACATGACAGTCTTAAAGTTTATTACTAAAAAATTATTGTTGTGGAGTCAGAGTTTATATATATACTGATACAATGTCTTTGCAGCCTCTTGGGAAAGAAGCTTATTCAGTTGTGAACATCAATATTCCGCATGTTTTGATGCACTGTATACATGAAAGGAATGTGCTAAATCTCAAAAGTTCAAGAGGCGTACAAACAAATGAGAATGAAACCCTGACATGGGTCACATGGGGAACAGGTACTCTGCATATGTCTGAGGTCTTACTGTGGAAGATACCCGCGGGAAATCAGTTGCATGCATATTTTGTGACGATGGTTACTTCATTGTCAGCTCTAGCATCCATTATGGCCATAATTTTAGTTTCGTTGTACTCTATCCATTATACTTGACATCCAAGAGAATTTGGAATTAATGCTTGGCTGAGATTTCTTTTGATATGTCAATATGTCACAATATTGAAGTCAAAACATGAATGAGTGATTCCAACGAACTTATTGATAAAGATATAAATCACAGATGGATACAACTGCAACTAATAGGGTTCTACATTTTTATGGAGCCTTGAGGAAGTGTGACTAGGCTGGTCCTTGGAGATAGCAGTTTTATGATAGCCCCTTGAGGATACCATCGTATGTGTCTTGCATTTTCAGTGATGCCCCTTGGAAATTCTGCAAGCAGGTTGATTTGCGATCATACCAGTTATCGCAACCGTATGGTTATAGTATATGGAGAAATAATTATGTAACGTAACATAACAAGCAACTTGTTAACTCCAACTTGTTGATTAATAACTATCATTTAGTGGATAGCAGAACTTGTTATTATTAATTTATTGTACTCTATATCCATTGAAATGGTAACTCTGTTTGAACTGATTTGTTAACAGTGTTCTTCCTTATTATCTCGTAGTTAGCAGCATTGTGGTGGCTTGCTTCGGCTTCTATTCAACTTTCTTTTCTTCCTTTTTGGTAATCTATTCCTAAAACATGTAGATACATGAGATTTTTCTAACATATGCAAATGAAATGTAGTTAATAGCTAATAAATCTTAGGACAGAAGCTGGTTTTCCAAGAATTTTGTAAACTGGCTACTTGAATAACTAAATAAATCTCAAATTAATTGCGATCATGAATCAACATCTGATAATAGTCTACTACCATAGACTATGAAGAATGATTTTTTTAAAAGCTGTATTTTATGAGAACGTTTGTATGGACATCAAAGCATATCGGAATTATATTCAGTCAAATATAATATCTTATGCTTGATATGTTGAAGAACAGTTTCCAACTTGGTTGGAGCTAATTTTCATAAAGAAAATGAAAAGTCTTAATCGTTTTAACAATCATTTATTTTCCTTTTAATGAGTATTTAAAAAACAAATCCGTTTTTGTGAGTATATTATCTTCTTTGCATTTATTTTTATTCAAATGATTGGATTTGGAAGAAATGTTGTAATACTTGGGAGCCAATAAGTGTATTATAATTTTTACATGTTTGGAAAATACAAGCTGTATTAACCATTTTACCTAATCCTAGCATCTTTCATTTGGGCTATGCATTGCTATGGATTTTGTGCACCGCCTTAAGGTACAAGGGATTGGCTCCTTTGTTAGGCTTGTGCTCAATTATTAGTACTAGAAAATAATTACTAGAGAGAATGAATATGTGCAAAGATAACTAGAACTAATCTATTAATAGAGCTATTTCTATTAATAAGATATAAAATACCTATTCACAAAAAAATGTAGTGGGATATAAGATAACCTCTTAGGAATCAAATGTGCAACACTCAAAGGATCATAAAATTCATGGGTAGTGTCTGGAAACAAAAATGTGGGCTAAGCCTAAACAGGAAATATCACATAAAAAGTCGCTAAGTAGTTAGAGTAGTGGTCGAGGGTGGCAAAGGAGGATCCTAATCATTCTTGGGACCCCATACTTTGGCATGGTTGGGGTTAGTGTTTGAGAGGGACTGCCCTTCTTTAGTTGTAGCCTCCTTTGTATCATTATCCTAGTGCTTCCAGGAAGGAGAAATTGTCAGTGCAAAAGGAGCCACTTGGAAGAGATGGGCCAATTGTTGTCATTGTTAGAATTCAACTAGTCGCTGTCATCATCAAAATTCAGCCAGTCGCTACTACTACTAGTAGAACAACGCATCCTCATGTACCCCACACACATGCTAAGCCTTCATGTGGCAAGGAGGTGGAGTCCGCCTTTGAAAAGTCTCTGCCACCACTAGATTGGCAGCAAGGAGCCTGAGACTGCAGGGTCTAAGAGCGGCACATTGAGGTACTTCGTTTATGCTGATGGCCGTAGGGTGGAGAGTGGTTAGGGGAAGCAAAAGGATCTAGAAGCACTTGCACAAGTGTATAAGTGGCATTTCCCCAACGCTCTAAAAGCTTTTACAAGTGGGCCACCTCTAGCGCAACATTATTACATTTACACACTTTAGGAAAAAGAGAAACATGAACATCAATTGAATTGTGAGAAAATAAAACAACATTTTTATCTTTCCATAATGTGAAGAGGATATCCATCTTGAAAATATGCCAAATCTGGGTAAATTTGAAGGAGATATGAGACAAATCCCCCACAAGAACCATATGTCAGGAGAAGGGTTCGGGCCGAAACGGTTGAAACAAATCATGAATCCAATTCCATGAGTGTAAGGCACGAGACGACAAAACCAGAAAAGGTGTGTGAAAGTTTATGGTTGCCCATAGAAAGGGCAACGGGAACACCCAAATATCGCATGCAAGGGCCCAACAAGCCTAGGAAAATAATACATTGGACAAAATGAGCCAGCTTGGGCTCAACAATGGGAGACAATATAGTTTGAAACCTACAATGCTAGATGGCTTGAGAGAATTGCAAGAGCCACAAAAAATTCAAGGTTGTTACTGTGAAAATAGGTATTCGAAAAACCAATGCCAATCTTTCCACCATGTTTTGACCACATAAATGCCCAACTTTTCTAGCATATTCTGCGATAGAGAAGACACAACCAAGTCAAACGTTTGTTGATCTAGTGGGGTTAACATGTAAGTGGGCTTGGCGGGAATGTGCAAGTGGATGGGAGTTTTATGAATTTAGAATTAATTTAAATTCAAAATAGAGGAAAGGGGATTTCGTTAAATAGATGAATGCATTTATTTAATTAAATTACCTAGGAGTATATGATGCAGTCAAGGATAGAGGAAACTCAAAGAGTTCAGTCCAATCCTTGTAGCAGGAGTCACACAACAGAAGTAATACATAAAATAATAGGTGAGGAAATGCAAGATCAACCTTATTATTAGAGAATCAAATACAAAGGGTCTGCAACATGCAGTTATACTCTCTAGACGTATAGGCCTGTCTTATGAACCTTTTTGTAGATTATCTTTTTATACTATCTATTCTAAACTCTAGCTACAAAGCTCTACAATCGTTTCTTTCTTCTATATCTTTTGTGATACCTAAAGAGATCAATTACAAGAGCTTATAAAGCCTTCACAAGCCACAGGTCGGCTTAAGAAATATTACATTCCCCAATTAAAAGAAAACGTATTACAAATATAGGATTGGACCCAAATCATAAGGATATTCATTCAATTGATGCAACATCAAACACAATCCCTCAAATAGGTTGGCCACAAATGCGTTATCACCGAGAAATGTGACTTAAGCTTCGTCAATTGAAAAAATCCTTCGTGAGATTAGGAAATGCAAATTGGCCATGAAACATAAATAACAGTTAAGTCCCGCCAATAACCCACAAGATCTCATATGTGAAGAAACCAAATAGGATGCAAACCTAGGAGAAGGTTTAGGAAGGGTCCATGAACATGCCAACAGGTTTGCAGCTGCAAAGGATTCAAATTGATCGAACGCTAAAAGAAACATGAAGACTGAACTTGCAGGAAATAAAAAATAAATATTTTTTTGGTTGATGCAAGATCGCCCAAAACCCAAGATGCTCCTGCATCACTATAGATGAAAGATGATATATTAATTAAATAACTTAATTATTTAATCAATATGACAAGTATAGAAGAAAGGTTCTGATGATTTAGTTTGATCAATATTTAGTGATTAGAATTAGGTGTCTACATTTTGTCCCTCTTTGAGATGGTGTTACAAAGGAACATCATTTCAAAGAAAATTAAGGCAAGGAGATAGAAAGAAAATGGTTAGAGTAGAAAAGATGCACTAGTTTTTCAAAAGACTGACTAGTAGGGAAAATGATGAGAGATGAGGATAAGGATGCCCCCTCGAGAGGATATGCGAGTTCAACGGAACATGAGTGTGCTCTCAAAATGGATGAGACGATGCATACATGATGGAATGAATGATAATGGCAATGCAAGGATGAAATGATAAGAGATAGATTAACAAGTCTATAAAACATAAGATGTAATGATATGATAATGCAATGAATATGGATAAATGCAGGGGATGATGAATAAAAGAAAAGGTGATGGAGAGATAATTTAGATGATGAGGGGATAAAAGAAGTAAAATGGGGATAGAAAGTATAAGATGGATGGATGAGGGTAGATTGAACATTGTATGGTAACTTCCATGTGACTAGCATCCTATATGCCCCAATAGTTAGTCTAGCATCCTAAAATGTCACATGTGACTTTGGTGGATAATATGCTAGAAGAATCACAAGAAAGCTATATGATCCAATTTAACATATGACCGCATGGATCATATGTAGGAACAACAGAGGGACACACCTACGAACACACAAAAAAGAAAACAAGACCATGCTCCTAGGTTTACTATTCATAGCACACTAGGATATAAAGGATCATGGTGACCATAAGGAGGTTAAACAAGGAAGCTCAAGATAAAAGATATAAAAAAAGATCCAAAAGCACCAAAGAAATAACATGTATCTCATGTACCTTTTTCCATAGGCATGATGATGGATGGGGTATTGGTATGATATGAGGAAGGATACATCTTGCAAAGACCAATGATTGATACTAAACTAGGATTCCTATGAACATAGAAAAGTGAGGCACTTGAATCTCTAAGGAACTAGTCGATGATTTTGAAGCACCAATTAGATAGGGTTACAATCTTGATGAAACATAACTAACTGACACAAAGGATAGGGCCTAAGGACACATATGTACAAATGAGCCTAGGCGGAGACACACAAATGACACTATGCACGAGATGCTATTTACAAAATTCACAAGGGGAACGTGGAATGTGCTTTGAGCCATTAAAAAAAACTCAGATTGGGTGGATGAGCACGAGGAAGGGAGAGTGGGTATAAAAACCTCAACTTGATTCAACATAATTTCCCCATTGATTTCCACAAAACACAAGGTCAAGTGGATTCACCGAGTCTGCAATTGGGTAGGCTAAGAGGGTTGGTATGCATCATGAAATGGTGGAATTTCTATTTGTAAGGGTGGATAGGCTATGCAAGATGGAGGATACACCAAAAATGGGCAAGGGAGAAGAGGAAAATCACCATTAGAGACGAAATGGTCTATAAAATGGTAGACATTCCTAGTACTACGGTGGATGGGCTCTATAAAAGGGAAAATATGCTTTGGAACAATGAATATACAGAGGATTATAGATACATAATCCAAATAATGGATATGCGTGAGAAGATGGTGGAGTAATGCCTCGCCAAGGAACCCAGAAGAATTTAACCTAGAACATGTTTGCTATGTTTACAAAATAATTTTTTTCTTAAATGTTTACAAACAATAATGATAACGATGCAGAAGTAATACAATCATAAGATATAAACAAGTACACAAGTACAACTTAAATACAATTAACAATTCTCAAGGGTCCCATGACGTAGAATTACGTATTACTAATTAAATATTTTAGATTAAGAATAATTACAAATATCTAAAGTACAAATGAATAACAAGTACATCCAATACCATAAGGTATACATAAAATGAAACAACATCCTCTGCACAAGTCGCAGGGTATGTCATAATAACCAAATACAAAGTAGTACAATATTCAAAAGGAATCATCTTTGAAGCACTGATACAAGATATAATTACAAACATCATAAGATAGACACGAGCGAGCCTCCAAAGAAGAAAAAGAAGAAGGTAATGTTGTCACTACGGATTGCACCCGAATGTGGCTAAGCGTGAACCTAGCAATACTGTGAAACATGGGACTACTTTCAGGCTGTGGGTAACCTATCAGAAAGTAGACCTCCAGATTAGGGGCCGGCTTCCCCTTGAATCACCTTGAAACTTAAATTGACTTTAGGAGGAAAAGGGAAGAAAGTGCATGAAATTGAAATAACTGGAAATAAACCTAGGTGATTCACCAAATTTGGATAGATCCACAAACTAAAAATAGACTCACAATGTGATTCAAAACATAACTTGGGCATCACAAGTTCTCCCTAATCTGATTTTTTCCCTTGGAAATAACAAGGTGCTGGTTGTAAATGAGAAAGGAAAATGAATTCCACAAACCCAATTACTTTCAAATGCACACAGATTAGTACTTCAGGAAATAGAAAGTGTTTACGAGCATCTAAATGAACAAAATATCAGGTAAAGGACTAACTTTAATCACAATACATTGACACAAAACCCACCAAATGACTCATAAAACTGTAGGAATAATAAAGGATAATTGCTATGTAATGAATTGAAAGGAGCCAAAATACAACTTGCTTCTCCAGAGCTACAAGCATTCACCTCCAAGTGAGAGAGAATGAAGAACTAACCTCAATCACCTAAGTGAGAGGTTTATAAATAAAACCTAAGAATTTGCATTCATGACCCTCAACCTCACCAAAAAGGAAAAAATTTTGCATTTAGGGCCATGAAAGATGCCTCTCAAATCTGGATGTCAGATTCCCGGATTTGTAGGGGTAGGGGAAAAAGTAAAAATCCTAAAAAAGATAAGCCATTAAAGTCTACTCTATCCCCTTAAATCATGCTCCATAAATGATATTCTGACAAACGATTTATAAAAACACCATTTGTCAATATCTTACAATAACACAAGCAATGATTTTTACATTTAAATACTTTCCCCCCTAATCCATGCTTCTATGTGGATTTAAACATTTAATTAACTATGTTAATAAATAGTTCTCAACCCAAATTTTTAAAAAAAGGGGAAAACACATTTAAATAACATTTACATTCTTTAAATTAAATCCACCTATAAAAATTCCCTAGCATCAAATATTAAATATTTAATTAATAAAATTTCTCAACCCAAAAAAAGGGGAAAACTTATTAATTAAACACTATTATCTTGATAAACCGATCCAAAGAAGAAGATGCTAAAAGTATACCCTTCACTGTTGCTCATTAGGGAAACTTGTCATTTGTACTGGCTTTTTGTTTGTAAACTCAGGCTCAAATTTGGAAGTTCTCGACCTTTTCCTTCATGGCATTTGATCGAGGTAGGTACTTGAGATTTCATTTCCATTTCTCTTCTATGTTTGTTGATGTTTATGTTGTGAATTCTCAGCATTTTGATATTGTTGTGATAACATTTTCACTTTTATATTTGATTGAATCACTGGTTTCATTGCTGTGTATTTGATTCATTACATCATGCTTTTCTGTATATGAATTTAGTACTAGTTACTACATGCTTAGGGCCCGTGAGTTGCTTGATTGAATGTGCTAAGTTCATTGTTGAATTTAGGCTCGTGAGCTTTGAATCTCGGCATAATTGGTTTCGTTTTGATTGTTGACTGTTTATTGCTTGATGAGGCTTCATCATTCTTATAGTCACGTGCTACCATACATACCCACCATATTCAATGCTTGCTATCTTAAATTTATGGTATGCAATGCCCTCTTGCGGTTAGCATAATGCCAACCCGTGAGCTTGATTTGTGGTTTGTTGTTTTCATGGCACATGCTTTCATTTAAAACTGATGCCCTTTGCATTTGTTGTAGTTCACTGTCACCATTCTTTGAGGCTGTGAGCTTTAAATTTGGGCATCCATGTATGCTTTTATTCCTCTGTATGAAGACCCGGTGATCCGCAAGTCAAGGAATCACTTGCTTCCGGTTTGAGCTCACTATCTGGATTCATTGAGAGCCCAAGAGTTGGAGCTTGGGCACTTTCGTATTGTAAATTCATTGCTTCCTGTTGATTCTATATTTCAATGAAATAATGGCATTCAAATTCTTCTTTCACCGCCATGGAATGCTTGATGACCCGCAATCAATGTGTTAGAGCATCGACGCTTGTATACTGCACGTGCTTGCTGTATGGCATCACATTTTTTATGCTGGATGGCGTGTTATGAAATGTTTTGATCATTTGTTTAAACTGGTTTTAAATCCCATGTTCATTTGTGAGCTTGGGTACTTAATTGGATCACCACTTCCACGTTGATTTGATTGATGCTCATGAGCTAGGCGTCATTGCTTTTGTAGATGCACTATTTTTTCATACTTGTTGGACACGCTGCTTGCTAGTTATTTAATTGCTAGCATGATTGGTTATATTGAGGCCGTAGTCCTACTGTAGGAGCATAGCATGATGCTTATGTGTTCATTGCTTTTATGGGGCCCGTGAACTATAGCTTGGTTGTTTGTTTATCGTGTCCATTGAACGTTTGAAGCATTGCATCATTGTTTAGAATACTTGATGTTTAGATTGGTGACTTCATTTGATATTCACTGCTTTGCTTTCCATTTTTGTATGGCCTGTGCTCCATCTAGGGCATTGTATTTGTTGTATGTGCTTTGAACACACTGTGGCATCAATGCTCATTGCTTGATTTTCTCAGAGAACCCGCGAGGTTGGCTTTTGTGATAAGTTTGTTTACTAGTTTGAATTCCTTAAGGCTCGTGAACTGTATGCATTTTTTGATCTACATTATTGCTATCATCACCATTCCTGTGCTCTGCTTTTGGAAGCATTACATCATTGACAGTCCCAACCGGTGCTGAGAGGGGAGGGGTGAATCAACACCTCTTAAACTTTTTCTCTTTAATCCGGTGAAGTAAACTTACAACATAAAAGCAAGTAGATTTAAGCAAATAATAACAGTAAGTAAACAATCACAGTCACACCAGATTTATCATGTGGAAACCCAGTTAGGGTGAAAACCACGGTGTGAGGAGACCTCACAAATTTTGTACTCTCCTAGAGTACGCCCTATTAAGAGCCTTCCTGGTTAAAGGATAAAAATGCAATTGTTAGATGCGATTTGGTCAAGGGATTTATTACAATAAGGCCGGTTAGTGCCTACCTTGTTAGAGGACTTTGAGCACCTTACAAGATGCAACCCGGTTAAGGGATTTGATACAAGAGACATGTTAGAGTCCACCCAAATACTAGGATTTAACTATTGTAGTTGCTAGAAAATAATAGAGATTGACCTTTTACAATTGTCTTTGCATAGCTTGATAAGATCTCTGTTTGTGCTCAGCTGAGAATCGTAACCGGTCGCAACAGGTGAGTTCTCCACTACTATTGTGCTTCTCTGCACACACTTCTTTCTCTACTTCTCTTTCTGATTTACCCTAGCTTCTTTTGAGCTTTTCAGGTTCACTCTTTTCTCTAGCAGAATGAAGGCAACTTCTATTTGCCTTGGACAAAAGAATATATAGGGCCCTGGCCCTAATTGTGCTCATTAAGCATGACCTAACTCCAGATCTGCATCAGATTCATTTCTCAGTGGAGTATCAGTTTACTGAGGAAACATCTGATGCATCCCCTTGCTTTATCTGACTAATGAAGAAAGCAGTAGTTGCGTGCCAAGCAACTTTCCTTCATAAGAGATAACACTTTGTTTTAAAGCTATTGATCTCAGCTTTAAATCCTCCAGACTTGCCTCAATCTAATTTCCAGTTTTAAAGCCACTGATCTCGGCTTTAAAAACTTTCAGACTTGCTTCAAAAAGATCGCCAATTTAACTCAAAGACTTTCGGATTTAGAGTAGAAAATCTTAGTCAAAGAGTTAGTTGGAATAGTTAGTCTAACTATGACTTCCTTGGTTCAAGACCAGAGTCATTAATATACTGTTTATGGTTGAGTTCAATTCTTCATGCTGTGAACAGATAAGAGTCCCTGTTCCTGTCCCTCTCTTGGCTTACCGGTCGCATCATGCTTGGTTTGTTGTCCCTTGCTTGGCTTACCGGTTGCACCATCCTCGGTTGTAATGTTGACACGGTTAGCTATTTCTTTATTTGTACTTGTCTACACTGGTTGTAGCACAGTCCTCAGTTGATGCTGGGATCCTCTTTTCCTTTACTGTGTACATTGCCCAATGGCTAAGGCTTTGTATAGTGATTGATGGTGTTAGCATTCAGTCACAACTGTCTTGTATATTGACATCATCGGCCAAACCATCCCTCTTTCATATAGATCTCCTTGGTTTAGTAGACTTTATAGAGATGACAAGTCTCTAGACTCTTTTTGCCAATCAATGACAACACTAGTACTGGTAGCAGGCTTACCGGTTATAATGCCAACAATAATCACTTTGTCGTTGTTGTTACATGAATTTTATGGTGGCTCCATCTTCATGATTGAGATCCATTTGATGGCACACTTTTCAGTGCTCATTTCTTTGACACATGCACCACTAGCTAATTCATGTTCATTTTGATATTAGATGTCATTGTTTATTGGTTCCATGTTGTGCCCTCTATATTGACTATATACTTGCATGATGTTGCTCCATCATTTGATTATGTGCTTTATCTTTTGTGTTGATCTATGTTTTGTACTTCCATGCTTTCTTCTGCTATCATGATTTGATGACTGCTCCATGGATACTGCTTATTCACTAAGCTTACATTTCACTGCTATTGTCTAGACCATAGCGATCCTTGAGGATGTCCCTCTTTTTAGGGAGGGCCATCCTCTTGGGATTGCTATTATCTGGTTGAGGGCAAGCAACAGTGTCAAAGCTTCTTCTGTATCTGCACATGGAACAAACAAGTCAGTGAAAACATGGTATCCCTTTCCTTCCCATAGCATCTTTCTGAGTACACATGCCCTGTAGCATAGCCCTTTTTAGAAGTGTATGGCTGATTACATATATGCATGACTGTAGATGAGGGTAAGTATTAGGATATCATGCATTGCTTAGATCCATTAGATCTAACCCCAAATCTTTTTCTCTTCTCTACAGATTCTGGATCATAAGAGCACACTGATCAACACTTCATCATTCTAGGCAATGTCTGGTACCCTTGTATTTTATGTTCATCTACTTTATGTATGTCTGTACTTATTTATACCTTCTTGAAAGTTGGCTATGCTCATGGCCTGTGTGAGCCCAGATAAATAATCTTTCAGTTCTTTCCTTTGTACAATACATACAAGACATTGGCATATATACATGTAATATTTTAGATGCAGAATTTCTTTTCTTTTACATGTATCTTATCATGAATGAACACAAACTTAAGCAAGATCATCTAATAACACAAACTAGGGTACTGTAGCTTCATCTAGTAATTAGGTCACCAATCCAAAAATGAGTAAAAATATGGTAACATTCTGGCAACCTCAACTGAGTGCTTGCCTGCTAAGCACCATTAACCAGTTGCCTTTGCATCCATTGGGCATAGAGTCCTTTAAGCCTTAAAATTAAACTTGGCTCCCATCAAAGCAACCTCCTTCTCTCCAACAAAACTGAAAGTAAAACTGAAAACAAGCATGTGTTGAAGCACTTAGGGAACACAGAAAATTGAAAACTTCTTCCCTACCCTACTCTAACGAGTATCAACAAACTGGTCAAACAAATCCATTGACTGGACTGTTGAAATAACTTCCCATCCTTCTTAGGGTATTATACTGTGCACACTTGATTCCAACAAAGAGGATATGGAACATAAAAACATATTGAACTACTTGGCATATCCACTTCTGAAATTGGTAGTCCAGATTACTAACCTTGATTAGATCATAGGTGTTGTCATTCTAGGGAGGCTGACAAGACTGAATAAGCTCCTGGTCATCAAGAAATGGATCTTTGATATCATCCTCCATTGAATCCTTGAGTATGGATGTATCATTTGACCCCATATAAGAAAGGTATCTAATAGGACATCCCCTTGAGAGTACAAATCCATGCCTTTGTTGCTCAGTATGCACCTTATGAATGACCTTAGCATGCTGATCAAAATTCTGCCCCTCCATGATGGACTTCCATACCAATTCTTCTTTTGGGGTTAGAGTATCATCCTCTTCTTCAGTTGGAATATCCAATAGCTCATTAAAGATATCAAACTATCTTAGATCCTTAACAATCGCTGGTCCCTCCTCATGGTCTAGGAAACATGATCCTTGAGAGTCAGTATGTTCTGAAGAGTCTTCTACCACCGACGTACTGTAGATAGGTTTGGATTCTACAAATGGGACAACATTAACCTCCTGAAATAAAAACTCCTCATTAAGAACATGCATGCTACTATCTATTTTAGGAGGATGAGGAACATCAACAAGAGTTGAGCAAAAACCATCAATTATAGAATCAAAATCTTCTTGTTGCTCTAAATTAGCTACAATCATATCATTCTTATAATCAGGGAGCTTAACCAGTAAATCTTGTGTTACCTCTTCTTTCTCAATATACAAAGGCATTTCCTCAAATAGATCAGTTAGGGCCTCACCTTCTTCACTTGCTTCCTGACCCTTGTCTTGATGTCCTAATCCATCATCATGTAACAAATCTAGTTGTTCCTCATGATCATTATGAAAGAGTGCACCTAAAAGACAAAAATCATCTTCTTCTTGGTGGCTAGAAATGCTATGAGGTGTAAGGATCTCTTCAGGGATTGGCTCATAAGCCTTTATCTGCTGGAGGATGGGCTCATTGTCACTTAGGAAGGAAAATCCTTTAGATGTCTCCTCTATAGGAATAGAATGGAGTGGCTGGAAATATGAGATAGGATTATGAATAGGCTCTAAAAATGCATGGAGTTTATGCCCCTCTTGACTAAGATTCTGAACTGAAGGAGAAATCCTAAAGCTTGGAGTTTCAATAGAAGTGCTAGGGGACTTACCAGGCAAGAAACTTGGAATTTGAACCTTGTGATTCTCTTGTCTAGTCTGCAAAGCTTCTAGGTCCTCCTCTTTCAGAGTTGCATCTCCTTGGGACTTTGGACACACAAGAGTAGCCTCCTTCTTAGCAACATGAGGTACCTCCTCCAGGATCTCCTTTTTAAAAATACTTAGCATTTCGAAACCTGGATACATGGTCCATGAGGGTCTCCAAGACTGCATTAAGTTTTCATTGCCCTCTAGTGGATCCGGTGAACTTTCTTGTACTGGGGCAGCAATAACTGCTTGATCTCCTTGCCTTGGTGCTTGTGCCAAAAAATCATTAATCAATTGATCCTTTTCTACAATGTGTCTAGCAAGTGTCTCTTGCTCATGATCATGAAATTCATCATTTTTTGTTAACTATTTTTAGAGATCCTTCTCTTTTTTTGTAGCTGTCAAATAGATGACCCTTATTAATTCTTGATGATCTTCAAGATTCTTCTCATAAACCTTTTCTTGCTTGTTCTTCTGTTCAAGGGTCTTCTCATGAATTGTTATCTTGTCTTCTAGTTGCCTTGAGAAGGCCACCACCTCCATATACTGCCTTGAGATCTCTTCTTTCTGAGCCCTCATCTCCACATAGTCTTTCATGTAAGAGCTCATTTCTTCTCAAAAATTTGACAACTAGTCATTGGAGTTCATATCTGAAGTGGTGTTGGACTGATTCTAAGGATTGTAATGGTGACCCTCATAGGGTGGTTCATAGGAATGCTGCTAGGATGCTTGATGTTGGGTGGGAGGGTATGGTGGTGCATGCTGGTAACTTGCTATTGGTGGGCCATTTTGGCTATATGCTACTGCTTGGCCAGCTTGATATGGCATGAATGATGGCACATGGATAGCTTTCTTATGATATTGGGGGTGATAGGGTGAATATGCATTAGGAATTGACATGCTTATTCATCAAATGAGCTGGTAAAAAGGATATTTTATGAAACTTACTAGCACTTGGACTGCTTAAACTAGTAGATTTTTCTCAGAGTTGCCATGGTGTTTGGAACAAACTACCTCTAAAGGCTGATTGCACTGAGGATCACACCAAAATCTCAGTGAATGATGGGAAACATCACTCTCCCACCGGGCATGCCAAAAACTATTGTCGCTAGGGATTTCACCTGAATGTGGCTAATTGTGAACCTAGCAATCCTGTGAAACATGGGACTACTTTCAAACTGTGGGTAACCTATCAGAAAGTAGACCTCTGGATTAGGGGCCGACTTCCCCTTGAATCACCTTGAAACTTAAACTGACTTTAGGAGGAAAAGGGAAGAAAGTGCATGAAATTGAAATAACTAGAAATAAACCTAGGTGATTCACTAAATTTGGATAATTCCACAAACTGAAAACAAACTCACAATGTGATTCAAAACATAACTTGGGCATCACAACTTCTCCCTAATCTAATTTTTTCCCTTAGAAATAACAAGGTGTTGGTTGTAAATGAGAAGGGAAAATGAATTTCACAACCCCAAATACTTTCAAATGCACACAAATTAGTACTTGATCAAGAAATAGAAAGTGTTTATGAGCATCTAAATGAACAAAATATCAGGTAAAGGACTAACTTTAATCACAATACATTGATATAAAACTCACCAAACGACTCATAAAACTGTAGGAATAAGAAAAGGATAATTGATATGTACTGAATTGAAAGGATCCAAAATACAACTTGCTTCTCCAGAGCTACAAGCATTCACCTCCAAGTGAGAGAGAATGAAGAACTAACCTCAATCACCTAAGTGAGAGGTTTATAAATAAAACCTAAGAATCTGTATTCATGACCCTCAACCTCACCAAAAATGGAAAATTTTTGCATTTAGGGCCATGAAAGATGCCTCTCAAATCCGGATGTCAGATTCTCGGATTTGTAGGGGTAGAGAAAAAAGTGAAAATCCTAAAAAAGATAAGCCATTAAAGTCTACCCTATCCCCTTAAATCATGCTCCATAAATGATATTCTGACAAATGATTTATAAAAACACCATTTGTCAATATCTTACAATAACACAAGCAATGATTTTTACATTTAAATACTTTCCCCCCTAATCCATGCTTCTGTGTGGATTTAAACATTTAATTAACTATGTTAATAAATAGTTCTCAACCCAATTTTTTTAAAAAGGGAAAAACACATTTAAATAACATTTACATTCTTTAAATTAAATCCACCTATCAAAATACCCTAGCATCAAATATTAAATATTTAATTAATAAAATTTCTCAACACAAAAGAAGGAGAAAAACTTATTAATTAAACACTATTATCTTGATAAACCGATCCAAAGAAGATGCTAAAAGTATATCCTTCATTGGTGCTCATTAGGGAAACTTACCATTTGCACTGGCTTTTTGTTTGTAAACTCAGGCTCGAATGTGGAAGTTCTCGGCCTTTTCCTTCATGGCATTTGATCGAGGTAGGTACTTGAGATTTCATTTCCATTTCTCTTCTATGTTTGTTGATGTTTATGTTGTGAATTCTCTACATTTTGATATTGTTGTGATAACATTTTCACAAAGATATTTGATTGAATCACTGGTTTCACTGCTGCGTATTTGATTCATTGCATCATGCTTTTCTATATATGAATTTAGTATTGGTTACTACATGCTTAGGGCCCGTGAGTTTCTTGATTGAATGTCCTGAGTTCACTATTGAATTTAGGCTCGTGAGCTTTGAATCTCAACATAATTGGTTTCTTTTTTATTGTTGACTGTTTATTGCTTAATGAGGCTTCATCATTCTTACAGTCACGTGCTACCATACATACCCACTGTATTCAATGCTTTTTGTCTTAAATTTATGGCATGCAATGCCCTCTTGTGGTTAGCATAATGCCAGTTTGTGAGCTTGATTTGTGGTTTGTTGTTTTCATGGAACATGCTTTCATTTAAAACCGATGCCCTTTGCATTTGTTGTAGTTCACTATCACCATTCTTTGGGATCATGAGCTTTAAACTGGGCATCCATGTATGCTTTTATTCCTCTGTATGAAGACCCGGTGATTCGCGAGCCAAGGAATCAGTTGCTTCCGGTTTGAGCTCACTGTCTGGATTCATTGAGAGCCTGAGAGTTGGAGCTTGGGCACCTTCGTATTGTAAATTCATTGCTTGTTGATTATTCTTTATTTCAATGAAATAATGGCATTTGAATTATTCTTTCACCGCGATGGAATGCTTGATGACCCGCAAGCAATGTGCCATGGCATTGACGCTTGTATACTGATCGTGTTTGCTGTATGGCATCACATTTTTTATGCTGGATGGAGCGTTATGAAATGTTTTGATAATTTGTTTAAATTGATTTTAAAGCCCATGTTCATTTGTGAGCATGGGTACTTAATTGGATCACCACTGCCATGTTGATCTGATTGATGCTCATGAGCTAGTCGTCATTGCTTTTGCAGATGCACTATTTGTTCATACTTGCTGGACACACTACTTGCTAGTTTATTTAATTGCTAGCATGACTGATTATATTGAGTTCGTGGGCCTACTGTAGGAGCATAGAACGATGCTTATGTGTTCATTGCTTTTATGGGGCCCATGAACTATAGTGTGGTTGTTTGTTTATCATGTCCATTGAACGTTTGAAGCATTGCATCACTGTTTAGAATACTTGTTGTTTAGATTGGTGATGTAGGGGCATTCTAGGGTACTCGGTGAATCTACATGGGAGGTGTATGTTTGGCTGGTGTTACTCGGTTGCAGCCTTGACCGATGGTCTTGGTCATTGAAGGAAGCTTGGTCGATGAAGGAACTTGGTAATCTCTGGCGCTCAGTGAAAGTGTTACTTGATGATGCCTATGGTACTCTGTCGACACTGGTGCTCGACGATGCTTGGTATGCTCGGTTATTTCACTATTGCTCAGTAATTATGGTTTACCGACTGGAGTTCTGTATGATTTGTCAGGCTGACTTGGTGCATTTATTGTTGGTAGCTGTTGTTACAGGCCGACATGCTGTATTAAATGTTTGTAAGGCTATTTTGATGCTGACTTGTATTACATTTAATAATTGTTAGGGGGATTTAAATGTTTCATCCAACCGACTTGTGGCTAATGATTAGTATTTATAGGATGTTAGGGTAGATGTTTAGGGAGGAGGAGGGGATCATAAGGAGAGTGAAGTTCATGACTTGGAAGGCTTAGTGAATCAGATCTGAGGTTCTGAAAGCTGGAGTTGGCGAAGTTGTAGAAAAGATCTTGCATGGTCTTGCAGATCAGATTGTTATCTGATAGTTTGTAGTTGCAAAGCTAGTGGTTTGCACACTTGGAGACAAGGAGATTGCTTGGAGGCTTGCGAGCTCAAGTTTAGATCTGCCTTAGGGTTTCCATCAATTGCTGATTGTTTCTAGAGCTGAGCTAGCTGAGATTGTATTGGATCTTGCAGAATTGTTTCTGATTGTAATTGGCCCTAACCCGGAAGGCCTTACAACTGGGCATGTTAATGAAAGTCAAAGTTAAACAATTATTTTATTTTTGTGTTGTTGAGTATTCCATTGTGTTGATTGTTGGTTGCAAGGTTTGGACTGTCCTTAATTGGATCCACCATCCTTGACTGCATCAGGTGGTATCAAAGTTGAGAGTTGATCTTGTGGAGCAAAGGTTGACCTAGCAAGGCTGATCTTGCGAAGTTGATCTTGTTTTTGAAGAGATTGTATGATCTAGATTGTAGATTTGGAGCACTTAACTTGTGTATCTTGCCCTAGTTGTTCGTTCAAGGTGGCAGGTTGAGATCTGACTTGCATACAACTTGGAGATTGCCACAAGGTGGTTGGTGAGGGTTTTTTGAAGAGGGTTTCTCTTATCTTTAAGGATGCCTCTGAGAAGATTGGACCCTAGAGTTTTTTTCTGATCTTTGTGATATTGTGGAATACCAGATCACAAAGAAGGTGAAATCAGATTTCAGATCTGAGATGGAGTTGATGAAGAATGACATGGTCACCAAGATCATGAGAGTTGTTGCTGGTGTACCTCAGAATGTTGGTACTAAAGATAGTTTTGAGGAAGCTACTGAAGATTTTGAGGAAGCTACTGAAGATTTTGAGCTTGTTGGATCTAGTGGTGATGAATAGAGAGATAGATCCGGTGAAGATAGAATTGCTTGGTTGCCTAGATCTGGAGCTTAGTTAAGTAGCAGTTACCGAATGGAAGTTTCTACTTTCTCTGGTACTTTGAAGCCCAAGAACTTGATTGATTGGATTGGTGAACTTGAAGATTTCTTTGAGCTGGAAGAAATTGAAGATCCTCTTCAGGTGAGATTAGCACAGACAAAGTTGAAAGGACAAGCTGTTCTTTGGTGGAAAGAACTATAGAGAGTCCGAGAAGATGAAGGTGAAACAAAGATCAATCGGTGGAGGTTGATGGTGACTAAGTTGAAAGCTAAGTTCATACCGACTGACTATGAGATTGACTTGTTTAAGAAGTTGCAGAATCTAAAATAGAAGGATCTGTTTGTTGAAGATTATACCAAGGAGTTCTACAAACTTACTATTCGGTCTGGACACCGAGAGCTTGGTAAGGAAAAGGTAGCTCGGTATGTGAATGGTTTGAGATTCAATATTCAGGATGAGCTTGGTATGTTGAAGATTGATTTTGTTGAAGATGCTTATCAGTATGCTCTGAAGGTAGAAGATAAGTTGAAGAGGAAACAACATAGTAATCCTTGAGGGAAGGAAAAGATTGATCACTCGGTGAAGGATAAACTGACTGATGCAGAAGATGAATATAAAACTGTGGAACCGAAGAAGAAGATAGGTAGAGTTATCTTTAAGGGTACTTTCTATAACTGTGGAGAGGAAGGACACCGTTCTTTTGAGTGTACACATAAGAAGCTTGGTGATCGATGAACTGCTGCGGTGAATGAGAATGAACCTGAATATGAGAACTTGCTGCTTCAGCGAACATTGCTCGGTACAAAGGAGGAACCTTGTCAAAGGAGTAACTTGTTTAGGACCTGATGCAAGTCTGGAGGTAAACTCTATGATGTTATTGTTGATAGTCATAGTACTGATAACCTTGTTGCCAAGGACATGGTTCAAAAACTTGGGTTGAATAGAATGAAGCATCCTTGTCCTTATAGGATTGGCTGGTTGCAAGATGTTCATGCTCTAGAAGTAAGAGAACAATGCTTTATTGATGTTCATATTGGCTAGTATAAGGATCTTGTGCTATGTGACATTGTGAAGATGAATAGTTGTGATATATTGCTCGGTAGACCTTGGCAATATGATTGCAGAGCTATGTATGACTGTGTTAGGAATGTGTTTACTGTTGAGAAGGATGACATGAAGTTTTCTCTGATGCCTTTGGTAGATACAACGCTTGGTAGGAGAAGCATGAGTATTGGTATCCAAGTTGAGTTGGTGGATCCAGATAAAATGAATGATTAGTATGAAGAATAGACCTGTGTGTTGTCAAGAAAAGACTTGAAGAGACAAAGAAAGCTGAAGTGGAAGAGTATGCAAGCTGAAAAGGTGGAGGACTTGTATGTGAAGAACCAGTTTGGGGTTTATGTGCTGAATCCCAGAAGATGTTCTTCTTACATATGAACATCTTTTCAAACCTGGGGTGTCTGATGTAGGGGCATTCTAGGGTACTCGATTAATCTGCATGGGAGGTGTATGTTTGGCCAGTGTTAATTGGTTGCAGCCTTGACTGACAGTCTCGGTCATTGAAGGAAGTTCAGTCGCTGAAGGAAATCAATAATCTCTGGCACTTGGTGAAAGTGTTACTCGGCGATGCCTGCGGTGCTCGGTGATGCTTGACATGCTTGATTATTTCACTATTGCTCGGTAGTTCTGGTTTATCGACTGGAGTTCTATGTGATTTGTTGGGCCGACTTGGTGCATTTATTGTTGGTAGCTATTGTTACAGGCCAACATGTTGTATTCAATGTTTGTAAGGCTATTTTGATGCTGACTTGTATTGCATTTAATAATTGTCGGGGGGAGTTAATGGTTTTTGTTACCCAAAATTTTCTGTTCCATACAATTTTGGCCATAGGCTGGGCTCTATCCAGCTATTTCCATTAAACCATGTTGAACACCTTGAGAAATTTTCATGGTTATGTGCCTTTTTTTCCGATCTCTACAAATATTCAAGCTCTCTAGTCTAATAAGCCTTTTAATTTGAAAATATGACCGTTAGAGGCCCAAAAACCCTAAAAACCCTATGGCCTTTCTATTTCACTATTACTTTTTCGGCCACTTAAGTCTCCATTTTGCATGTGCGCTTTATAGGTTAAGGCTAGTCACGAGATCTCTAAAGCTCGAGAGAATATTATTTTCTATCTCCTGATCCTGCGACTTCCTTTTATCTCTTAATCTCCTGATTGGAAGGAATATTCCCTTTTCATTCAGTGACTTGGCAATGGTCCCTTCAGTCGGGTGATCTCATAATGTAACCTTGAGTTAGTAATTCTTCGGGAGATGCCGCAACTGGTCTTTTTTCCCTAACTGCAGTTATAACTCATGTCAGCGTCGTGTTAAGAGTTTCTCTTCAGTCGGAAGGTCTCATGATCAAACCCATGGTTATGAAAAGATTGCGAGACTTCAATTTTTCTTCAGTTAGGAGGTCGCCAGATTTGATCATGGTCAAGGGATGGTTGGCTCAAGGTAAGGACAAAAGCAAATGAAAGAGTGACACATGGTAGGGTGGGCCCAGTTCTTCAAAGATGTAGTCGCGTGATCTCCAGATGGTCGGTGGTTAGGTCTTGGGAGAGGTTAAATTTCATCTAGTGATTGTGCGACTAAAGGCAGTCTCGTATTCTCATGATCTAACTCATGGTTAAGATTTTATTCAACGATCATGAGAATACTCTATTCGCTTATTCTCCAGATTTGACCATATTTTATGTCGGTTCTTTGAATCCCTTCAGTTGCGAGGTCTCAGGAGGGTAATGAGTTAAGTTAAGATGTCTCGAGACCTAGAGACTTAAGTGTTGTCGCGAGATCTCCAAATATCTTTAAGCGATTTAGCGACTAAGGCTTCAGTTGTGTGATCTCATAATGCAGAATGAATATTCCATGAGGTCTCACGACTGTGAGATCTTCCTTAGTCGGGTAATCGCTCAACAAAGAGGGAATATTCCAAAGGCTCATGAGACTTGGAGATTAAAGATGCAGTCGCTAGGTATCCGAATTCAAATGCATGATTAAATATGAGTTAGATTGCCCTTAGTCGGGAAGTCTCATGAGTTAACCATGGTCAACCAAAGGTTCACGAGACTTGAAATTTTTATATAGTAGTACAATCTCCAGATGTGCCTGAGTTAAGTAAAAGGTTAAAGTTATGTCAGAACTCGGTGGCTATGTTTAACATTTAGAGATCTAGCGATTGTGTGTTCTCATAATCTCTTAATCCTGACAGTTAGGTTCCAAGCATTCAAAGATTCAACGACACGGTTATCTCCTAGTCTCATGATGTAGTGGCTATGTTATAAAAGGTCAAGTGATTCAGGGAGGACTGTAAGATGAAAGAAGATCAACAGCTGTCGCGTGATCTCTAGATATAACTCAGGGTTAGACTTTTATCTGGCAACCTCACGATTCTCTTTAGTCGGGTGATCTCCAGACTTGACTGAGGTTAAGGAAATCTTTCAGTGATCTAGAAAATACACAATCACCTAATCTCCAGATCTCCAGTGGTCAATGACAGGTTGAGTTATGTCAGAATAGTTGGCAATTGTCAGAGATGATAGGGTAGTCGAAGACCAGTGATAGAGTGACAGGTGGTAGGATGGGCCCATGTTTGTAAGCATAGTTGGGAGATCGCTCAATGAAAAGGAGAATATTCTTTTCTCTTCCACGATTATGAGATTACCTTCAGTCGCGTGATCTCTTGACAAGAAGGAATATTCTGAAGACTTCAGGAGATAAAGCGACTACCATCAGATCAAGTTAAGATCAACACTTGTCGTGTGATCCCTAGACAAAGTTGGAGTTAGTGAAAAGGTCAGGAGATTTAGTGACCAAAGGCGAAAGGAACCTGAGGTGAAGGCTGAGTTAGGTTTAAGAACATATGTGGTGCCTGGGTAAATTGGAAAGATTTGATGGTTGCATTTTAAAATGATATCAACTTCAAATACCAGCCGTTGATAAAGATAAAGGCTTGGCACCACCTGTGACCATTTACATTTTAAAATTCAAAATATCTAAAGTACCAAATTTGAGCAGTTATGGCGAGCCCGAGTTACAAAGAGGTAGATAGATCAAGGCGACTTGTCTGCAGGTAGATATGGTGATGAAATGGACATGCAAGTATAGAGATATGATCAGTTAGGATATTTTCATGGGCATTTATGATAAGACATGACAGAGTTAGGGTTTGATTATTTTATGAAAATCTATGTAACCCTAATTAGATTTTTTGCTCTTGCCTGTGTGCAATAAGGGAGATGTATATATTAGTTTTTTGGAGCTTTTAGAGCTCAGAGTTTACAATTGTAAAAGAGATATTTTCTTTCTGAGGAGTTATCCATGGCATTCTTTCTTCCCTCTGGCTTTCTGTAGTTTGTAACCTTTCATTGAGGTTTAGATATTGCAAAAGTATTTTGTGACATTCTTTCTGTCCCTATGCCTTCTTGTTTGAATTCTCTCTTAACGAATTAAGTATATGTATGTTTTCAGTAATATCTTAGGGTTCCTGATCCCTCTTTTTTTTTGCAATTCATGTGTATTCCCATGGATGATTTGATTTGAATGATCTTGTGGGTATACTTCAACCCCCTAACAATTTGTCTCATTCCTATACCTAGTTGTAGAGGCGAATGTTTGTTTGTAGGTTATAGATTGTGTCTAAATTCTTAGGAATGCTATTGTTTGTGAAATTCTCTCTTTCCCTGAATAGCCTCTTTCTATTGAAGACCCTTCTATGAAATATTGATGCAAGCCTATTTAGTGAGTTGTGATCTCCTAGACCTAAGTTTATGCATTGATTCCATCCTCCATATTGTAATTCATACCATATTTTCGGTGTATCACCTAGTAGGATAGTTTGCTTTTAGTTATTTCCCTTTCATGAATTCCTTCTATCCCTTTTCCCGCAAGAGTTTACTTTCCTGTCAAAGAAAAAATTAAGGTGATTATCCAAGAGGAACTAGCCTAGATCCTGGAGGTCTCATCTCAATTAGCATAGGTCCCACAACCTGGAGATGATTCCCATGTTATACTAAGTTATCAAGACCAAGAGAGCTTGAAGCAAGGGTGCAAACTTAGTGTATAGCAATTCTGGCATGCCCAGTGGGACTAAGATCAGATTCAAATTAAGAAGACACCCCACCTTAGGTGTAACAATTTTGGCACACCTAGTGGGGCAACAAAAGAAGTTCATTGTTTGAAGATTATGTTATCTCTGATATACTGATTTCATAATACAGACCTTTAGAAGTTTTCTATCAGGTATATCTAGCGACTCCATTAATTTCACAGATCCAGGTTAAACTTGTTCAAAGTTTATGAGAAAGATTGAGACTAGAAGCTCAAAGCCTACTAAATTTTTAGAGTTTCCCTAAAAAAGAGGCTACAAAGGTAGATCAACCCAGAGAACATCTCCTACAAGGAGAGTACAGTCTACACCACCTAATACTTTAGAGAGGAGACTTTTTCCCTTTCATCTCAGAAGAAGAGGAAGATCTCTAACCAGAGATCTAGAGGAAGATTCAAACCCAACGTCAACTACAACTCACACAGTTGCTACCCAGCAAATTTCAACTTCTACAATGGCTAGATAGTTTGCTTTCGTACCCTTCAACCAAGGAAGTCCATTAAATTTTGCTCAACATCATGATGTGCCCTTGGTGGCATTAAAGAGCTTACCTGATTTCATAGGTGAAGGACAAACTACAACTTTTGAACACATTAGAGATGTGACCACTATCTACAGTATACATAATATAACTCAAGAAGATGTGGCCACCAAGCTATTAGCAGCCTCTCTCAAAGGTAAGGTTCTTGAATGGTTTAGAACTTTAACTGTTGGTTCCATTAATTCATGGGATGGATTAGGGGATGCATTGAGTAAACATTTTGAGGATAAATCAGACAACTTGTCTTTGGTTAAGCAGTTGACAACCATTAAAAGAGACCCTCAAGAACAAATGACAGATTATAACAATAGATTTCTCAAGACATGGAATATAATTCCAGTCTCGGTAAGGCCATCAGCCGACCATGCTTTCCTATACTTCTTGCAAAGCTTGAATGGTCAAATGTCTGTCATGATCCAATCTATGGGAGGTACCTCTCTACCCCAAGCTTTTGACATAGCTGTCAGGGCTGAAAATTATTTAATCCAAGCAGGCATGATAGCTAGAAGGCCACCCATGCCCATCTTTCCTAGCCTTCAACCCATTGCACCTTTACAAGTACCTCGTTTTACCCCTATTCCCACCATATTAGCACCTCAGGCTAGTACTAGCAGTCAGGAGCTAAAAGCAAGTTTCTCTCAAGAGTTGCAAGAAATGAAGAATAGTCAACAAACTAGTCAACAAGAAATGATAAATTTGCTGCAGACTTTGACTAAAGAGGTCACAAACCTAAAGAGGCAAGGGCAAGGAATCAGACCACCCTTTCAACCACAAGGCCAAGGTCCTAATCAACAATATCAGAATCAGGGACCTCCTTATCAACAAAATAGGCCACCATACCAAGGAGGTTATCAAGGGACTCACCAAAAGTAGAATTTTAATCAAAGACCATTCCAACCATACAACCCTGCACCTCTCAATTATATAAATCCAGTTAGGGACGTTGTTCCTAGTCAAAATAATATGGTTATGGACAATGAATGGTGTTTCCCTTGTAATTAGCCTCATAATCAAGCTACATGTTCAAATGGATGGATGAATCAAGCACTAATGGTTCAAAATGCCTCATATACTCAATCAGAGGCTTCTTCCAGTGGATCAGTTCCTCAACAAAAACCACAAGATAATGAGACGGTTCTTTTCAATTGGGAGTAGCAAGACTTCAATGGAGTCATTGGTGAACTTTCCATTTCTGCCAACACAAGGTCAAAGAGAAGAGCTCAAGACATGGAGTGAGCAGATTCTGGGACTAAAGCTACTACATCTGCAGAACCAAAGTAGCAAGCTACCCCCATCATATTCAAGAAGGCTCTTGTCATTACAAGCAAAGAAGGCCAGACTCTCGAAGAGGTGGAGCCCATCATAGTAAAAGCACAACAAAGAGTACACACTGTGACACCTTTCAACATTGTAGACAACATGAAGAAGGTGAACATTACTATGTCTATGTGGGATTCTTTGGCTATTCCAGGACAACCTGAGATTTTGAAGAGAGCTATGACTGAAATGATAACCCCTCAGCCTACAAAAGAGATTGCAAAGCTAGTGTTGGTCAACACTGATCAAGAAAAGGAGGCTCCAAGTTGCAACTCCAAAGCCAATACCATTCAAGGTAGGAACTCAAAACCCCCTCCCTTTTATGTATCTTTAATTATTGGAAAATCCTTAGTACATTATTGTATGGTAGATAGTGGAGCTACTAGTACTATAATGCCCAAAAAGGTGGCTGACCAATTAGGACTTAAATATGAACCCCTGCGAAAGAAGGTTACACAACTTGATGGATCCTTAGTTAACACTATAGGTGTAGCTAAGGATACTAGTCTAATCCTTCATGCAAGTCCTAATTTCTCCATCCTACTTGATATTTATATCATAGATCTCCCTGCCTTATTTTCCATATGTCTGTCAAGGGAGTTTACAACCAAAATAGGAGGCTACCTTTCTTCTGACTAGTCTCACATGCTCTTTCACACAAGCTATGGTACCAAGGTCACCATTAAATTTGAATCATTAGCAGCACACCATATAGAACCATATGTGTCCAATACCATCAATGCAAGCTGCCTTGTATTTGATAGTAGTGATTTCCCAATTATCAGAGAAGCAAACACTAAGATAGAAAATATCCCTGATATTTTACTGGATGAACTAGAATCAGAAAAGGCTTTAGAGGCCCAAGAAAATGTCATTTGGGATGCTGGTTTGGGAAGTTATTTGATACAAGAAGGTGGATCCATAGAGCCAAACCTCCTCAAAGAGGACACTGATTCAGAGGATCAGAGCAACCAGGTTTGGGAATTATTTTTTGGAGCTAGAAGCAGACATGGCTCTAGTGGTGGTGCTATGCTAGTGTCCCCAAAAGGAGAAAGATATTATACAACTTTCAGATTTAGTTTCTCCCGCACTAGCAACACTGCAGAATATGAAAACCTTGTAAATGGACTGGAGTGGGCTAGAAAAAGAGGGCTCAAAGCCCTAAAAGTCTATGGTGACAGTGAGTTAGTAGTCAGCCAAGTGAGAGGAATAAGTGCAACCAAAAATGACACCTTGAAAGCATACAAACACAGAGTTTGGGATGCAATTGAAGACTTTTGTGCTTTCAATATTGTTGCTATCTCTAGAAAGCTAAATCAAAATGCAGATAAATTAGTTGTTGTTGGATCCCCGTATGATATTCCTAACAGTGTTTCTAAAGAAGGAGACCAACAACATATCAAAGTGATTGTCAGACCTTCTATCCCTAATAATAATACTAATTTTCAAGTGTTTGACAATGATGAGCAAATTCTACAATTCCTATTTGAAGAGGATGTCTTCTCAGAGCATAACCAAGACAAACTATTGCAAAATTATGGTGACCAAGTTATACAACTTAAGTCTAATAAGATACCTAGAGGTCTTGTCACCTTAGAAGCTATCTTCAACAAGGATGATCAAGTTAAAAAGAACAAAGCTGGCCTGGTAGTTCAACAAGAACATTGTGTTGAATTAGAGTTGGAACCAGGTAAAGGCTTACAATTTGGAAAAGTAAATACTGATTTGGAAAAGAAGGCTTACACCCAATTATTTAAGGAATTCAGTGATGTTTTTGCATGGCAATATGAAGACCTCAAAGGTTTTAATCTAGCCCTTGGTCAAAACACTATTGAATTAGAACCTAATGCCAAACCAGTGAGACAAAAGCAAAGGCCTGTTAATCCCAAACTTGAGCCACTTATGCATAAAGAGGTGCTCAAATTAATAGAAAGTGGTATCATCTACCCCATCAAACATACTAGTTGGGTTTCCAACCTTTTTCTTGTAAGGAAGAAGAATGGGGAGTTGAGGTTATGTGTTGACTTCAGGGATCTTAACAGGGCCTCTTTAAAAGACCACCATCCATTACCCTCTATGGAGCAAATCTTACAATGTGTCTCTGGATCCGAGAGATTTTCATTATTGGATGGCTATTCAGGATATAATTAGATCCTAGTCAATGAAGAGGATCAATACAAGACTGCATTTACAACCAAATGGGGAACCATGGCTTATCAAAAGATGCCCTTTGGTTTGTCAAATGCAGGCGCTACTTTTCAAAAGGCAATGGATATGGCCTTTAAAAGCCTCATGTACAAGTTTGTGTTGGTCTACTTAGATGACATAACTTTCTATTCTAAACAGGTAGCAGATCATATCAAACACTTGAGGAAGATCTTTGAAAAGTGTAGAGAATTTGGGATATCTCTTAATCCCAAGAAATGTGTATTTACAGTTCATGAGGAGAAATTGTTAGGATATATAGTGTCCAAAGAAGGAATCACAGTAGACCTTGAAAGAATTGCAGCCATCTTAGAGCTACCCTTGCCACATCATAAGAAAAGCCTTCAATCTTTCATAGGAAGGATTAATTTTGTTAGGAATTTCTTGCCTAATATTGCAGATTTATTGAAGCCTTTGACAACTATGTTAAAGAAGAGTTCAGCCTTCAACTGGACTAAAGAAGGCAAAGCCAATTTCCAAGCCATCAAGGAGGCCTTGACTGAGGCTCCTGCTCTATTAAACCCAAATTTCAGTAAGGATTTTATCCTTTATGCTTATGGAGGTCATGATGTTATAGCCACTATGTTGACTCAAGAAAATTCAGATGGATTGGAGCAACCTATTGCTTTCTTTAGAAAAGGTTTAGAAGAGTATGAACAAAGATACTCTTTTGTGGAAAAACATGTACTTGTTGTGGTAAGGAGCCTTAAAAATTTTAGATATTTATTGACCCATAACAAGGTACACTTGAAGGTTACTCATCCAAGTGTCAAAGAATTTTTTCTTTCCAAGGACCTAAATGAGAAAAGAGCTGGTTGGATTACCAAAGTAATGGAGTATGACATTGATATCCAAACCACCAAGCTGGTTAGAGGAAGAGGTCTTTGTGAGCATTTGGCAGGGGATGAAAGTTCAAAGAAATTAGAGCAAACAGATGCATCTTTGGTTGTGCATTCTACAGAAGAACATGCCAAGACATCAGGTTGGTTACCTAACATGATTCATTACTTGAAGATAGGAGAATGTCCTACAGGCCTAGATTCAGCAGGAAGAAGATATTATAGATTACTATTTGTTCTCTTTGTGCTAATAGATGAGGTTCTTTTTAGAAAGGATCACAATGGTGTCCTTTTGAGATGTATTGATTTAGAAAAGATAGCTGATGTCCTATTTGAATTTCATGATGAACCTTCTGGAGGTCACTTTTCTCCTAGGACTACTGCTTTTAAAATCATAAGGGCTGGATATTATTGGCCATCCATCTTCAAGGATAGTCATGATTATGTGAGAAAATGCATCAAATGTGCCATGTTTGCAGGAAAAGAAAGGCTTGCAACTCTGCCCCTTCAACCAATCGGAATAGAGGAAGCTTTCATGAGATGGGCCATAGAATTTATTGGCATGATTAATCCTCCATCTAGTGCAGGCCACAAGTGGATAATCACTGCAACAGATTATTTCACTAGATGGACAAAGGTAGTTGCCTTAAAAGAATCAAATGAGAGTGTTGTCTTAAGTTTTTATGATGATATAATTCATAGATTTGACACTCCAGAGTCCATAATATCAGATAATGCATTGGCATTCACAGGCCTTAAAGTCTCAGAATGGGCAATCAGAAATGACATTTATCTGAATACAAGTTCAAATTACTACCCTCAGTGCAATGGTCTGGCAGAATCAAATAATAAGAACTTGATTAGGATAATCAAGAAGACTCTACAAGATAATCAAAGGGATTGGCATACTAAATTGAAGTCCACCTTATGGTTAGACATGATTACCCCAAAGAAGATCATTGGGAATTCTCCTTATATGTTAGTATATGGTAGAGAAGCCAAGTTGTCCATTTCAACTGAATTTCAAACTTTGGACTTAGCCACTCAATATGTCCTATTTGAAGAAGGAGATCCCTTAAAAATCAAGTATGCTCAGCTCATAGAGTTAGAGGAACTCAGAGATAAGTCCATGAAGGATATGGAGTTCCATCATATACAAACAAAGAAAAGTTTTGATAAAAGAGCCAGGGCTAGAAATTTCAAAGTTGGAGATGTAGTTCTCAAATGGGATGAATTCAGATCAAAGCTTGGCAGACACACAAAGTTTGATTCCTTCTGGGGTGGACCATTTGTTATTACAGAATGCAAGGGGCCTAATGCTTTTCAGCTATCAACTCTTGGAGGAGATGCCTTGCTCATATCAGTTAATGGATTCCACCTGAAGCCTTTCTTTGAGGCCAGTCCTTCCTTGTAATCTCTGCGAATATGTTTCCTCCCTTCTGTCCTTGCTTTCTAGGTTAGTTTTTCCTGCTTTCCAAGAAGTGCTTGTGCATATTTTTTGTTCCTCCCAGTTCCAGGTCTATCTCTCTGTCAGTAAAGTTTTTCTGTTCTTGAGATGACTCCATGCCCAATGAATTGTTTAAAGGCCACTGATCTAATGTCTAACAGGCTGACATCCAGTAGAAATCGCAAAATGTTACCCAAAATTTTCTGTTCCATACAATTTTGGCCACAGGCTAGGCTCTATCCAGCTATTTCCATTAAACCATGTTGAACACCTTGTGAAATTTTCATGGTTCTATGCCTTTTTTTCTGATCTCTGCAAATATTCAAGCTCTTTGGTCTAATAAGCCTTTTAATTTGAAAATATGACTATTAGAGGCCCAAAAATCCTAAAAACACTATGGCCTTTCTATTTCACTGTTACTTTTTCAGCCACTTAAGTCTCCATTTTGCATGTGTGCTTTATAGGTTAAGGCTAGTCACGAGATCTCTAAAGCTCGAGAGAATATTCTTTTCTATCTCCCGATCTTGCGACTTCCTTTTATCTCTTAATCTCCTAATCGAAAGGAATATTCCCTTTTCATTTAGCGACTTGGCGATGGTCCCTTCAGTCGAGTGATCTCATAATGTAACCTTGAGTTAGTAATTCTTCAGGAGATCCCGCGACTAGTCTTTTTTCCCTAACTGCAGTTATAACCCATGTCAGCATCGGGTTAAGAGTTTCTCTTCAGTTGGAAGGTCTCGTGATCAAACCCATGGTTATGAAAAGATTGTGAGACTTCAAGTTTTCTTCAGTCGGGAGGTCAGTAGATTTGATCATGGTCAAGGGATGGTCGGCTCAAGGTAAGGACAAAAGCAAATGAAAGAGTGACACATGGCAGGGCGGGCCCAGTTCTTCAAAGATGTAGTCGCGTGATCTCCAAATGGTCGGCAGTGAGGTCTTGGGAGAGGTTAAATTTCATCTAGCGATTGTGTGACTGAAGGCAGTCTCGTATTCTCATGATCTAACTCATGGTTAAGATTTTATTCAATGGTCATGAGAATACTCCAGTCGCTTATTCTCCAGATTTGACCACTGTTTATGTCAAGTCTTTGAATCCCTTCAGTTGCAAGGTCTCAAAAGGGTAATGAGTTAAGTTAAGATGTCTCAAGACCTGGAGACTTAAGTGTTGTCACGAGATCTCCAAATATCTTTAAGTGATTCAGCGACTAAGGCTTCAGTCGTGTGATATCGTAATGCAGAACGAATATTCCATGAGGTCTAGCAACTGTGAGATCTTCCTTAGTTGGGTAATCGCTCAACAAAGAGGGAATATTCCAAAGGCTCGTGAGACTTGGAGATTAAAGATGCAATCGCTAGATCTCTGAATTCAAATGCATGATTAAATATGAGTTAGATTGCCCTTAGTTGGGAAGTCTTGTGAGTTAACCATGGTCAACCAAAGTTTCACGAGACTTGAAATTTTTATATAGTCACACAATCTCCAGATGTGCTTGAGTTAAGTAAAAGGTTAACGTTATGTCAGAACTCGGTGGCTATGTTTAACATTCAGAGATCTAGCGACCGTGTGTTCTCATAATCTCTTAATCCTAGCGGTTAGGCTCCAAGTATTCAGATATTCAACGACACGGTTATCTCCTAGTCTTGTGATGTAGTGGCTAAGTTATAAAAGATCAGGCGATTCAGCGAGGACCGTAAGATGAAAGAAGATCAATGACTGTCGCATGATCTCTAGATATAACTCAGGGTTAGACTTTTATCTGGCGACCTCACGATTCTCTTCAGTCAGGTGATCTCCAGACTTTACCGAGGTTAAGGAAATATTTCAGCGATCTAGAAAATACACAATCACCTAATCTCCAGATCTCTAGTGGTCAATGATGGGTTGAGTTATGTTAGAATAGTTGGCAGTTGTCAAAGATGATAGGGTAGTCAAAGACCAGTGATAGAGTGATAGGTGGTAGGATGGGCCTAGGTTTGTAAGCATAGTTGGGTGATCGCTCAATGAAAAGGAGAATATTCTTTTCTCCTCCGTGATTATGAGATTACCTTCAGTCGCGTGATCTCCTGACAAGAAGGAATATTCTAAAGACTTCAGGAGATAAAGTGACTACTGTCAAATCAAGTTAAGATCAATGCTTGTCGTGTGATTGCTAGACAAAGCTGGAGTTAGTGAAAAGGTCAGGAGATTCAGTGACCAAAGGGGAAAGGAACCTGAGGTGAAGGCTGAGTTAGGTTTAAGAATAGATGCGGTGCCCGGGTAAACTAGAAAGATCTGATGGCTGCATTTTAAAATGAGATCAACTTCAAATACCAACCGTTGATAAAGATAAAGGCTTGGCACCACCTGTGACCGTTTACATTTTAAAATTCAAAATATCTGAAGTACCAAATTTGAGCAGTTATGGTGAGCCCGAGTTGTAGAGAGGTAGATAGATCAAGGCGACTTGTCTATAGGTAGATATGGCAATGAAATGGACATGCAAGTACAGAGATTTGATCAGTTAGGATATTTTCATGGGCATTTATGATCAGACATGATAGAGTTAGGGTTTGATTATTTTATGAAAATCTATGTAACCCTAATTAGATTTTTTTCTCCTACCTGTGTGAAATAAGGGAGATGTATATATTAGTTTTTTGGAGCTTTTAGAGCTCAGAGTTTACAATTGTAAAAGATATATTTTCTTTCTGAGGAGTTATCCGTGGCATTCTTTCTGCCCTCTGGCTTTTTGTAGTTTGTAACCTTTCATTGAGGTTTAGATATTGCAAAGGTATTTTGTGACATTCTTTCTGTCCCTATGCCTTCTTGTCTGAATTCTCTCTTAATGAATTAAGTATATGTATGTTTTTAGTAATATCTTAGGGTTCCTGATCCCTCTTTCTTTCTGCAATTCATGTGTATTCCTGTAGATGATTTGATTTGAATGATCTTGTGGGTATACTTCAACCCCCTAACAATCTGTCTCATTCCTATACCTAGTTGTAGAGGTGAATGTTTATTTGTAGGTTATAGATTGTGTCTAAATTCTTAGGAATGCTATTGTTTGTGAAATTATCTCTTTCCCTGAATAGCCTCTTTCTATTGCAGACCCTTCTATGAAATATTGATGCAAGCCTGTTTAGTGAGTTGTGATCTCCTAGACCTAAGTTTATGCATTGATTCCATCCTCCATACTGTAATTCATACCATATTTTCGGTGTATCACCTAGTAGGATAGTTTGCTTTTAGTTATTTCCCTTTCATGCATTCTTTCTATCCCTTTTCCTGCAAGAGTTTACTGTCCTGTCAAAGAGCAAATTAAGGTGATTATCCAAGAGGAACCAGCCTAGAACCTAGAGGTCTCATCTTAGTTAGCATAGGTCCCACAACCTTGAGATGATTCACATGTTATACTAAGTTATCAAGACCAAGAGAGCTTGAAACAAGGGTGCAAACTTAGTGTATAACAGTTTCATCCAAATGAATTGTGGCTGATGATTAGTATTTATAGGATGTTTGGGTAGATGTTTAGGGAGGAGGAGGGGATCATAAGGAGAGTGAAGTTCATGACTTGGAAGGCTTAGTAAATCAGATTTGAGGTTTTGAAAGCTGGAGTTGGCAAAGTCATGGAAAAGATATTGCATGGTCTTGCAGATCAAATTTTTATATGATAGTTTGTAGTTGCAGAGCTAGTGGTCTGCACACTTAGAGACAAGGAGATTGCTTGGAGGCTTGCGAGCTCAAGTTTAGATCTAACTTAGGGTATCCATTAATTGATGATTGTTTCTAGAGTTGAGCTAGCTGAGATTGTATTGGATATGTTTGAATCTTGCAGAATTGTTTCTGATTGTAATTGGCCCTAAATCGGAAGGCCTTACAGCCGGGCATGTTTATGAAAATTAGAGTTAAAAAATTATTTTTTTGTTGTGTTGTTGAGTATTCAGCTGTGTTGATTATTGGTTGCAAGGTTTGGACTATCCTTAATTGGATCCACCATCCTTGACTGCATCAATCAGTGACTTCATTTGATATTCACTACTTTGCTTTCCATTTTTGTATGGCTCGTGCTCCATCTAGGGTTTTATTTTATGTATGTGGTATGAACGTACTGTGGCATAAATGCTCATTTCTTGATCTTCTCAGAGAACCCACGAGGTTGGATTTTGTGCTAAGTTTGTTTACTGGTTTGAATTCCTTAAGGCCAATGAGTTGTATGCATTTTTTGATCTACATTATTTCTATTATCACCATGCCTTTGCTTTGCTTTTGGAAGCATTACATCATCACTTTGTCATTGTTGTTACATGAATTCTATGGTGGCTCCATCTTCATTCTTGAGATCCATTTGATGACACATTGTTCGGTGCTCATTTCTTTGACACATGCACCACTGGCTAATTCATGTTTATTGTGATATCAGATGTCATTGTTTATTGGTTCCATGTTGTGCCCTCTATCTTGACCGTATACTTGGATGATGTTGCTCCATCATTTGATTATGTGCTTTGTATTTTGTGTTGATCTTTGTTTTGTACTTTCATGCTTTCTTCTTCTTTCATGATTTGATGACTGCTCCATGGATATTGCTTATTCACTAAGCTTACATTTCACTGCTATTATCCAAACAATAGCGAACCTTGAGGATGTCCCTCTTTTTAGGGAGGGCCATCCTCTTGGGATTGCTATTATCTGGTTGAGGGCAAGCAACAGTGTTAAATCTTCTTTTGTATCTACACATGGAACAAACAAGTCAGTGAAAACATAGTATCCCTTTCCTTCTTGCAGCATCCTTCTTAGTGCACATGCCCTGTAGCATAGCCATTTTTAGAAGTGTATGGCTAATTACATATATGCATGACTATATATGAGGGTAAGTATTAGGATATCATGCATTTCTTAAATCCATTGGATCTAACCCCATCTCTTTTCCTCTTCTCTGCAGATTCTGGATCACAGGAGCACATTGATCAACACTTCATCATTCTAGGCAATGTCTGATACCCTTGTATTTTTTGTTCATCTACTTGATGTATGTCTATACTTATTTATACCTTCTTAAAAGTTGGCTATGCTCACGGCCTGTGTGAGCCTAGATAAATAATCTTTCAATTCTTTCCTTTGTAAAGTACATACAAGACATTGGCATATATACATGTAATACTTTATATGTAGAATTTCTTTTCTTTTACATGTATCTTATCATGGATGAACAAAAACTTAAGTGAGATCATCTAATAACACAAACTAGGGTACTATTGTTAATATGATTTAGAACAACAAAGAGGGGGGGTGAATCAGTTGTTCTCAGGTCTAGATGTATCAATTGAACTTTTAAACACTTTAACAATCTTAGATCTAATCACCAACACTACTCAGTCATTAAAGAATGTATGCCAAAAACATATAACAATGCAGTCCACTATCCAACAGTATTTAATTTGCAATACATAGAAATGTTCAAACCAAAACATTCACACAAGTATGACACCAGGATTTATGGTGGAAACCCAATTTGGGAAAAACCACTTTGTTACATGTTACTAATATTTTCACTCTTCTGAAGTGAGCTCTGTGAAAAGCCAACCCTGTCAAAGGTTTACAAACACACTACTAGGTGTGACCTTGTTAAAAGATTTCAACCACTCTGTTAGGAGTGCACCTTGTTAGAGGACTTAAGTACATTCCATCAAAATGCAACCTTGATTAAAGGATTTAAACAATGACTGTTAGGTCAACCTTGATTAAAGGATTTAGACTGATACAATGGTTAGAAATTAGTAGTAGCATCTGATCTGAAAAATATACAACTCACTTTAAAAATAATAGATCCAATGCACACATATATGTTGGCTTACTTACTGAGTTCCATTTCAATCTCCATCACTGATCTGCTCGGAAATCCCTTCAAGCAATCACAACTCTGATCAACTCCTTCACCTTCACCCTTTCTTCTTAGACTTATCAGTCAATAACATCAACAACTCCAGCATCCTCCTTTAACCTCACACTTAGGCTTTCCTTTATACCTCTTCAATAGGTCGATCCATCTTTTGCCACTTAATCTCCTCTATAGATCTTAGGTTTAGGTCAGATTCATCGAATCCTTCCATCATTCATATTCTTCATCCATCCTTCTAGAAATATCTTCAATCTCTTTATTTAAATCACAATAAAATGATTTATCATGCATTAAATTATCCACACACTCAATTAATAAAGTCAACATGATTTACATAATCCAAGAATTCAACTAAGTTAGCTAGGAATCTAAATTCTTCCTCAAATGTAAATTACTGACGCTCGGTCAATATTGTGTTCAACTCCTCGATCATCATTGTGTAGCTCGGTCATCTCTTCAAACTGTCTTCCTCGGCTAATGTTGTCACTCATAAATAACCTATTGTTCATCCAACACTGAATTTACTCAGCATATACTGGCTCTCAGTCGACACTAACATCATTCGACTTAAAGTAGATTTCTTCACTTTTTCTTGGTTAAGCCTACTTGTTCAGTCTTGCTTCTTACTTAGATAAACAATACATTATCTTATCATTGTGCCACATAATCAAGTACTCATTGAAGTATCAAATAACTCAACCTTTCTCTAGGTTCTATTGTTATCACCCTTTCCCTAATCCTTCTCATCAATCAATAAATATAGTACTTTCTTAGATAGAAACTGTCTTACCAGTTAAGGTTTGACATCAATGACAATACAACAATTGCTTCAATTGCAATTTCCAACAATCTCCATCTTTGGCATTGATGGAAACACCATATGAATAACACATGATTCACCAACCAATCCAAAACTTTGTCATTTCATTAGAAACATTTGTAATATCCTTAGCTTCGTTATGATTCTAAATCACTTAGCCTAGCTTTCTTGACCGTCCACACAGTTACTCCCTTTGAATCTTTTGTGTCTTTTTTCCTCTGATTCTTTGAATTACTTCCTCTTTTATGTGTTTTCATCTAAACCTCTCCCTCTTTGACAATAATGCCAAAGCAATATCTAGAACTTGCATCTTTCAGATGTAGATGTCATCTTGTTAGTTTAGTAACAATATTTATCCCTCTGTCATCTTGCTTATGACTGATTATCAGCTTTGCTTTAATTTTCACAACTCTAGGCCGCTCCTAAAGTGTGACCTTTTCTATGTCAATTTGTCAGATACCATGTGCAACACATTTGATGCAGTGCTCCTAGCTTGACTAGGCAGCCTCAGTTAGGGGAAGCACCCCTAATTTACCTCTAAGATATTCATGAGCATCCTTAGGTAAAGCTTTGGTGAATATGTCTACTAGTTGTTCCTTTGTATTCACATATTCCATTCTCACCTCTTTATCTTGTACCAATTCCCTCAAGTAATGATACTTGATAGCAATATGTTTGGTCTTTGTGTGCATCACTGGATTCTTTGATATGTTGATAGCACTTGTGTTGTCACAGTATATGACAATTGGTTGAGTGATTTCCTCTTTCATGTCTTTCAAAAATTTCTTAATCCATACTAGATTTGAACAGTTCATTGCAACTGCTACATACTCGGCTCAACTATAGATTGGGAAATGCAATTTCGTTTCTTGCTTGTCCAGGAAACTAATCTCTGTCCAAGAAAGAAAGCTCCACCACTAGTACTTTTTCTGTCATCAACATTTCTTGCCCAATCTGCATCAGTATAGACTCTCAGTTCAAATTTCTCATGCTTCTTGTAATATAGTCCATAGTCTTCTATCCCTTTCAAATATCTCATTATTCTCTTCATAGCCATCATATGACTTTCCTTAGGATTGACAGAGAATCTTGCCACAATCCCAACTGCTAGGGCTATATCTGGTCTGTTGTGAACAACATATTGCAACTTTCCAATCATGGATCTATACAGAGTTTGGTTTACTTCAGCAGTATCATCATTTTTAGACAGTTTCTGTCCAGTAGCCATGGGAGTACTTAATGGCCTTGAGTCCTCCATACCAAAGGTTTTTAGTATCTCTTTGACATATTTAGACTGTGTCATAAAAATACCTTTTTCCATTTGATAGACTTGCAAACCAAGAAAGAATTTTATATTAGGTGCATAACCGTGCCATAACTCATAAGGTGTAACATTTGTAACTTTTTTTATTTATACTCGGTTTAAGGTATAAACAGTTGTACTTATAGCTTATTTTCAGTACTTTTGTGCAACATTTTTCTCAATCATTAGTGTCCTTTCACAATCCATGATAGATCTATTCCTTCTCTCAGCTATACCATTCTGTGGAGCTGTTCTAGGTGTAGACATTTGTCTATTGATTCCTCTATCATTGCAAAATAGATTGAACTCATTTGATATAAAATCTCCACCTTAGTCAGATCTCAGACATTTCAGGTTTCTACCTATTTCTTTTTCAACCTTAGCCAAATACCACTTAAACAACTAAAATGCATCAGATTTTTCTTTTAAAAACATTACAGTCATCATCCCAGTGTAATCATTAACAAATTAAATAAAGTATTTAGCACCATAATGGCTTTGTACACCCATAGGTCCATAAAGGTTAGTATGAACTAGATCTAAAGCATTTTCAGAAGTAAAAGTATTGCTCTTGAAACTAAACTTTATCATTTTACCCAACTGGCATTGTTTGCACATCACATTATTAGGTTTCTTCAATCTTGGCAAACCTCTAACTTTCTTCTTTTTACTAATATTTACTAGATTGTCAAAGTTAACATGACATAGCCTCTTATGTCATAACCATACATCATCAAATTGTGCAATCAAGCATGTCTCTTCAAATAGATCTAGATAGAACAAATTACCTCTAGTCTGTTCTCCACTTCCAATTAGTTCACCAGTGGCATCAAATATTTTAGCCTTTATGTGATGAAAGTCCAGTCGGTAACCAGTGCTATTAAGTTGTGCAACACTTAGCAAATTATAGTTAAGACCTTCAACCCAATAAGCATTTTCACAAGTGATCTTATTAGTTGGCTTAATTAATCCTTTACCCTTTACAGGACATGGTGCATCATTACCAAACTTAACACTTCTACCTTTGTAATGATCTAGGGTTTCAAATTTACTTTTGTCACCAGTCATGTAATGTGAGCAACCACTATCAATAATCCATTTATCACCTTTGCTCACATAAGAAACAAGTGCAGTTTTCTCATCTTCATCAGAATCATCTTTCATAGCAACATAAACTACTTCAATTTCAAAATCATCATTATCAGTGTCAATTTCTTCTTCAGCAATATAACATGATTTATTACCTTTATCCTTGTAGTCCTTGTACCTTCAGTAACCTTTGTTTTCTCTCTTATCCTTGTACTTGCTTTCTCTTTCCTCATCCTTGTCATTCCTATCAGGACATCTTGTAGCTATATGGAAAACTTTGTTACATGAAAAACATATGATAGGAAGTTTACCTTTATATTTGCCTTTTCCTCTTTTCAATCTTCTGGCCATAAGAGATTCAAGATCCTCTAGTTCCTCACCCGAAGTGTCGCTATCACTTATACATTTTTTTTTTCCCTCTTAAACTTATGCAAAACCATTTGTGACTTGAACACAAATTCAACATTAGCAATAGTGTAGTTATCATAGTTAGAAAACTCAAAAATAGTAAGCTTACCAACAAGACTTTCTAGTGTTAGAACATTACCAGGGTTACATCTAGATTCTTGAATTGCTTAAATTTTGATGGCATATATAGGAAGCAAAGTTCTCAATACCTTTCCAATAACAGTTTCATCCTCAATAGTTCCATTAGCTCCTCTAATAGCATTTACTACCTCCTTGATTCTACCACAATATTGAGCAATATTTTTACCTTCTTGCATTTTCATTTCATCAAACTTACCTCTTAGGCTTTCAACTTTTTCCCTTAGTACATTTATATCACCACCATAGATATTTGAAAGAGTGTCCCACATTTGCTTTGCATTTGTGCAATCTTTAATGTCTTCAAATTCAGGATAGCTTAAGGCAGATGCAATCTCCAACATTGCTTGGCTGTGATCCTGTTTAGCTCTCATATCCTTGATAGTCAAAGGTGCAACATGTGTAACATAGTCATGTTCAACATAATATTTCACTGAGTCACCAATACTAGCTAGATGCAGTTTCATCAGACTCTATCATGCAGGGAAGTTCTCCTTATTCAACTTCGGTACCTCCTTTTTATACATCTTGATCATTTGCTTCAAGTGCCTTCAAACTTGTTATGTGTAAGAACCAACAACTTTGATACCAATTGTTAATATGATTTAGAAAAACAAAGAGGGGGGGTGAATTAGTTGTTCTTAGGTCTAGATGTATCAATTGAACTTTTAAACACTTTAACAATCTCAAATCTAATCACCAACACTACTTGGTCATTAAAGAATGTATGCCATAAACATATAATAATGCAGTCCACTATCCAATAGTATTTAACTTGCAAAACATAGAAATGTTCAAACCAAAACATTCACACAAGTATGACACCAGGATTTATAGTGGAAACCCAATTTGGGAAAAACCACTTTGTAACATGTTACTGATATTTTCACTCTTCTAAAGTGAGCTATGTGAAAAGCCAACCCTATCAAAGGTTTACAAACACACTGCTAGGTGTGACCCTATTAAAAGATTTCAACCACCCTATTAGGAGTGCACCTTGTTAGAGGACTTAAGTACATTCCATCAGAATGCAACCTTGATTAAATGATTTAAGCAATGACTGTTAGGTCAACCTTGATTAAAGGATTTAGATTGATACAATGGTTAGAAAGTAGTAGTAGTATCTGATCCAATTCACACATATATGTTGGCTTACTGACTGAGTTCCATTTCCATCTCCATCACTGATCTACTTAGAAATCCCTTCAAGCAATCACAACTCTAATCAACTCCTTTACCTCCAGCCTTTCTGCTTAAACTTATCAATCAATAGCATCAACAACTCCAGCATCATCCTTTAACCTCACACTAAGGTTTTCCTTTATACCTCTTCAATAGGTCGATCCATCTTTTGCCACTTAATCTCCTCCATAGATCTTAGATTTAGGTTGGATTCATCGAATCCTTCCATCATTCATGATCTCCATCCATCCTTCTAGAAACATCTTCAATCTCTTTATTGAAATCATAATAAAATGATTTACCATGCATTAAATTCTTCATACACTCAATTAATAAAGTCAACATGATTTACATAATCCAAGAATTCGACTAAGTTAGCTAGGAATCTGAATTCTTCCTCAAATATAAATTACTAATGCTCGGTCAATACTGTGTTCAACTCCCTAGTCATCACTGCGTAGGTCGATCATCTCTTCAAACTGTCTTCCTCGGCTAATGTTGTCACTCGGAAATAAATTGATGTTCGGTCAACACTAAATTTACTTAGCATATACTGGCTCTCGGTCGACACTAACATCACTCGGCTTAAACTATATTTCTTCACTTTTGCTCGATTAAGCCTACTTGTTCAGTCTTGCTTCTTACTTAGATAAACAATACATTATCTTATCATTGTGCCACATAATCAATTACTCATTGAAGTATCAAATAACTCAACCTTTCTCTAGGTTCTATTGTTATCACCCTTGCCCTAATCCTTCTCAACAATCAATAGATATAGTACTTTCTTAGATAGCAACCGTCTTACCAGTTAAGGTTTGACATCAATGACAATACAACAATTGCTTCAATTGCAGTTTCCAACAACTATAGCTTCATCTAGTAATTAGGTCACCAATCCGAAAATGAGTAAAAATATGGTAACAGGTAACAACAATGAGCATCATCCAATACCGCTACAAGAATGTTAGAATCTCAAATGGTAAAAGAAAACACTACCACCCGACCTCGTGGAGCCAAAGGTCCACTCCCACCATGCTAAAGAGATAACAACAAACGCCACTCGGATAACATACCCAATCAAACAACAAAGCAATGAATTTTGAAGGCTTTTTATCTCAAAAGGTACCACCAACTAAAGATAAAGAAAATACAATAAACATCAAAATACCATCACATACAAAAACACCAACACAAAAACAAAAGACACACCACTATAGGTAAATGCAAAAAACTACAGGGGAGACTTAGGCTACATACCATGAGAGTGTCATCACATGGCCATCTACTTGAGTTACCTTGGATTGGTCACACTGGATCCCGAACCCTCAAGCATTGACTTACCCTGAACTAGATACTCTGGACCCCAAACCCTCAATATGACACACGTAGAACTAGAATACCTTCTAGAGAACATGAACAATTCTAATTATACCTACTCTCTAGGTATCATCCCATTCAAATCCTTAGCCTAAACAAGCGCTCAAGGTATAGGCGATGCATCATCTCTAAATTATATTTTTAATGAACTCTACAAATTTTAATTACTATGTTATCACTTATTTACAAAACTTACGATAGGTTACCCTAGTACTGACCACTTTGGGTCCTGACCCCTATTGTAAACCACTCCCCTAAGATGCACCTATTTAACCTCCCCTAGGCTCACAATCATAAATAATCACATAGGTTCCATAAAGGCAAAATGATCAAATTCCAATCCACAAAAGACATCAGGGACACACACTCACCCTCAAACCAAAACATCATAAAAACACACTCTCAAGGAGTTTCACATAACCATAGCTTCCATAGAACAAGGTTGGATCTAAAAGATCAAATTGACACATCATAATGCATGACATGAAAAAACATATATACAACCATAGATAAACAAACCCCAAAATAATTCTCAGATAGAATGCAAACAAAATTAAAAAATGTGATTACTATTACTTCCCAAGCCTCTGGTTTGACAAATCCCTTGTAAGGTTTCACTACTCATAAACCAAAAATAAAACATCTATGTACATAAACAAAAACAATTAACTTAAATAAATAATTATTCTTATTTAATAATCATTAATATAACTTAAATGCACTAATTTAAAAATTAAATCAAATTAAACATTACATAAAGTAAATTAAAATTAAATTAAATTAAATAATAAATAAAGTAATTTAAAAATTAAATTAAATTTAAATATTAAATAAAATAATTTAAAAATTAAATTACAACAAATATTAAATAAACTAATTAAAAATAAAATTAATTTTTTTTGAATAAAATTAATTTTATAAAAAAAACATAATCACATGGGCAGGTTACGACTCCACCCCATGGCTGCCGCTTGTGGCAGTCTTGACTATCATGGGCAGCCTAGGCTGCCACGACAGCCAACAGCCTTGACTGTCGTGGGCAATGTGCTGCCAGGGGGGTGCGAACCTCGCCCCCTTCTTATTTATTTATTTAAAATATTTTTTAAATTTATTTTCTTTTAACCAATAATTAATTCTATACAAAAAAATAGCAAGCCTTTTAAAAAAAAAAAGATTCCAAACACATATTTATTCTAAAGGAATATTCTTCAGTTGAAACCCTATATTTTTTAGCACCAAATTTTTCCAAAAGTTTCTATAATGGAGGCTAGGGTTTCTAATAAAACTAATTTCATTCTTTTTCTAAATATGATTTTCACATGCAATTCCAATTAAATTTCTAACCAAATATTGAGACAAATTATCTATCTTTTCTCGGTAAATACCCTAACTGGAAAAAAAAACTCACAATTTCCTAAATTTTCTTCCTAGGTTTTCAAACCGTCCAAACAGAATACCAGATCTAATTTAATATCAAACTAATCAAAATTTTACAAAAACAACTTGATTTAAATAAAAACCCAATTTCCAATCCATTTGCATAAATAATTTTAGACATGAAAAAAATAATCTTTTCAAAAGAAGAATTGTACAAAAAGAAAGTTTCAAACCCTACCTCAACAACGCCTAAAAATTCAAAAACAAGAAGGATCCAATTCAACCTTCAAAATCCAAGCTTTCCAAAAATCTCAAACAATGCCTTCAAAATCCAATCTTTCCAAAAATCTCCCAAATTCATCCAAGAGAGCTCCAAAACCTGATAGATGTAATCGAAATAATGCCCAAAAACCCCTCATAAAGAAAACATATTCCCCCTAGGGTTTCTAAAACATGCAATTTGTAAAGTCATAACTCAACTCTCTCCGCCTAGTTTTCATCAATTTACTTTGCATGATTAATTACAATTTACTAATAAAATAATACACCTTTTAATTATAATTCCTAACTCAATTTTAACTTTAAATTCTAATTCAATTTTATTAAACTGAATGTGCAACTTAAATTGCATATAAATACTTAATTAACCAATAAATACTTTAGCACATAAATAACTATGCAAATTGACAATTAAATATTAAATAAATCAACCATGCCTTTAATTTCATATTTGGATTTAATAATTAATTAAATCTTTTTATCCCAAATTTAGACTTTTAATTAAGTCTTTTAATTAAACAAAGGTATTTAATTAACTCTTAGTAATTAAATATCCTTATATTTAATACTTCCATATTCATAAAAATATAATTATTCTAATCTCATAATTAGTCTTAATTTAATCATTTTAAATCAAATAATCCACACAACCAAATTCACTTGACTCACAACACACGAAAATCAACTAACTCCATAAAAAACAAACACCAAGGAAGAGCTCACAAATTCACGTCACCTTGACGAATTTGGATGGGTAGAAAACAAACACTTGTCCATTATTTTAGGACAATCAATGGTGTGGGTTGGGATTTGGATTTGTATGTTAGCTCCCCTCTCTTACCATTGAGAAATTTCGATAGGGCACACTCATCTTGGCAATTTAGGAAAGTTGATGTTCGATACCTATAAACCTGCATAAAAGATGAGCATGTACATACATGTATAAATATAAACAAGCAATGGTGGGGATTGACCGATTGTGTGGATCTCACAATCAAGTAACTACGACTTCGTCCCTCAACCACATCAGGAATGTCAAACATAAATATAAAACATACACGCCAACCATACACATGGAAGTATGGGGTTAGTAAAACCATAAGCATCAATGATATCCTAACATATAAATCATCATCATGAAATAACTATAACATATAAATATAACATCATTATTTTAATTTAATCAACATGAAAATGACCAAAAGCATATAATTCATAATTATCCAATTTAATGTCATACATTCATATCTTGAAGTATCTCTAAAATAAATAATGCACACATGAAAATGGCCTAAAAGAGTTTGGCAATAAAATTGAAAGAAAACTATGGGAGGGGCATTACATGCACCTCCCATAAAATTAGGTTTACTCTTGGAAGCCTACAAACAAAATAGAGATATAAATCTTGTAATCTCGATGTGTCCTACAAGTCATAAAAGACTCAATTAGCGAGTCCCATTGGACTCTTCCATGTTCCATGGAATGAAATCTGCGGATCATTCCTTGCTACAAATACCCAGTGGGATCTACCAACATCCCCAACTGTAGGCTTAGAAGCTACATGCCTCTATCCTAAAAAATGTGTCAATTGATGAGGACAATTGACAACAATGTGATCATGCTTCCCACAAGAAAAACAACCCCCTCTACTAACACCTCTCCTAGCTGAAGGTGCACTAGACTGTTGGAAACCACCTCCCCTAAAATCATGATGTGAATTCTAAGTTGAATGATCAATCTGATTGTGCATACTACGCTACTAGTTGTGATAGATCCTTGATTGAGAACCACCACTATTACAATGGAATAATTTCCTATTCTGTTGATTTTGATTACCTTTCGAGAAGGTAGAAGGATTCCTAGAGTTCTTTGCTCCCTGAGATTGATTACCCTTAGGCCCTGAAGAAGGACCACTAGAATGAACACCAACCTTTCCACCATGACCTCTTGACAAGTTCTCCTCCACCAAAGTAGCCTTGATGACCGCATCCCTGAGAGTCTTAGGTTCAAAAATTGTAACACCCCCACCGATGTGACCATTACGTCCTCTAATGAAATGATGGACCATCAATGGTGACTTATCACTATAGCATGCATAGGCTTGAGATCGAAGAAACAACGCTCATACTCCTTAATACTCAGATAATTACCGCAGATTGTGGAACTCATCTGCACGCTATTGTTTCCACTGATCAGATAAAAAGTGGTCTTGGAAGTACTCAATAAATAACTCCCAAGTGACAGTATCCATGCTAACCTCTAACTTCTTCTCCTCAATTTTCCACCAAGTAGCTGCAAAACCTTTGAGGTGCATGATGGCACACCTCACCTTGAAATTTGTATCAAATTGTTGCATAGAAAAACAAGAATCCAATGTGATAAGCCATGTCTCTGCCTTAAAACCAATACCTAGACCATTAAAGGGAGGAGGTCATGATCTAAGGAGTTCTCTCATCTAGTTAGCCTTGATGACCCCCTGATCAACTATAGTGTCCCTCCTCCTAGGACTCTTGGATCTCTATCTCTCTTCATTCTTAGAATGGTGTGACTCTTCCCTCTCATCCCTATTAAGAATAGGTAGATGTTCCAGAATAGTCTGAAGTATCTGCCTAGCATTAGGCTCCTTCGAATCACCATGCTTCTCATCACTATCTTCATGCAAAATCTCAACACTATGAATCACATGAGGGCTATGAAGCCTACTCCTTCCACATCCTCTACCATGACCTCCACTATGACCTCTACTGACAAATCTAGCCTTAGTGACCATCTTTTATACAACATCTAAATAGAAGAATAGTATCTCAAAACTAGTCAAGAAAAATAAAGACATGATGCATAGTCACAAAATAATTGTTTTAAATACAAAGTGTTAATGTCTAAGTTTTTGTTTCAAGTTATGATAGTTTAGACATCTTTTGGGCATACAACTTTCCAGAGTTCCCAGTGTAAAGAATCGGGATATGATACCAAGTGTAATGCCCCGCCAGGGAACCCATGAGAATTTAACCTATAACATGTTTGCTATGTTTACAAAATAATTTTTTTCTTAAATGTATACAGACAATAATGATAACAATGCGAAAGTAATAAAATCATAAGATATAAACAAGTACACAAGTACAACTCAAATACAGTTAACAATTCTCAAGGGTTCCATGTCATAGAATTACGTATTACTAATTAAATATTTTAGATTAAGAATAATTAAAAATATCTCAAGTACAAATGAATAAAAAGTACATCCAATACCATAAGGTATACATACAATGAACCAATATCCTATGCAGAAGTCAAAGGGTATGTCATAATAACCAAATACAAAGTAGTACAATATTCGAAATGAATAATCTCTGAAGCATTGATACAAGATATAATTACAAACATTATAAGATAGATATGAGAAAGCCTCCAATGAAGAACAAGAAGAAGGTAACAACAACAAGCATCATCCAAAACCACTATAGGAACATCAGAATCTCAAATGGTAAAAGGAAACACTACCACCCAACCTCGTGGAACCAAAGGTCCACTCCCACCATGCTGAGGAGATAACAACAAACCCCACTTGGATAATAGTCCCAATAAAACAACTAAGAGATGAATCTTGAAGGCTTTGTATCTCAAAAGGTACCACCAACTAAAGATAAAGAAAATACAATAAACATCAAAATACCATCACGTACCAAAATACTAAATAACATAACACCAACACAAAAACTAAAGACACACCACGAGAGGAAAATGTAGAAAACTATGGAGGAGACTTAGGCTACATACTATGGTAGTGTCATCACATGGTCATCTACTTGAGTTACCTTGGATTGGCCACTCTAGGCCGCAAACCCTCAATACGACTCACACATAACCAGAATACCCTCTCAAGAACATGAGGAATTCTAATCATACCTACTCTCTAGGTATCATCCAATTCCCATCCTTAGCCTAAACAAGCACTCAAGGCATAAGCACGGCATAATCTCTAAATTTTCTTTTTAATGAATTCTACAAATTTTAATTACTATGTTATCACTTATTTACAAAACTTACGATAGGTTACCCTAGTACTGACCACTTTGGGTCCCAGACCCCTATTGTAAGCCACTCCCCTAAGATGCATCTATTTAACCTCCCCTAGGCTCACAATCATAAAGAATCACATAGGTTCCATAAAGGTAGACTGATCAAATTCCAGTCCATAAAAGATATCGGGAACACACACTGGCCCTCAAACCAAAACATCATAAAAACACTCTCAAGGAGTTTCACATAACCATAGGCTTCCATAGAACAAGGTTGGATCTAAAAGATTGAATTGACACATCATAATGCATGACATAAAAAAAAACATATATACAACCATAGATAAACAAACCCCAAAACAACTCTCAGATAAAATGAAAACAAAACTCAAAAATGCGATAAGCGTTGCTTCCCAAGCCTCTTGTTTGGCAATTCCCTCGTAAGGTTTCACTACCCATAAACCAAAACAAAAACATCTATGCACATAAACAAAAACAATTAACTTAAATAAATAATTATTTTTGTTTAACAATCATTAATATAAATTAAATATACTAATTTAAAAATTAAATTAAATTAAATATTACATAAACTAAAGTAACATTAAATTAAATTAAATATTAAATAAACTAATTTAAAATAATATTAATTAAATTAAAAAATTTATAAAATAAATTTTATAAAAAAAAGCATAATCACATGGGGGTACGACCCCACCCCATGGCTGTCGCTTGTGACTGTCTTGACTATTGTGGACAACCTAGGCTGCCATGATAGCCTTGACTACTGCCAACAACCCTTGTGCTGTCGGGGGGTGCAAACCCTGCCCCCTTCTAAACTTCATTTATTTTATTTATATATATATATATATATATATATATATATATATATATATATATATATATATATATATATATATATATATATATATATATATATATATATATATATATATATATATATATTATTTTATTTTCTTTTAACCAGTAATTAATTTTGTACAAAAAAATAGCAAGCCTTGTTTTTTAAAGAAAAAAAATTCCAAATACATATTCTTCAATTGAAACCCTGTATTTTTTAGCATCTAATTTTTCTAATAGTTTCTATAATGGAGGCTAGGGTTTCTAATCAAACTAATTTCTTTCTTTTTTTGAATATGATTTTCACATGCAATTCCAATTAAATTTCTAAGCAAATATTGAGATAAATTATCTATCTTTTCTAGGTAAATACCCTATCTGGAAAAAAAAACTCATACAATTTCCTAAAATTACTTCCTAGGTTTTCAAACCATCCAAATAGAATACCAAATCTAATTTAATATCAAACTAATCAAAATTTCACAAAACAACTTGATTTAAAGAGAAACCCAATTTCCAATCCATTCCTATAAACAAGTCCAGACATGAAGCAAGCAATATTTTCAAAAGAAGAATCGTACAAAAAAGAAAGTTTCAAACCCTACCTCAACAACACCTAAAAATTTGAAAACAAGAAGGATCCAATTCAACCTTCAAAATCCAAGCTTTCTAAAAATCTCTCAAATTCATCCAAGAGAGATCCTCTAAAACCTAATAGATGTAATCGAAAATAATGCTCAGAAACCCCTCATAAAGAAAGCCTATCCCCCTTAGGGTTTCTAAAATACGCAATCCCTAAAATCAAAACTCAACTCTCTCCACCTATTTTTCATCAATTTAATTTGCATGATTAATTATAATTTAATAATAAAAGAATGCACTTTTTAATTATAATTCATAACTCAACTTTAACTTTAAATTCTAATTCAATTTTATTAAACTGAATGTGCAGCTTAAATTGCATACAAATGCATGATTAATCAATAAATACTTTAGCACATAAATAACTATGTAAATTGATGATTAAATATTAAATAAATCAACTATGCCTTTAATTTCATATTTAGATTTAATAATTAATTAAATTCTTTATGCCAAATTTAGACTTTTAATTAATTAACTCTTAGTAATTAAATATCCTTATATTTAATAGTTCTGTATTCATAAAAATGTAATTATTCTAATCTCATAATTACTCTTAATTTAATCATTTTAAATCAAATAATCCGCACAACCAAATTCACTTGACTCACAACACACAAAAATCAACTAACTCCATAACAAACAAACACCAAGGAAGGGCTCACGAATTCACATCACCTTGATGAATTACAATGGGTAGAAAACAAATACTTGTCCATTATTTTAGGACAACCAATGGCTTGTCTTGGGATTTGGATTTGTATGTTATCTCCCCTCTCATACCATTGAGAAATTACAATAGGGAATGCTCATCCTAGCAATTCAGGGAAGTCGATGCCCGATACTTGCAAACCTACATAAAAGATGAGAATGTAAATACATGTATAAATGTATACAAGCAATGGCGGGGATCAGTCGATCGTGTGGATCTTGCAAGAAATTAACTACGACTATGTCCCTCAACCACATCAGGCATGTCAAATATAAATATAAAACATACACACCAACCATACACATGTAAGTATGAGGTCATTAAAACCATAAGCATCAATGCTATCTTAACATATAAATCATCATCATGAAATAGCCATAACATATAAATATAACATCATCATTTGCATTTAAATAACATGAAAATGACCAAAATCATCTAATTCATAATTATCCAATATAATGTCATACATTCATATCCTCAAGTATCTCTAAAATAAATAATGCACACATGAAAATGGCCTAAAATAGTTTGGCAATAAAACATGTGGGATTGTGGATGCACTTAGTTATTGGGAAGATACACATATCAATGATAAATATGATGATTTCTTCGGTAGATATGCTAGATATTAATGTAGACACTCCTTATGGGAGGGCGGATGCACCCTAGAACAACATGGAGGAGAGGAGACAGGTTCGTTAATGATCTAATTTTGGCAGAGAATAGGTGGGTGTAGAAGGAAACCAAATATTAATCGGGGGGATGGTTATTTAGATGAAAGTGAGAGATTGATTAGGATTGATAGGAAGTGTGGGAAAATGGTGGATTCATGTCAGGGAGGTCGAGTTTGATGTAGTGGGTGGCATTGGATTGAATGGGGATATCCTAGAGATATATAGAAATAAAAAGGGATATGATAGGTGATAAAATGATATGATAGGATGGATTGATGGATGGAGGAGATGATGGGGGAGATGGAGAGGGAATCTTGAAGAGGCAAGGATTGATGCATAGAAGGATTAAGGATGAAGGGATTAGTAAGATAAGGATTGGGAGACTAATAGATTGTGGATGAAGGAATGGAGATAGATAATGATGGGGAGATGAAAATATTATGTATGATGGGGTGGAAGTAGATAAGGTTGGGAGATGAAAGGTGGATGTGATATGGTTGTCATCAATCAATAAGACACCCACACTTAGGATATGTCATGTATGATGAGATTTTAGGAGGGGTATGATAGGATGGAGGATAGGATGGCAAGATGATTGGGGAGGTAGATGAAATATAAGATGATAGGTGGATAAGGATGATGAAGGTGTGTGGAGGGAGTAGATGGATGGGAAAAGAGACGAGAGGATCTTGAGTTGTGTTGATGAATACTTTGACATGTTATGTGACAAGATCTTTATAAGACTAGATTTATGTGGATGGTGTGATGTGGGAGTGGATTACATGAGGTGTCCAAATCATGTGTAAATGGAGGCCTTTATTTTTTATCAAGATCCAAAGGAGGATGAAGCAAGTGAATGGATAAGATATGATGGGCATGGAAGGCAAAGGAGATGGAGGATATGAGGGATAGATAGTTAGAAGAACTTCCCCCCATGTGTGGAGAGATAATAGATGGAGGTATTACACATGATATATTTTTTCTAGGTTTTCATCATGGTACTTGTCCAAGGCACCTATTTTCCAAGCTTTCACCATTGGACAAATTTTTCTCTTTGATTTTTTTTGAAAATTTTGTGATTTTTTGACTTTTTTCTAGATTTTGTGGGAGGAGTTTTATGGATGGATAGAAATGTTTATAAATAGATTGGGGAGATAGCTGATAAGGTAGATGGATGAAGGACTCAAATATAAGTTCCATTTCAAGGTAATGAGTGTATGCACCCAAAAATGGTCGCCTAGACTTTGGGCCCCATTTATTTGATTTATCAACCCTGAATCATTTTGATCAATAATCAATATTTTCAACATTATCAATTTCTTGATTAAATCTTAAATTTGATCATATATTAGATTTTTATCCTTGGGCTAACCATTTATCCTAAGTCTTTATTTGATTAAAAGGAATATTTCCTCCCCTTTTAATTAAATAAAAAGCCCACCCTTTCCTCTTATCATAAGTTGCACAAATAAAGCATTATTCATGTTTTATAAAAAGGGGAAAAGCACTTTTTGTCTCATATGGACATAAAGTCAACTCTTATTTTCCTATTGGAGGATACTTGTGCACATGGATTGCTCCTCTTTCAAGCTCCACCACTGATTAAGACTTTTTGCCTCTTAATCTCCATGGTCCATTTCATCTCATTTCTTATAAAAGGAGAGCTCTCTCCTTCATTTGCATATACCATGTTTTTATGCTAATGTTATGCTACAGGTTTTAGGTGCATCTGGAGCTTTTGAAGACATTGAAGACTTGTTGCTTTCATCATTTAGTTGCATATTTTCTTTCTTAGTTGCATGATAATGGCATTCTTAGTATAGATTTCCTTTTATGCAATAGATTTAACTCACAAAGCTTAATAGGAGGGATTTGTAACACTTCTCCTTTCCTTTCATAGCATAGTTTGTACTTTCATTTCCATAGCTTAGATTGCATTCTCATTTAGATTTGAATTTCATTGCATATTTGATTCTTGGAAATATTGGCATTGTTTCCCTTGTCTTCACTTGAATCTCTCATTGTGTGGTTGATTAGCAAGGTCACAAGTTTGTAGCTCTAGCTGAGAGCAAATTTATCATAGTCCCTTGCAACTCCATGCATAGAGAGCTATGAGCCACTTTGTGAGGCCTCATTCTTGAGCAACCTTGCATGTAATGGTTCATATAAGTGCATCATTTTAGTGTGTACAATGAGATCCCATTCGTAGTGATCATTGTATGTTGGTACAACCTAATGAGGATGGGGTGATTATGTGAAGGCATGTATCAGATGATTTTGATGAGGGATTGGTGTGGGAGCACCCAAGGGTTGATTGATTCAATCCATTTCCTTTTTGTTGTGTAATCCCTTTGTGGCATGTGTGTGTGATTCATAAGGTCATGTTGACCACAGTGTGTGAATCCAATAAGGATTAGAGGTCAAGATAGGTCCTAAGTCTTAGGTTATTGCATCTTTGGGGCTTAAGTGTTAAAAGCCTCTTGCTTGGTTATCTGAAGTTGATGATGTCATCATGATTTCATTAGGGATAGGATAGGTTAAAAGTCATGTTAGGGCCTAGAATGGAGTCTAGGTTAAGTTAGGAGAAGGACAAGTCATTTTTGAAGAATTTTGTAAAATCTTGCTAAAATGTTACAAAAAGTTGCTTAACAACTTTTGCAACTTTTCAAAGTTGCTCAAACAACCCTGTCCAAAAACACTCCAATGACCTAGGAGTTCCCTAGTGGAAACCTAAGACAAAACTCATCCTATTTAAGTCAATATTGGACCTAATCCTTAGGTTGGAATGTCAAATGTACAAACTTTTGGTTTTTGAGAATTGAACAGTGCATGAGTTTGTGTTGATCTTTATGGTTACTAAGTTGCAGTAGAATGTTTTTTATTGGAATGTGAAATGTAATCTATGGAGATCTTAGAGTAGTGTTTTTCCTTGCATTCAGTTTCTTTAGTTTAGTAGTTTTTCTTTCTTTCTTTACTCTGCGTAAATTCCTTGTGTTTTATCTATTCACTGGTTCAAACGAGGAGGTTGCTAGAGATGGAGACCTAGCTCACCATCCCACATTTCAATTTGCATGACCTCTTGGGGATAGTGAGTATACTCCATGTACATATCCTTTATAGAATCATGGGCCCTAAAAAGCATGGGAATCATTTTCAATATATTCCCTAGGCGAGCCTATGGTGACCTCGGCAAGGAAAGAGTAAGCTACAACAGTGATAAATTCCAAGCGTGTTCATGAAGCTATATATTAGGTATTTGAGGTTGAATTCTAGGATCTTACCAATATATGGTCAAGAGGAGAGGTTCTAACCAATCCATTTGGTTTTCCAATACTTGCAGACAAACCAAGAAGCTAGAGGAGTCCTAAAACCCTCCCAAAATACTCAATTTTGGTTAGGGCATTGTACGGAAGGGAAGAACCCTAAAACCTCAAAAATCCTTGAGAGGTTAACCAATGATGTAAGAATCCACAAGAAAGTTGTAGGGTCCCTTGGCATGAACATTTTGAAACTTCCTATTTTCTCAGACTAGGAGACCTATAAATAGGGGCTCTTCCTTGTAGGTCTATTTTGGAAAGGATTCATGAAATCGATAAAGGAGATAGGTAAAAAGTGTTGAAAAGTTGACTATATTGGTGTATATGACTTAATATAGTGTTTTCATTATGGAAAAAAAGTCATATAGTGTTTTGGAGTCAGCACACTTGATGAGAAGATCAAAAATTGGCTAAGTGTTGAAGACTGGACAGTATATAGAGTACCTGAAGGTTAGAGCATCAATGCACATGCATACAATAGAATTATGGTATGTGCCCTAGAGTTAAGTTGCTAAGATCATATTCATGCTAAGTCTAAGAGCACACAATTAGAAGATTTAGTATGAGGAAGATACAAAGAGTTCAAGTTGCACAGACAGTGAATACCAGAGAAGAAAAGAACAAGCAGCCGACTGTTGGTATTTTGGTTAGCGGTTATATTATTGTTGTGTAAGGGCTATGTGCATATTGTAATTAGGTTATAGACATGTAATTAACTTTTTTTGTAAACATGCTTGAGCCAATTCAATTGGAAGCATTGCGTGTAATCGGTTAAAGGGACGACCTAGTTAATTATTTTGTATGCGCATATAAATATTAGATGCGCCATTGTAATTAGGTATGAGAGTGAATAAAGATTTAAGATAAGTAGAGTAGAAGTGTGCAAAGAGTTTTTAAGATGTATTAAAGCTTTGCAAGAGGTCAAAGAATCAGCACATCAAAGGAGCTAATCAGACAAGCAGTGTCACAGTTCCAGTTATCTAGTAGATATAGTGTGTATCTGAGATCAGAAGGTTGTAGCATTCACCACTTGAGAAGTGAGCTCTAGGATAGTGAGTCCACACCCCTAATAGGGTTATTGTAAAATAATCCTAATAGGGTCCGACCCTTGACCAAGTCACTGTACTAAATACATTGTAAAGCAACTCCTAACATGGTTAAGGATCTTCTAACAAGGATCATATAACTCTAGTACAGAATATTAGTGGGTGTCAATTCCCACCAAGGTTTTTACCTATTTGGGTTTCCTCGTAATCATATTGGTGTTATGTTTTGTGTTATTCTATATTGTTTATGTTAATGTTCATTTCAGTACTTAAGCATTCAAGTTAAGATTAAAGAGCTGAGCAAAAAGATTTAATTCAGTGAACACTGATTCACACCCCCCCCCCTCTCAGTGTTCCCATTCCTAACAATTGGTATCAGAGCTTTGGTCCTTAGAAAATAAGTTTAACCACTTGAGGAGATCATGGAAAAAGTAGAAATGAAACATCTGAAAATGAATCTTGAAGCTGCTCTTGAAGACCTAGACAGATCTGAAAATGAAATTGAAGAACTGAAAGAAAAAGTCAGTGATGCTCAAGCAGTCATCAAAAGGCTAAGAAAAGATTTGAAAGAATGCTCTACTAGTGATTTAGGGATAATGATAAAAAATTTCAATGAAGAAAATTCATCCCTGAAAGAACAAATTGAAGAATTGGATGATAAGATGACTAACAATCAGGAAGTCTATGATGAACAGATCAAAGAGAACCTTCAACTCAATGAAGAATTGCGGCAAGAAAGCATGGAAATCTTGGAGCTAAGGAACAAAAAAGAAAGCTTGGAATCTGAATTAAAAGAGGCAAATAATCACATTGATAAACTACACACTAGTTCTGATTTGATAGAATCTCAATTGTATGCAAGATGACTTAAAGGTGATACTAGCTGCATTGGATACAATGAAGCACAAAACCAGATTGATAACATGCGAGCAAGGATGAAAGAACCAAAATACCTTATTGATACTAAGAAGACTAAAGATCAAACTAAAGATAATGTTGAACCACCTAAGGATGAGCGCAAGCCAGTAGACTGCACTTGTTATGCATGTAAAAAGCATAGACATATAGCAAGGAATTGTAAAGAGGTAAGACCTTTCAATGGTTACTCTTACTCATGCAATAAATTTGGTCATAGAGCTAAGAATTGTAAAACAAGTTAGAAGAAAAAGACTTAGCATAATCAAAGAAATCAAAATCAGTCAAATGTAAGAAGTTCTCAGAATGTTACATGTCAGATATGTAACTATAATGGTCACTCAGCTAGACAATGTAAAATAGTAACCCATGTCAATGCGCCGAGGAATATAAGGCCTCTAGTCATTTGTCACTCTTGTAACAAGGCTAGACACATCTCTAAGTTCTGTAGATCAAGGATGCAAAGTTAGGAAAGCCCTAAAAAGCCAGAAGAAACAATATTGGATACTGAAGGAGAAGTCAAGTTTGTGAAAGCTTTAGAGGATGCGAGCTTGATTTGGTCAGAGGAAAAGAAGGATAAGGTTTATGAGAATGTATTGGATGCATCCACAGTGGATGCACCATCTACATCTAGATGAATGGCCCTTAGGGTCATAGGGGGAGCTAATTTAGCTCTAAACCCCTACCCGGCCTATATACTCACTCTCTAAGTATGCACCTTTGGACTTAACCTTTTGGAGACTAGAAGAACCTTTGTGCAAGAGTGCACTAGCTAATTGTTTACAGAATAAAAGTTGGAAATTGTCAGTGATAGCCTGGTTTATGCGGCAAGCATTAATGGAGAAATTATTACTTTAAAGTACACAGAAGCTTTTATATCTCTCATTTCATTTGAATTCAGAGTGATTGGAGAGCAAAGGAGCCCTAGCATTTGATAGCAAGGAATTGCAGATTGATTCACCAGTGATTAGCAGTGCATTTGATCAGTTTCAGAAGCCCTAATCTATCGCATCAATTCAGAAGTCTTTAAGAACATTTGGAAAGTGATATACAAGTAAGTAATGGCTACTCCCATTGTATTTGATGTGGTGTAGAAGAAGAGATATGTGTTTAAGAGGCATCTATTCAAGTTCACATTAGATGACCTAGAAGGTGCATTCTCCTGCACTCCTATGGGTGTTATGCATGTGGAAGATATTAGGGCATACATATACTGCAAAAAGGAACCAACAGGTTTGGATAGAATAAGAGTACACATGGAAACAATGATGAAACTTGATAAAACCTTCATGGATGAGTATGCGCAGTTGGATAATCATCCTATAGTAGAATATGCTATGACATATGAGTTCTATGAGTCAGAATGGATCAAGATTCTACTCAGCAGGATCCATGATGACCTATTTTTGATAGGTGAATTATCAGTTAGGATAATAGGAGATCTGATTCATGAGATGACTAGACTCTCAAGGACTGGTGTCATTCTTCCAGCAGGCAAGGACAATAGAAAACTTGTAGAACATGCCTGAAAATCAAGAAGTGATAGGTGCAGAATGACAATAGAGCCTATAGAGGAGAAATACATCAAATTTATGTCCATGATACTGGGATACATGTTCCAACACACCAACAAAGTAAACAATGTGTTAGCAGCCACCATTCTAGTAGCAATAAGGTTCATAAGAGAGGATGGAGAATTTAATCTATGTGAAATCTTGTGCACACAACTGATAGACAACATAAGAGCCATCAAGCATGACAAGACCAAGATATTCAGGTTTGGGTCTCTAATACTCTATATCTACTTCCATATTCTTGGAAAGGTGTCTGATTTGTATCTAGACAAATCTATTCCCACAATGTCATAGATATCTCTCAAGGCATGTACTAAAAGTACATTGAAGGATTACATGACACTGGAATTAAAGACATTTAGGGTTAAAATGTAGATGAGATACATAATTCCAGAAAAGATAGTTGAAAAATACAAGGATAGTATTTTCTTTATGGTAGAGACTGATACAACATGCATGGAGGTTGTTGAACCAAGAACAAAGTGGATTCATCCACTAGGATATGAAGTTGAAGAGCCTATTCTAGAGGCTTATGCTCAAGTTCTATTTTTAGTACCAAAGGACCCCAATGAACCTAGATGGGGGACTTATGAAGAGAAAATAAGAGAAGTAGATGTTGTATTGAATAGCGCAGCAACAAAAAGAAAAGTTGCCAAGGTTACTTTAGAGATTTTGAAAATTCATGGAGTATCCCAAGAAAACCTAGACAAAGCAAGGCAAGAGAAGATTGCTTTGGAAATAGAGAGTGCAGCCGCAGCAAAGATAGAATTTGATGATCCAAAGATGAAGAAGGTGAAAATGGAGAAGTCTAATGATCCGAAGGGTAAAATAGTTGTTGCCCCTATTGCGCCCATAGAAACAATTGACCTTACTGCTCCTCCGGAGTATAAGATAATAGAAAAGAGGAAGAAAGAGATCAACACTATTCATCCATCCTCGTGAACAACAAGAAGCAAGAGAAACACTCAAGCACCTCCAAAAGTAAGTTTCAAACCCAGTCTCAGTGTGCTAAGTTCAAGGATTATTGATGAAGGTAGGATAGATCAAGTAGGGAAGTTCTATGAGAAGTATAGTGAAATTGACAAGTCAAAAATTCATGGAATGATTGTCAAACATATGCTGAAGTTCAAAAAGATAGTCCTAGAACTGAAGACTATGATTCCAAATAATGTATGGAACATATTAGAATTCCTAAAAAGACAAGCTATTGAAGAGGATCAAAGGATTAGAAAAAGGACTCTAGATGACAACTTACTAGTATGTTCTCTAGAGGAGAAAAAATTGTTGTTAGATCTAGTGAAGCCACATCTTAGAACCAAGTCAAGGACTTTACATATAATGGACAATAATTATGAATTGGTTGCTAAGGAAATAGAGAAATCATTTGAGAAGGTCTTCATGAACAAGCACATGTACCCATCTACTGTGCTTATAGCTCAAGTTCCCTCAAAGGAAGTCAAGGAGGAAGATCCCACTAATGTACCTATGACAAGTCCCTAGGACTCAGTGCCTACAGTTGTAGTACCCACAGAGGCAGAGAAGCCTGCACCTATGGAAAAAGCACACAAGGATGAAATAATTTTCATTGACAATGTTGAAATTGCATTGGAGGCCTCAGACATTGATTTGAACAAATTTGAAGAAGCTTTTGTAAGCACTCAAGAGGCTGAGAATTTATGTGGTAACACTTCTCCCAATCTACAAGAAATACTGATTGAAGATATGACAAAAGTGGAAGAAGAAAAAGAAATAGAAATAGAAAAAGAAGAAGAAAAGATGGAAGAGGAGAAAGAAAAAGAAGAGAAAAAAGGAAATGAAACAATAGATAAGCCATCTATTGAAATACTAAGAAAATTAAAGCTAGAAGTGATGGATAGCACTCCTATCACTCCCTCAACATCATTGTTGTCAAGCTTGACACCTGACACCACTAGTTTGGACTCATGGGGAGAAGGAGACCTGATCAAGTTCAGTGTCTTAGCTATGGAGAAGGCCAAGGAGAAACAGGTAATGAGGAATCCCCTCCTTGTAGAATCAGTAAACATCCTGAACAACTTTCTACTAGCAGACAAGAAAGTGTCCAAGGTACACTTTGTTGATGATGTAAGTGCAATTCTTTCATAGTTCAAGAGTAGTTTCTCTAGCCTAGAAAAATTAGCATCATTAGTTGTAGAGAAGTATATGTAGAAAGGATTAAATGAGTTGGTTAGTAACTTCTCACTAGACCTTAGTTCACTCAAATTTGGACAAGCAACTTTGAAAGAGTTTGCAGTAAAAGGAAGAAAAATTATTGTTGACTGTATGAATCAAGATAAGTTGACAGCCGACCACTACAAGAATATTCAAGAAGTAGAGGCCTTGATTGAAAAGGTGAGGTAGTCAATAAAATATCCCTCTAATAATATAAACATGTGTAATAATGTATATCAGGGACAGATTGACAAAATTGAGAAGGCAGAAAAGGAGATGTCAAAGATAAGGGCTAGGCAGACTCAGCTTAGAAATGCTCTTGCGCCCTTCCTAGATGTGCTGAATTAGAATATCAAGGAGATCGATGCCACCATGGTGACATATGATCAAGGTCCTAGTTTATATTTGGAGAAGATGGAGAAACTACAATATGCCTTATGTGCCCATCTCCAAACAATCAATGCACTGATTGCATTTTGGAAACAAGAGATCCAAAATTTACAGATTGCATACCCAGATGTACTTTCAATGTAAGTACTTGTATAGATTCAATTTTGTAATACCTTTGTCATTAATATCAAAGGGGGAGTATGTATAGAATATGGAGCTATAGCTATGTAAATAAAATTTATAGTAAGAAGATATAAGGGAGATATAAGATAGAGTATGATTAAGTGTTTTTTGTATTAAGGAACAGTTAGTCACTTTGCCATATTCCTTTGTTGCCATCAATGAAAAAGGGGGAGATTGTTGGAAAGTTGACTATACTGGTGTATATGAATTAATATAGTGTTTTTATTATGGCAACAAAGTCATATAGTGTTTTGGAGTCAGTGCACTTGATGAGAAGATCAAAAATTGGCTATTTGTTGAAGACTAGACAATATATAGAGTACCCGAAGGTCAAAGCATTAGCGCATGTGCATATGAAAAAATGATGGTATGCACCCTAGGATTTAAGTTTCTAAGATCATATTCACACTAAGCCTAAGAGCACATGATCATAAGATTTAGTATGAGGAAGATACAGAGAGTTCAAGTTGCACAGACAGTGAATACCAGAGAAGAACAGAACAAGCAACCGACTGTTGGTATTTTGGTTAGCAATTATATTATTATTGTGTAAGGGCTATGTGCATATTGTAACTAGTTTATAGACATGTAATTAAATTTTTTTGTAAACATGATTGAGCCAATTCAATTGGAAGTGTTGTGTGTAATCGGTTAAAGGGCCAACCTAGTTAATTATTTTGTATGCGCATATAAATATTAGATGTGTTGTTGTAATTAGTTATGAGAGTGAATAAAGAGTTAAGAGAAGAAGTGTGCAAAGATTTTTTAAGATGTATTAAATATTTTCAAGAGGTCAAAGGATCAGCGCATCAAAGGAGTTGATTAGACAAGCAGTGTCACAGTGCTAGTTCATCCAGCATATATAGTGTGTATCTGAGATCAGAAGGTTATAGCCTTCACCACTTGAGCAGTGAGCTCTAGGACAGTGAGTCCACACCCCTAATAGGTTTATTGTAAAAGAATCCTAATAGGTTTTGACCCTTGACCATGTCATTGTACTAAATACATTGTAAAGCAACTCCTAACAGGGTTAAGGATCTTCTAACAAGGATCATAAAACACTAGTACAAAATATTAGTGGGTATCAATTCCCACTGGGGTTTTTACCTATTTGGGTTTCCCCATAATCATATTGGTGTTATGTGTTGTGTTCTATATTATTTATGTTAATGTTCATTTTAGTACTTAAGCATTCAAGTTAAGATTAAAGAGCTAAGTAAAAAGATTTAATTCAGTGAACATTGATTCACCCCCCCCCCCCTCTCAGTGTTCCCATTCCTAACAAAAAGGGACTTCCAAAACCCCTAAATGGACAAAGTGAAATGTATTTGAACACCTCCTCACCTCTACAAGAGTTGTTGTCAACATTGGATGTGATGATTCCTTATAAGGAATTAAGGGCTAGTGTGTGGGAAAGCTAGAGAAGCACCAAGAACTCAGTCAGTCTTGGTAGTCTTTGCATGATAGTTGGGTTGGTCAATTGACCAGGGGATCAAGACACTAAGGGGGATCCTATAGGTTATTATGTGTCAAGAGAGAAAACCTCAAGGTCACTTGTGAGACCTAGGCATGAGCTTGTGATTGGCTCATCCAACCTCCCTATTAGATTAGTATCAGAGCCCCAAAAGATTTGGGAAAGCAAGTTCATGCCAGAGTGTGAATCTAGTGGATCTTATAGGATGGTGACCAATGAAAAATTGGCCTAGAAGGTTGAAGACTAGGAGGAAGAAAATAGAGAGTTGAGGGAAAGATTGGACCAACTAGCCAAGAAGTTAGAAGCAGTGGAAGATAGAATAGAGGATATTAATGAAAGGATAGATTAGAAGGAAGGGAAGGATGAGGTAGTGGAGGATGAAGTAATTGAACTTGATCCAATTATGGAACAAGAACCTTTCCTAAAAGCCTTGAAGGCCCTAAGTGGAAAAGCATTAGAGGGTGTACCACTTTTTAATGGAAAAATGGAGCCTAACTCAGTCATTGATTGGATTGAAGGCATGGAAAATAACTTTGAGTGTGATGGAATTAGTGAAGCTCAGAAGGTGAGAGTAGCTAATTCAAGACTTAGAGGCTATTCTCTTACATGGTGGAATTTTATCCAAACAAAGAGGGAAAAAGAAGGAAAAAACCCCATAGCCACTTGGAGAGGAATGGTGGCCAAGATTAGAGAAGCATATATGCCAGAGGATTATGAAATCCAACTACACAAAAGGAGACAAAGTCTAAGACTGATGTCAACACCTACACCAAGGAGTTCCAAAATTTGTGCCTAAGATCCAAGGTGGTAGAAGAAGAAAGCATAAAGGTTTCCATATATCTTAATAGCTTGAAGTGGTCTATTAAAGAGGAGATGAGTCTCCTAAGTCCTAAAACACTACATCAGTGCTATCAATTAGCACTAAAGATAGAGGAAAAGAGTAGAAGGAATCAAGACTCAAGCTCAAGAAATCGAGGCAGAGGAAGAGACCAAAGGGGTCATAGAGGTGGTCACCAAGGAAGAGGGACTTATTAGAGAAGCCAAGGAGAGTCTAAACTTGTTTATAAAAGTGGTGAGACAAGATCTATGGGAAGCTATGGAAGAGGTAGAGTCACTCATGGAGGTTCTAATATGGGAAGAGGTGCAGGTAGAAGTAGTTCTTATTTTTCTAGCATGAAGTTCTATAACTATGGATAGATGGGACATCCAACTTATAGGTGTCTAGAGAAGGCATCCTCTTCCAATTTAGAGAAGAGAGAGGCATATGCACAAGAGGATACATCAAGTGTCAAGTCACAAGAGGTCAGTCACATAGAATCAGAGATGGCAAAGAACCTTATGTTTATAAGGGTCTTGATAAGACAACCGGTGAAAGAAGAGCCAAAGAAGAGGAGAGCCCTATTTAGAATCAGATGTAAGATCATGGGTAAGGTGTGTAAGGTGATTGTGGATTCTAGTTCCATAGACAATATCACTACAGAGGAAGCAACTAAGAAGCTCAATTTGACTAAGATACCCCATAGAAATCCCTATAAGGTGACATGGTTGAAAACAGGACAAAGTGTCCTAGTGAATGAGAAGACATGGGCTGAATTATCCATTGGAGGATACAAAGAAAAATTTCTATGTGATGTGTTACCCATGGATTCCTTTCATCCGATCTTATTGAGAAGACCATGGAAATATGAAAAATAAGCCATGTATGATAGAAGAGGAAATATTGTTACATTTAAGAAAGATGGGAGAACATTCAAAATCTAGTCCTTAATGGATGATGATGAAGTGCACACAAAAACCCCTAGTGTATTTCTTAGTAGTGGAAAAGAATTATTGCGTACACTTCAAGAGGAGGATAATGAGGGGTATGCCATAGTTGTGAAGCCCAAGGAAGTGGAAAATCCTAGCCAAGCACCTATACTAGTGGAGATCCAAGATCTTCTTGGGAGATATAAAGATATAGTCAGTGATGGTACACCTGAAACCCTACCTACTAAGAGGTCTATAATTAATCAAATAGACTTTATACGAGGGGCCTCATTACCAAATAAAGCATCCTACAAGCTCACACCAAAGAAGAAAGAAGAAGTGGAAAGAAAAGTACAAGAGCTACTTGATCAAGGGATAATAAATAAAAGCATCAGTCCATGTGCAGTACCAATGGTCTTAGCATTTAAAAAAGATGGTAAGTTGAGACTTTGCATTGATTCAAGGGAAATCAATAGGATTACTATTAGATATATATTTCCTATACCTAGGATAGAGGATCTAATGGATTGCCTTGGAGGAGCTCAATACTTCACTAAGTTGGATCTCAAAAGTGGATACCATCAAATTAGGATAAAGGATAATGATGAGTGGAAGATAGCCTTCAAAACCACTGAAGGGTTGTATGAGCGGCTTGTTAAGCCATTTGGGCTTACTAATGCCCCTAGCACATTCATGAGATTAATGAATGAAGTGATAAAGGACTATACAAGAAGATTTGTGGTAGTATATCTTGATGATATACTCATCTTCAGCAAGACAAAAGAGGAACACCTAAAGCATTTGGAGGTTGTGCTCAAAATACTCCATGAAGAACATTTATCTATTAATCTAGAAAAATGTGAGTTCCTCAAGCAAGAACTTTTTTACTTGGGCTTTGTAGTGGCTCACATTGAAGATGGATCCAAGTAAGGTGGAAGCCATCCTAAACTGGCCTACACCAAAAATAGGGACAAAAGTTAGGATTTTTCATGGCTTAGCCCAATTCTATAAGAAATTCATAAGGAATTTTAGTGGCATTTATGTACCAGTGCTAGACACCACTAAAGGTGGGTTGAAGACCAATTTCAAGTGGACTCAAGAGGCAAGAAAAGAATTTTAGAGGTTGAAGCAACAAGTAGCCACCTAACCTATTCTCCTATTACCAATCTTTGATAAGTTGTTTACCTTGGAGTGTAATGCAAGTGGAATAGTAGTAGGAGGAGTATTGAGTTAAGAGGGTAGGCCAATAGAATGCTTTAGTGAGAAGCTCAATGAGTCTAAAAAGAAGTATCCAGCCTATGACTTGGAACTATATGCCCTAGTGCAGTCACTTAGGAAATGGAGGCACTATCTCCTACCTAAAGAGTTTGTGGTGTTCACATACAACCAGGCCTTAAGCTACATTAATACATAAGGCAAGCTAAGAGATAGACACATAAAAAGGATGGAATACCTACAAGCCTTCACATTTATTATCAAGCACGAGAAGGGACAAATGAATAAGGTGGCAGATGCATTGAGTAGGAGGTTATTGATAGTCAAGGAAGTCCAACTCTAAAGAATCAATATAGAAAGCTTCAAAGACCTCTACAAGGATGATGAGGACTTCTCATAGGCTTATAAAGTATGTTCTAATTTTTAGAATCACTTTCATAGTCAATTTGAAGAATATGCTTTGCAGAATGGTTTATTGTTTAAGGGGTATTAACTATGTGTCCCTAAGGGCTCAATGAGAGAAAATATCATTTAGGAGAAGCACAATGGTATATTAGTGGCCATTTTAGCATTAACAAGACCATGGAGAAAGTTCAAATATTTTATTATTGGCCTAAACTAGCTAGAGATGTGAGAAGATATGTTGAACAGTGCGTCATATGCATGAAATCCAAAGGAGGAGCAAGAAATGTAGGCTTATACCAGCCTTTGCCCATTCCCAATAGGCCATGGGAGTGTATTAGCATGGACTTCATATTGGGGCTTCCTAAGACTAAGATAGGGTTAGTGTTGGAAACAATTGTCTGAAGGAAATTGCTACTCAATTATGTATTGTCTTTGATGTCACACAATGTCATAGTCCGCAGCAACCAGTTACTATCGAGCTCAATCGGTCTACCAGACAGGAATATTAGTGCTTACCGAGTCCACTCGGTTATCAAAGAAAATCAGTGTCTACCGAGTTCACTCGGTTACCAAAGGAAATTTAGTATTTACCGAGTTCAGTCAGTTGTCGAAGAAAAGTTAGTGTTTACTGAGTTCAGTCGGTCATCAAAGAAAAGTTAGTGTTTACCGAGTTCAGTTGGTCATCGAAGAAAAGTTAGTGTTTACCGAGTTCAGTCGGTTATCGAAGGTAAAGGATTGTCGGTGTTTACCGAGTTCCTTCGGTCTCTGAAAGATTATAGAAAGTTATGGTCACCAAACACTGTCGGCCCTTGAAGGATTTTTGCAAATAGAGTTTGCTTAATTCAGCTGGCTGTTATACTAAATAATGTCGATTTGACAAATCTAAAATCATATAAATAAAAGGTCAAATGTGAAAAGTAAATAAGAAATATAGCAGAAGATTTACAGAAGAAAAGCAAGAAAGGTGTATGCAAATTTGTGAAGGATGTTTAGATATCCTTGAGGTGCAGCAGAGATTTATTTGATTAGAAAGGATCAGACTTATGCAGAACAGAGATCTGTAATCAGCAAGACAGTTGCATTATTATACAGGTCATTTTTTTCATTGTTACCTTCTTATCATTGTAACAGTGAATTCTAAATCTCTTAACCGAGTTGGTTTAACAACCATATTGTAAATCCTCTAACAAGGTGACAATTCCATTGAATTGTTTTCAAGACCTCTTACCAGGCCACTCCTAGCAGGGTGTTTTAAATCCTCTAACAAGGTCACACCTAACAGTGTGTTTTGTAACCTTTTACCGGGTTGGCTTCTAACCGGGCATCACTTCAGAAAAGTGAAAATCAGTATCTAGATACATTGGTGGTTTTTCCCATATTGGGTTTCCATGTTAAATCTTGTGTCTCTTGTGTTCTTAATTTCTTTCTCAATCATATACATGTGCTGATGAATATCTAAAGATAATTTTGCTAATACTTTTTGCATCTTCAATATTACTGCAATCTATTTACCGAGTGCTAAAATAGATAACATTGTTAAGATATCCTAAGGGATCTAGAAAGAATTAATTGTGAAGTGTTTTATGGTTGACTGATTCACCCCCCCTCTCAGTCACTTCATCCATATTCCATCAATTGGTATCAGAGCTTTTGGTGCTTGCAGGAAGGGTTTCAAAGACCTAAGCTAAAGATCAGGATGTCTTACAAGAGGGAAATTCCAAAGCTCAACAGAGATAACTTTTCAGCATGGCAAGGTCTCATGCGACTTCATCTAGCTTCCATTGGTGATTCAAGATGCAAATACATTGATGAAGAATATACAATTCCTAATGGCGCATTAACTGTTGAAGACATTGTAGATAAAAAGACTCACAACACCATGATGATAGACATTGCATCTGCTCTCAGCTATGAAGAATTTGATGATATTAAAGACTGCACTACTGCATATGAAATGTGGATGGCACTGAAGAAAATATATGGTGGTGATGCAAATGTGAAAAGAGCCAAAGCAGAAAGCCTAAGAGGACAGTTTGACAAGATGAATATGAAGGAAGATGAAAACATTGCAAAATATGTTGAAAGAATCAAAGCAAGTGTAAGTGCAATTAGAGCTTCTGGAGGAATAATCTCAAATGAAATTGTTATAAGTAAGGTACTCAGAACATTACTCCCTATCTATGCAATAAGAGTATCAGCTATTCAAGAAAAAAGATGTGAAACAAACCACAATATAACTTTGGATGCTTTAGTTGGAAGATTGACAGCCTTTGAATTAGACAACTATGACAACTATGTTCCTAGTTCCAAAAATATTGAATCAGCATTTGAGGCCAAGGTTTCACTAAAGAAGAACAAGAAAATAAAAGAAGTTCAGTCAGAAAGTGAAGAAGTATCAGAAGAAAGTTCTGATAGTGATCTTGAAATTGTAGAAGCATTACTTGCAAAGAAGTACTCTAGAGGGAAAGGTAAATATAAAGGTAAAACTCCTTTAATCTATTTTTCATGTGAAGAAATTGGACATATTGCAGCTAGGTGCCAAAACAAGCAAGTCAAGGAAGAGAAGAGAAGTCACAAGTACTATGGCAAAAAGAATTTCAAATCATACAAGGATAAAGGTAAGAAATCATGTTTTATGGCTAAAGATTCTGATGATAGTGACGAAGAAATTGTCTTTATTGCTATAAAAGATGAATCTGATGATGATGAAGATAAGATGGCACTTATTTCTCATATAATCAAAGATGATATATGGATAATAGATAGCGGATGTTCACACCACATGACTGGTGACAAGACAAAATTTGAATATTTAGAAGACTGTGATAGTGGTAATGTAAGATTTGGAAACAATGAACCTTGTTGTATAAAAGGAAAAGGAAGAATCTCATTAACCAAAGAACTCATATGTGATAATGCTTATTGGGTTGAAGGACTAAAACATAATCTTCTAAGTGTAGCACAGCTAATCAACACTGGTTTCAAGGTTGAATTCATGAAAGGTCAAGCAAGACTGCTGGATGGAAAAGGAAAACTCATTGGATCAGGCAAACAAACAAAAGGTAACTTATTTTATCTTGATCTCAGTGAATATTCATGCTTTATTGCTCAAATAGAAGAAAGTTGGCTATGGCACAAAAGGTTATGTCATGTGAATTTTGATAACATGATAAAAATAAGCAAATTCAAGAAGGTTAGAGGCATTCCTACTTTGAAGAAACCTGACATTGGTCTATGTAAGAATTGTCAGATTGGCAAAATGAGTAAAACTAGTTTCAAGAGTAAGAACTATCAGTCTAAAGAAATTTTGGAAATTGTTCATACTAATTTATGTGGACCTATTGGAATACAAAGCTATACTGGAGATAAATTCTTTATTCTTTTCGTTGATGATTATTCTAGAATGATGACTGTTATGTATTTAAGAGAAAAATCAGAAGCATTTGAAAAGTTCAAATGGTACTTAGCAAGAGTAGAAAAGGAAACAGGGAAAAGATTGAAATGCTTAAGATCAGACAGAGGTGGTGAATTCATCTCCCATGATTTTAACAACTTTTGCATTGAAAGAGGAATCAAAAGATAGGTATCAGCTCCTAGAACTCCTAAGCAGAATGGAATAGCAGAAAGAAGAAACAGATCTATTATGGATTGTGCAAGGACTCTAATGATAGAAAAGAACATCGCTATAAAGTACTGGAAGGAAGCTATCAGCACTGCAGTTCATACCTTGAACCGAGTACAACTGAAGAAAGACACATTCAAAACTCCTTATGAATTATGGTATGGCTATAAACCCAATGTAAGTTACATGAAAATATTTGGTAGCAAGTGTTATATCTTAAAAGAATCCAGAAGAAATAAATTTGATGTGAAAAGTGATGAAGGAATATTCCTAGGATATTCTAGCAAAAGCAAGGCATACAAATGTCTGAACTTATCTACTGACAAAGTCATAGAAAGTATACATGTAAAATTTGATGAGTTTGTAGAAAAGACTGAGGAAGAAAGCAAAAGGGAACCTGAGAACTACAGAAGATTCATTTACATTGAACCTGAAACATTGGCAGACACAACTATCAGTAAGGAAACTATATCTACTGAGCCAAGCACAGTTACTGAGTCACAAACCGAGTCACAGGAAGAAGTTCAAACCGAGTCACAGGAAGAAATTCAGACCGAGTCTCAGCTGAAGTTACTGAGCAAATATCTACCGAGCCCAAGCAACCTGAAGAAGAGATCCTAGAAGACAACAGCATGAATCATTCAAAAGGCAAGGAACCTATACTAGCCAAATATGTCAGAAGACATCATACACCGGATCAAATCATTGGAAACAAATCAGATGGTACTATGACAAGAAGCAAGCTAAAAGGTACATGTCTGCTTACTGACTTTGAACCTAGAAATATCAAAGATGCATTGGAAAATGAAAGTTGGATTGAAGCAATGAATGAAGAATTAGAACAAATACAAAAGAACAAAACTTGGACTCTTGTACCTAGACCTAAAGATAAGAATGTAATTGGAACAAAATGGGTATTCAGGAATAAGCTGAATGAAGATGGTCAAGTATCTAGAAACAAAGCTAGACTGGTATGTAAAGGTTATTCTCAAGAAGAAGGTATAGATTATGGAGAAACTTTCACTCCTATTGCAAGATTAGAAGGTGTAAGAACTCTACTTGCTTATGCAGCACACAAAGGATTTAAGGTATATCAGATGGATATAAAATCTGCATTTCTTAATGGAATTCTTGATGAAGAAGTCTACATTGAACAACCTGAAGGTTTTGTTGATCCAGATAAAAGGGACATGGTCTGCAAGTTACACAAAGCATTGTATGGTTTAAAACAAGCTCCTAGAGCATGGTATGAAAGACTCCATAACTATTTGATTCAGATTAATTTCAAAAGAGCTAATGATAACAACAATCTATATATTAAAGAAGGACCGGATGACAAAATTGTATTGGCAGAAATATTTGTGGATGATACTATATTTACAGGGAATGAGGATCAGTGCAAAGAATTTTCAGAGCAAATGAACAAAGAATTTGAAATGTCTATGTTTGGTTTAATAAAATTCTTTGTTGGTCTTCAAATTCAGCAAAGCAAGAATGGTATATACATTACTCAATCTAAATACATTAAGGAAATACTTAAGAAGTTTGGTATGGAAGATTCAAAACCAGTTGGTACACCCATGTGTACTGGACTGAAACTTACCAAAAATGATGATTCAAAAGAAGTTGATCAGACCCTATACCGATCTATGATTGGAAAATTGCAGTATGTAGTACATACAAGACCTGATATTACCTTAGCAGTCGGTATAGTAGCTAGATTCTCAGAAAAACCTAAGGAAAATCACATGATGGCAATCAAAAGAATCTTAAGATACTTAAGAGGAACTGAAGAATATGGTTTGTGGTATAAATTTGGAGGCAATCTAGACTTAAAAGTGTTTACTGATGCTAATTGGGCAGGAAACATTGATGACAGAAAAAGCACAAGTGGTGGAGCATTTTTTCTTGGAAAAAGACTGGTATCCTGGACTAGTAAAAAGTAGAATTGCACATCTCAATCCATAGCTAAAGCAGAATATGTTGCTGCTGAAGTAAACTGTTCAAATATTGTTTGGTTTAAACAGCTATTAGAAGGTATGAAGGTTGAAATCAAAGAACCAATTGTTATATTTTGTGACAATACCAGTGCAATAAACATTTCTAAGAATCCAGTGATGCATTCCAAAACCAAGCACATTGCTATTAAATATCACTTTGTCAGAGAATTGGTGCAAGATAAGGAAATCAGATTAGAATATATTCATACAAAAGAACAGATTGCAGACATTTTTACCAAACCATTACCTAAGGATGCATTTGTGTATCTAAGAGGTAAGTTAGGGGTCATTCCCCTATCCGAGGCTCACTAAATACAGTTTTAGTGATGCATCAACCAGAACATGATTGAAAATCAACCAGTTGATGCAGCATATTCAAGGAATCATTGCATATGAATCAGTACTTGAGGTACATTAATTTTCACCGGTAATATGTGAATTGTCTTTGGCATGTGTTGTCAAAGAGGGAGTGTTTGCTATGTCTTTGCTATTACTTCAAGAAATTTTCAATAATCAGAAGGAAGAATTTTCAGGATACAGGAAGTTTGCTGACAGAGGGAGATTTGAATCTAAACCAAGCTAACTCTTTCAAATTTCTTATGATATGACATATTGTGTTGCCATCAATGCCAAAGAGGGAGATTGTTGGAAACAATTGTCTGAAGGAAATTGCTACTCAATTATGTATTGTCTTTGATGTCACACAATGTCATAGTCCACAGCAACCAATTACTACCGAGCTCAGTCGGTCTGCCAGACAGGAATATTAGTGCTTACCGAGTCCACTCGGTTATCAAAGAAAATCAGTGTCTACCGAGTTCACTCGGTTACCAAAGGAAATTTAGTATTTACCGAGTTCAGTCGGTTGTCGAAGAAAAGTTAGTGTTTACCGAGTTCAGTCGGTCATCGAAGAAAAGTTAGTGTTTACCGAGTTCAGTTGGTCATCGAAGAAAAGTTAGTGTTTACCGAGTTCAGTTGGTTATTGAAGGTAAAGGATTGTCGGTGTTTACCGAGTTCCCTCGGTCTCCGAAAGATTATAGAAAGTTATGGTCACCAAACACTATCGGCCCTTGAAGGATTTTTGCAAATAGAGTTTGCTTAATTCAGCCGACTGTTATACTAAATAATGTCGATTTGACAAATCTAAAATCATATAAATAAAAGGTCAAATGTGAAAAGTAAATAAGAAATATAGCAGAAGATTTACAGAAGAAAAGCAGGAAAGGTGTATGCGAATTTGTGAAGGATGTTCAGATATCCTTGAGGTGCAGCAGAGATTTATTCGATTAGAAAGGATCAGACTTATGCAGAATAGAGATCTGTAATCAGCAAGATAGTTGCATTATTATACAGGTCATTTTTTTCATTGTTACCTTCTTATCATTGTAACAGTGAATTCTAAATCTCTTAACCGAGTTGGTTTAACAACCATATTGTAAATCCTCTAACAAGGTGACAATTCCATTGAATTGTTTTCAAGACCTCTTACCAAGCCACTCCTAGCAGGGTGTTTTAAATCCTCTAACAAGGTCACACCTAACAGTGTGTTTTGTAACCTTTTACCGGGTTGGCTTCTAACCGGGCATCACTTCAGAAAAGTGAAAATCAGTATCTAGATACATTGGTGGTTTTTCCCATATTGGGTTTCCACGTTAAATCTTGTGTCTCTTGTGTTCTTAATTTCTTTCTCAATCATATACATGTGCTGATGAATATCTAAAGATAATTTTGCTAATACTTTCTACATCTTCAATATTACTGCAATCTATTTACCGAGTGCTAAAACAGATAACATTGTTAAGATATCCTAAGGGATCTGGAAAGAATTAATTGTGAAGTGTTTTATGGTTGACTGATTCACCCCCCCTCTCAGTCACTTCATCCATATGCCATCAGTTAGATAGCATCTATGTGGTGGTAGACAAATTTAGCAAAATGAGTCACTTTATCCCTTGCAAAAAAACTCATGATGCTAGCCACATATCTCATCTCTTCTTCAAGGAGGTTGTGAGGATACATGGACTTCCTTTAAGAATTGTGTCAGACATGGATGCTAAGTTTATGGGCCATTTTTGGAAGACCCTATGGAATAGATTGGGTATAAATTTTTCTTTTGGTTTAGCTTACCATCCACAAACAAATGGTAAGCTGAACCAAAAGAAACATTTGTCACTTTATCCCTTGCAAAAAAACTCATTATGCTAGCCACATAGCTCATCTCTTCTTCAAGGAGATTGTGAGGATACATGGACTTCCTCTAAGCATTGTGTCAGACATGGATGCTAAGTTTATGGGCCATTTTTGGAAGACCCTATGGAATAGATTGGATACAAATTTTTCTTTTGGTTCAGCTTACCATCCACAAAAAATTGGTAAGCTGAACCAAAAGAAACATGTGTCACTTTATCCCTTGCAAAAAAACTCATTATGCTAGCCACATAGCTCATCTCTTCTTCAATGATTTTGTGAGGATACATGGACTTCCTCTAAGCATTGTGTCAGACATGGATGCTAAGTTTATGGGCCATTTTTGGAAGACCCTATGGAATAGATTGGGTACAAATTTTTCTTTTGGTTCATCTTACCATCCACAAAAAAATGGTCAAACTAAAGTAATTAATAGGGTGTTGGGTAACTTACTTAGGTTCCTAACCAAGGAGTATGGGTAAACATGGGATCTAGTCCCCCCTCAAGAAGAGTATGCCTATAATGATAGTGTTAACTAGACAACTGGCAAGAGACCTTTTGAAATAGTGTATGGTATGCACCCGAGGGGAGTGAGTGAAATCAGAGATCTAGGAAGAATGGAATATAAGAGTGGCTATGTAGAGGATTTCTCCCAAACTATGAAATAAATTAAGGATAAATTCAAGAAGACCTTAGTATAAGCAACCCAAAAATTGAAAGCCAAGGTGGATGAGAGGAGGAGAGCTGTTCAGTTTAAAGTAGGTGAATATGTAATAGTTCACTTGAACAAGTCTAGGTTGTAGAAAGGAGTACCTACGAAGTTGCAGATGAAGAGAATAGGACCATGCAAGATCCTAGCCAAATTTGGGGCTAATGCATACAAGGTAGACCTTCCTCTTGATCTAGCTATCTCACCAGTGTTCAACATTGCATTCCTGGTTAGGTACAAAGGACCATTATCAGAGATCAATCAAAATAGTTAGGAGGTTCTCTCAAATGTTAGTATAGTAGCCATACCTCCTAAGGCTAAGCCTCAAGAAGACAAGATATTGGAGTCTAGGGTGAAGAAGAAGACTAGACACATGGTCTACACTAAACACCTAGTATAGTGGAAGGACCACCCTGAATATGAAGCTACTTGGGTGGAGGAGAGAAACTTCAACAAGTTGGGTATTGATCTTTCTTTAATATCCCCTACTGTACCTTAGTTACTCTTTGTGCACAGGGGGAGAATGGTGTAGGAGCACCCAAGGGTTGATTGATTCAATCCATTTTATTTTTGTTTTGTAATCCCTCTATGGAATGTGTGTGTGATTCATAAGGTCATGTTGACCATAGTTTGTGAATCCAATAGGGATTAGAGGTCAAGATAGGTCCTAACTCTTAGGTTATTGCATCTTTGGGGCTTAAGTGTTAAAAGCCTCTTGCTTGGTCATTTGAAGTTGATGATGTCATTAGGGCTACGATAGGTTAAAATTCATGTTAGGACCTAGAATGGAGTCTAGGTTAAGCTAGGAGAAGGACAAGTCATTTTTGAAGAAGTTTGTAAAATCTTGGTAAAATGTTGCAAAAAGTTGCTTACCAACTTTTGCAACTTTTCAAAGTTGCTCAGACAACTCTATCCAAACACATTCTAATGACCTAGGAGTACCCTAATGGAAACCTAAGACAAAACTCAACCTATTTAATTCAAGATTGGACCTAATCCTGAGAATGGAATGTCAAATGTACAGACTTTCAGTTTTTGAGAATTGAATAGTGCATGAGTTTGTGTGGATCTTTGTGGTTACTAAGTTGCAGTAGAATGTTTTTTATTGGAATGTGAAATGTAATCTATGGAGATCTTAGAGTAGTGTTTTTCCTTGGATTTAGTGTCTTTAGTTTAGTAGGTTTTGTTTATTTCTTTACTTTGCATAAATTCCTTGTATTTTGTCTATTCACTAGTTCAAACGAGGAGGTTGCTAGAGATGGAGACCTAGCTCACTATCCAATCATTCAATATACATGACCTCTTGGGGATAGTGATTAGACTCCATGTACATATCTTGTATAGAAGCATGGGCCTTGAAAATCATGGGAAGCATTTTCAATGTCTTTCCCTAGGTGAGCCTATGGTGAGCACGACTAGGAAAGACTAAGCTACAACAGTGATAACTTTCAGGGGTGTTCATGAAGCTATATATTAGGTATTGGAGGTTGAAGGCAGGGATCTTACCAAGATTTGGTCAATAGGAGAGGTTCTAACCAATCCATTTGGTTTCCCAATACTTGTAGAAAAACCAAGAAGCTAGAGGAGTGCTAACACCCTCCCAAAACACTCAATTCAGTTAGGGCATTGTACGGAAGGGTAGAACCGTAAAACCTCAAAAATCCTTGAGAGGTTAACCAGTAAAGTAAGAATCCATAAGAAATTTGTAGGTTCCCTTGGCATGACCTTTGCGAAACATCCTATTTTCTCAAACTATGAGAACTAATAGGGGCTCTTCCTTGTAGGTCTATTTTCGGAAGGATTCATGAAATCGGTAAAGGGGATAGGTAAAGAGGGACTTCCAAAACCATAAATGGACAAAGTGAAATGTATTTGAACACCTCCTCACCTCTTTAAGATTTATTTTCAACATTGGAGGTGATGATTCCTTAGAGGGAATTAAGGGCTAGTGTATGGGAAAGCTAGAGAAGCTCCAAGAACTCAAACAATCTTGGTAGTCTTTGCATGATAGTTGGGTTGGTTAGTTGACCAGGGGATCAAGACACTAAGGGGGATCCTATAGGTTAGTAGGTGTCAAGAGAGAGCACCTCAAGGTCACTTTTGAGTCCTAGGTATGAGCTTTTGATTGGCTCATCCAACCTCCCTATCAAGGATATATGTAGTGTAAGAGATATGATGGTGGTAGGTATTTGGATAAAATAATAAAAAATGAGTGTAATAGGGGGGTGTTGTTAGGACCAACATTGTCACATGTTGTGGGGGGTGTGGAAAGAGTGGATGGGAAATAGATTGTACATATGGACATGATGGAGGAGTAATTGTTGACATAAATGATGAAGAGTAATGAAATGAAGGAAGTGGTTGATCATATGTGTAAGGAAAGTGGTTTAGAGCATGATTTGATGATGCGACATGATAGGTATGGTTGAGCCATGATCAATTATGGTATTGTCATTGATGTCAACTATTAACTTTATGACTTGTTGATGATGATTGTGGAATACATCATGTGAATGGTAATATGTTAAGGTTATGTTCTATAGAAGTGTTTGGAAACATGTTTGGATGATACATGTAAAATCTTAAATTGTTTTGATGATCGGTGAGATAGATTTAGTGAAGCTAATCAAAGATAATGAAATTGTTAAGACAACAATTAATAGGAATAAGATGATTCTATCATTATGGTTATGTGTTTGATTACTTTGGTGTTCGATTATTTTCTTGAGGTTACCTGAAGGTGCTAGATGCTAATCCTACAACTGTGATTCATTTTGAGAAAAGATTTGAGATATTTCAAAGGATAAACATTGATATTTGAAAAATGTTAAGTTTCTAAGTGGCTAACGGTTTGATCGGTATTGGTGATTTAAATCATTGTTATAGTTGAATGTTATTGGTCAAAATTCATTGGAAAATGTGCATGGATAGATGGAAATTTTTTTTTAATGGTTATATCATTGAGATGAGCATGTAAAGATGATTTGAGAAATCTGATTGGTCAAGAAGGAAAATACTTGATGAAATAATTTAATTTCTTGATTAAATACGAAAATGAAAAGGCATGGTCAATGAATTTCAAATTGGACATAGAGATATGTGATATGAAGCCAAGTGTATGGTCATATTTAAATGGTATTATGTTTTAGGTTTTTATATGGTGGTGGAAACCTAATAGAAAAGGAAAATAATATAAGATGGAAAATGGAGATGGTGAATGTGTTATTGATCATGTGTCGGTGAAGAAGGAAGAAGAGACAAAAGGTGTAGTCCAACCAAGTGTTAGAGAAGAATGTGAAGAATGTTGTTTGATCTATAGAGGATTTGATCAAGCAAAGGAGGTTTCTATTTCACATATCATTATTAGCTATTATTTCTTGACAGCTACATAAGAGTACTAGAAATCCTAAAGTGAGGTAGATCCTAACAGATCTTCATTGTATTGTAAATCTTGTATGGTGGCACTGTAATAAGTGTTCCAATTCCTCTCATGAGGCTACCTCTCACAAGGTACATGCAAGGTACATGCTTGTTATGAGATTTAGGTAAATCCTCTCACAAGGTTACATTTTTTCATGTATATGTAAATGCCTTTCATAGGGTAAAGACTTTCACATGGCGTACTTCAAAAGAGTATAGATTTGTGGGTCCCATCCCCACCATGGTTTTTCCCTAATTTGGGTTTCCACGATACCAAAAATCTTGTGTCTTTGTCTTGGATGTTTTGTGGTTTCACATTTACTTTTGATTGTTGAGTTGTTTCTTTATTGGTTAAGTGAAAAGTGTTTAAATGTTAAAATTAGTATATTAATGATTTACCCCCCTCTCAATAATCTCATCATAATAAGGTTAATAATTGATATCAAAGATTTGGTCCTTGGAGAATAAGTTTAACAAATTGAGGCAAAGATTCTGACAAGATGATGAGAAATAAAGGTCCTAAGTTCAAAAAAGATAGTTACACAGTATGGTGTGGAAGGATGAAGTTGTCCCTAAAAAGAATGGGTGATCAATACTGGGATCATGTGACTAAAAGATATGTTCTTCCTAATGGAACCTTGACTGCTGAATAGTTGATGGAAAAACAAGAGCACAGTACAAATATGGAAGCAATATAAAGTATCTTATCATATGCATAGTATATCAATGTGAAAGATCTTGAGACTTCTTATGATATGTGGGAGAAGCTGAAAATAGTCTATGGAGGAGATTCACATGTGCAAAAAGATAAGGTAGACATCTTAAAGGGAAAATTTGATGACATGAGGATGACTGAAGGAGAGAATATTGAGCAATACGGTCAAAGAATCAACGAGGTAGTGAATGCAATTAGAGGAGCTGATGGAGCCATTACTGAAGATGATGTGGTCACCAAAATCATGAGAACTTTATTGCCACATTATGCAATTAGAGTTTCTGCTAGACAAGAATTAAGGTCTTTAGGGACTATACCGATTACTATTGATTATTTGGTTGGAAATCTAACTACCTTTGAGTTGAGCAATTATGATAATAGAATGCCTAGAACTGATGCAACATTTAAGGCATATCTAAACTCTAGAAGGAATTCTAATCCTACTAGTCAAACTACTTTAGTATCTTATGGAAGTAATATTGATGATATCATTTATGAGGAAAAAGGACAAGAGGAATTGGAAGCTTTATTTTCTAGAAGGTTACCTAGAGGAAAGGGAAAGTATAAAGTAAAATTACCCTTGAAATGCTTTGCATGTAGTAAGATTGGACATATTGCATCAAGGTTCCCTGAGAACAATAAAAAAGAAAAGAACAAGAGATACGAGGGTAAAGGAAAGAAAATATGTTATATAGTTGAGGAAGGTGTTATAGATGATGAATCAAATGATGATGATGCTAAGGAGATTATCTTTGTTTTTGTGAAGGAAGACAAGATAGAAGGTAGTGAGATTGCATTGTTATCAACTATGAACATGAGTGAGAATTGGATTATTGACAGTGGTTGCACACATCACATGACCGGTGATAAGAGAAAATTCATTGAGCTTGAAGAATTTGATGGAGAATCAGTTAAGTTTGGTAATTCCATCCCCTTTATGGTAAAAGGTAAAGGCACTATAACACTGAATGAGACTACAAAATGTGATGATGTCTACTAGGTATCATGACTGAACCACAACCTATTGAGTGTTTCTCAAATAAATAAGAAAGGATTTGATCTAGAATTCTGTGAAGGAAGATGAAAGATAAAGAACAAAAAAGGAAATTTTATTGCTACTAGATAATTGACAAGAGGTAACTTATTCTACTTGAATCCATCTATTAAGAAATGTTTGATTGGAAAGGTAGAAGACAATTGGTTATGGCATAAGAGGTTTTTTCATGTTAATTTTGATAACCTGATCAAAGTTAGTAAAAAGAAAGTTGTTAGAGGTCTTCCCTACCTTGTGAAACCTGATAATATTGTTTGTAAATATTCTCAATTTGGGAAGCTTACTAGTTCTACATTCAATAGTAAAGGCTACACATCTGAGAATATACTTGGTTTGGTGCATAGTAATTTATGTGGTTCTATGAGAACTCAAAGTTATTATGGAGATAAGTACTTTATTTTGTTCATTGATGACTATTCAAGGATGATGTGGGTTGTGTTTCTTAAAGAGAAATTAGAAGATTTTCATATGTTCAAGATTTACAAAGAAAGAGTGGAAAAGGAAACCGATTGGAGCTTAAAATGCTTAAGGTTAGATATAGGTGGAGAACTTACATCACATGAATTTGTTTCCTATTCTGAAGAAGAAGGGATTAAAAGACAAATGTATCCTCCTAGGACACCACAATAGAATGGAATAGCTAAATGAGGAAACAGGTCGATGGTTGAATGTGTTAGGACTTTGATGATACAAAAGTGTTTTGCGCAAATGTTTTGGAGAGAATCTGTTAGTACTGCTATATACACTTTGAAAAAAAAATTGATCAAGAAAGGAACAAGGAAGACACCTTATGAACTGTGGTATGTACACACTCCTAATGTAAGTTATTTCAAAATATTTGGTAGTAGATGCATTATTAAGAAGGATGAAAACATAGGAAAGTTTGAATCTAAAAGTGATGAAGGAATATTTTTGGGGTATTCATTTAAGAGTAAAGCTTACAAGTGTTTAAACAAGAGAAAAAATAAGATCATTGAGAGTGCTAATGTAAAAGTGGATGAATTTTTTGATGAAAATGATGAAGAAAGTAGGAGGAAACCTGAAGATTACAATGGGATAACATATATGAAACCGGTGATGGAAGATGAACCTCTTGAATAGAATGAACAAAGACAAGAGGAACAAGAAAATGATGGTACACCTATTTGGAGTGAAGCTAAGGAATAGATATTTGAGCCTACCTTACCAAGGTATGCTAAGTTAAAACACTCTCTTGAGAAAATAATTGGAGATAAGAATGTTGGAGTATTAACTAGAAGGAAATCTAGAGAGAGCACCTACTTACTTTCTAAGTTTGAGCCTAGAACTATTAAGGATGCACTGAAAGATGATTATTGGTTGAATGTAATGAGAGAAGAGATAGAATAGATAGGGAAAAATGAAACTTGGACTCTAGTACCCCGACCGGTAGATAAGAATGTGATTGGAACTAAATGGGTAGAAATAAAATGGATGAAATAGGAGAAGTGGTGAGAAACAAAGAAAGACTTGTTTGCAAAGGATATGCACAAGAGGAAGGATTGGATTATGGTGAGACATTTTCACCTATTGCTAGATTAGAAGGAGTAAGGATACTAATTAGTTATGCATCTTATAAGAAATTCAAGGTTTATCAAATGGATGTGGAATCTTATTTTTTGAATGGTATACTAGAAGAGGAGGTTTATATTGAACAACTTGAAGGTTTTGAGAAGAATGATGGACAAGATTTGGTTTGCAAAATGAAGAAGGAATTGTATGGACTAAAACAAGCACCTAGAGCATAGTATGAGAGATTTCACTCATATCTTATAAAGATTGGATTTGTCAGCATAAGTGACAATAAAAATGTTTATCTAAAGGTTAATGAAGAAAATGAGTTACTACTTGCTGAAATATTTGTTGATGATATAATATTTGGAGGTAATGATGACTTAAGTAGAGCATTTTCTAAACAAATGAGAAAGTAATTTGAAATGTCAATGATAGGTGAGATCAAATACTTCATTGGTTTTCAAGTTTCATAACTTGATAATGGTATCTACATCAGTCAGTCTAAATAGATCAAAGAGATATTGAAGACCTTTGGACTTGAGGAATAAAAAAATATTAGAACCCCAATGGTTACATGTTACAAACTACCTAAGGATGATGAATATGATGAATTTGATCAGTCTATGCATTGATCTATGATTGGAAAGCTACAATATGTTGTGCATAGTAGACCAGATATTGCACAAGCAGTTGGTTTGGTTGCAAGATTTTCAACAAAACCTAAGGAAACACACTTGAATGTAGTAAAGAGGATATTTAGATATTTAAGAGGAACAATAGATTATGGACTTTGGTAGGGTTACAAAGAATATTTTTCACTAAGTGTTTATATTGATGTTGATTGGGCTTAAATGTGGATGATAGGAAAAGTACAAGCGGTGGAGCATTCTTCTTGGGTGAAAGATGTGTTGCTTGGACAAGTAAGAAGAGAAACTGTATTTCATAATCTACTGTTGAAGCTAAATATGTTGTTGCTACTATCAATTGCACTCAGGTGGTATGGATTAAACAACTACTTGAAGGTATACAAGGAAAGGTGACTGAACCTATTGTTATTCACTATGATAATACTAGTGCTATAAAAATTTCTAAGAATATAGTGATGCACTCTAAGAATAAACATATTTCTATAAAGTATCATTTTCTTAGAGAACAAGTTTAGGAGAAAGAGGTAAGGTTGGAATACATTCCAACTAGGGAATAGATTGTTGATATTTTTACTAAGCTTCTACCTAAGGACACATTTGAATACTTGAGAGGTAAGTTAGGGGCCACTCCCCTATCTACACTTAACTAAGAAGATGTTGTACTACATCAATCCTATAATTTAATTATTGTATCTTAACTTGGATTGATGTAGTAGTGACAACTCCTGGAGTAGGAATAGTTAATTTGTAAAAATATGTTGAACAAGAAATCAAAGAGAAGATTTGAAGATTGATATAGGTTTATGTTGTTTATTGGAAATTTTGGCATTGTTTTCAAATGGGGAGAATGTGTCATCAACACATGGTTACAGGTATTTGGTACATGCACTGAGCTGAATGGAGTTTACATCTTAGGGGGAGACACTACACAGTTTGGAGTTGCTGCTACATAGATTGGACTCTACAAGGCTAATGATTGGAAGCTAAGAAGTTAAAGATGGAGCTGAACCTGAAGAATCTATGGATGTGATCAATTGGTCAGTCAGATTTCTTTGGGACACATAGGTAAAGAGACAAAGAGGTATGTGTTGATTTGTTGTGTTGATATCAATCCCAAAGGGGGATATTGTTGATATAATTGATGAAGAGTAATGAAGTGAAGGAATTGGTTGATCATATGTGTAAGGAAAAGTGGTTTAGAGAATGATTTGAGGATGTGACATGATAGGTATGGTTGATAAATGATCAGTTATGGTATTGTCATTGATATCAACTATTAAATTTATGAGATGTTGATGATGATTATGGAAAATATCATGTGAATGGTAATATGTTAAGGTTGTGTTCTATAGAAGTGTTTGGAAACATGTTTGGATGATACATGTAGAATCTTAACTTTTTGTGATGATTGGTGAGATAGATTTAGCGAAGCTGATTGGAGACAATGAAATTGTTAAGACAAAAATTAATAGGAATAAGATGATTCTATCATTATGGTTATGTGTTTGATTGTTTTTGTGTTTGGTTGGTTTCTAGAAGTTACCTGAAGTTGCTAGATGATAATCCTACAACCATGATTCATTTTGAGAAAATATATGAGATATTTCAAAGGATAAATAGTGATATTTAAAAAATGTTAAGTTTCTAAGCGGCTAACGGTTTGATCGGTATTAGTGATTTAAATCATTGTTATTGTATGAAAATTTATTGTCTAATCTTAGAATTAAAATACTAACCACTATTAGCTATCAAATCTATCTAAAATGCATTCCAATGAAGATTACAAAGACAAAAATGAACTAAAAACAAAGCTTTTACCTTCCCTTACTCATGTAGCTTGTCTCCATTGTTCTCCTAGCCTTGAATTATTGGATTTGGTGAGCTCTCAGAATTGCAAATATGCTCCTTTTTCCCAAGATATTTCCAAAGTTTGGAGATAGTGGAAATTTTGCAAAACTAGCCTAAATCTAGAATGCTTTTATGCTATGATAGTTGATGCAATTTTGATGGACGTGGATGATATGAAAATGCTCAAAATGATGCTAAAATGGTTGGATGCTTGGTTTCTTGATTGCTTGAATGCTTGAATTCACTAATACTATTAGGCTGTCAAAGGAAGAGGAAGGCTCCTTTTATAGATTTTGGAGGGCTCAAGCTTAGGCGGCAAGATCTAAGGGTGGATATTGAAAAGTGGAAGATGCTAGGGTTTAAATTGACTTAGTTGAAGGGGTTGAGAGAAATAAGGATTTAGTTGGAATGTGAGAGGAGGAATAGGAGAGATTTTCCTCCTACATTGACAAAGGGGAGTGTAAGGTGGAAGGGAAAGACACATGTCAAGTGTCTCACAAAGACCCTTGAGAAGAAGGTGGGAAGACATTTTACTCATGAGGACTCTTGGAACAAGTGTCCTATGAGTCACCTTTGACTCCTTGAGGTGGCTAGAAAAGCTCTTAAGGAATAGAGAATGTGATCTTGACCAAGTTGGAAGAGGACATGTGGTCATGAGAACAAGTCTCATGAGGCCACATAGTCCTTGAGAATTGGACATTTGGGTGAGGATAATTGTGAGTAATTAATAATTAATATAAATTAATTATTTTAGCCAAGATGATTTGTCAAGTGACTAGGTCTATGAGATGGACTAAAAGACTTAGTCATATAGTGATTGTGTAATTGAATATACTAAATAAATTAAATAATTTTTTTAGTAATAGAATAAATAAACATTAATTAAATAATAAATATTTAATTAATTTATCAAGCCAATTTTAAGTGTATACATTTTTCCCCTCTTTGAAATAATGCATTGGTAGCATTGTTTCAAAGAAAAATTAAGCACATTGCCTCTGCCCCAGTTAAAAGTGACACTAGCATGCCCCCTCGGGAGATTGATCAACAAATTTAAGGATTTCATTTTATTATTTTAAAAAAAAATTATTATATATTTTTTTGTTTGTCGACAATCAATCTCACGAAAAAGATACGAAAGAAATTGACGAAGAAATGGGTTGACATAAGAATTTTATTAGGTAGGGTCCACACACCAAGAAAATAGGGTCCATGGGCTATATATAGGGGTGTAAGGGGCTGATAGGTGATCATTTGCATACTTGTCATCGAGAGACCAAAGTTGTTGATAAAGTAGAGAAGAGCTAGTAAGACGTCGTTCCCATTACCTGATGACCTATTTGAGTGCATCTGGCGATTCTAGATGTAGCTTTCCTATTACTATAGCTTCATAGATGCTTGATAATGACTACCTTATTTGATCATTTGGGGCCATGGTTTTATGACATGATTTGAATCATTGTTGTGGATGGTCCATTTGGAAATGGTGCCATAGCAACATCAAATGGAACAACATTTGATGGTGTTTTTGTATTTTTTGGATGGGACATCCACAACAATGGTTCACCTGATGCTCATTTTCCCTACTCATTAATCATGCTCTTGCTATTGCTTCCCTTCTAGAGGTGTATAGCTTGACTATGCACATGCATAACTATAAATGAGGATATGTAATAGGATGTCATTCATTTCTTAGATCCTTTGGATCTAACCCCATTTATTTGTTCCTTGCAAGTTTTGGATTAAACAGGAGCACATTGGATTCACACCCGGGTCAACATTCCATCATCTCTTCAGGCAATGTCTCGTACCATGTTGCTTATGTTCATTTACTTATGTATGTATGTATTCATCCATATCTTTCTTGGAGTTGGCAATGATCATGGCTTGTGTGAGCCTAGATGATTCAATTTCATTCCTTTCTTTGTACATTACATACAAGCTTTTATGTTCAGACCGCTATGATTCAACATATATGCATATAATTCTTCAAATGTAGATCTTTATTTTCTCTTACATGTACTTCCAGTTTATGTGTTAATGTGTTGAGGTATTACCATGAATCCCTACTAGACTAATTGTTAGATGTGTTGAGGTATTAAACTCTCCCATCCCTATTTTTTTTGTGTACGAGTGACTTATCCAATCACATACCCATGCCTCACTATAAAAAACCATCATTGCATGCTTTTTATTATGACAATGGCATTGCATGCTTCCATTCCATCAAATCAAATACCCACTCTTTGATTGTCACATTATTTTTATTACGACAATGTAATTGCATGCTTCCATTCCCTTTTCAACAATCTATGTTCTTACATACTTATTAAATCACTTAATTTACTATTTTGTCATTCATCATTTTTCTATCCAATTTTGTGTAACTAATAAATACAATTGATTAGAGGGGGTCATATACCATTTCTACCACTCTTGTTATTGAGATTTCAAATGTTGACTTGTGTTATATAGAAGTCACCACCATAGCATCATTATACCAATGGATGCATCATCATTGTTGTCTGCAAAAAATATACATTTCTAACAAAAATTATGCAATTTTTCAAATTTCTTAAATTTTTTTGGATTTTTTGTCAAGTTGAGAATTTTGGGTCTGCCAAGTTTTTGTTGAGTCTCAGTCTTCCAACTATGATCAATTTAATGTTGTAAATATTGACATAGAATTTGATATCAACCTGTCATATATCCATTCCAAATGATATTTGAAGTATAATTTATTCATAAATCTAATGAGATTATTGTTAGTGTTTTAGATCTAAGAATATTGAATTCTTATGGTGTTACGAAACTCTATTGAAACTCCATTTGAATAAACTTATGTGCCAACCATTTGACAAAATGTCCATATGAAATCTAGAGAAATACATTAATTTTATAGTGAATTCATGATTTATAATTTAGTTGTAGCAACTCAATGTGTTTGAACTCAAGAATACCCCTTACTTGGCTTCCTACAAAGCGTTTGGCAAAATTTGTCAAAAAAATAGAAGTTTGGTTGAAGTAAGTGTATACATGAAGGATGAAACACATAGGAAGCTATGAGAAGCTGATGTGAAAATTGAGTTATTTTTAGCATAATAAATGAATCATGGTATGAATCCATAATAACCCTATCGATAATAAAGGCCAAAGGCCACTAAATTGAAGAACAAGACACAAATAAAGACAAAATAATAGTGATCTATTCAAGAAGATCTTTGTATCAATTCACTTTTTATTAACAATGCAGAGATTAGTTGATAACTGCCAATTACCTTGTTAAAGGTGACATCTTTCTCAAGAAGTGAGTCGATTAATCATGCAGCAATCCATTAGGAAACAAATTTTATGTTTATACAAAGTGCTTAATAAGGGAAGTAAAGAGCACTTAGTAAAAGCATGTGACACTTCTTTGGGTTGTGACTATTAATGAAAAGAGACATCTCTAACAAGAATTTCCCTTTTGACAGTATATGAGATGGATGTGGGGGAGTCAAAGAAAATATATGTATAGTTATAAAACCTAAAGTTAAATTTACAAAGTAACATATCATTTATAAAATCTACCGTAACATGTCATTTTTTGTTTGACATTTTTTGTCACAACTAAAGAGTTCTCACCACGAGCAAATAGAGTGACCATTTTCTATCAAAACCATATGTGCAGATATAAACATTAAGTACAACATGTCCAATTTTTTTGCAGATATACACATTAAGGATCATGTCAGATAATACAAGAGAATTTGATCAAAATAGGGAGACAATCGCTAGATTGTTGTCTAACTTTCAAAGAGAAGGTGATGACAAATGTTATTGTCCATGCAAGAGTTGTAACAACTTAAAGATAAGAAGAATCAAAATCAAAACAACAAAGAGACATTGTAGGGAGAATGGTCACATTGAAGGGAGGTTTAATTGTCATCCATTGGTAAGTTGTTTGTTATATTGTTTTCACAATTAATATACATATGAACAATGGAAGGAGGTTTGATTATCACATTGAAGGGGGGTTTGATTATCATCATTTTTATATAGGTCAATCTCCCTAGTGTAGTACATGATATGGACCACCACATCTCAGAGGAACATAGGGGTGTGAATATAGAGGAACATGGAGGTGTAATTATTGAAGCTGAAGATCATGATCCCATGGAAGATGACGATCATGCACCAGAAAACACATTTGAAGATGATGGTATGAATGCATTGATCCTTGACACATTTGGTACTGGTGCTAGTGGTGTTGCTGATGATGATGATTATGATGATTATGATGAGGATGACATTGATGTCATCCATGATATACCTCTACTTGAGAAGGTGAACATGGCCCTTTATGAAGGCTCCCAAGCTACTCTTCTCTCTATTGTATTGTTGTTGGTGAATTTGAAGGTTATGAATGGTTTATCCAACATATAAATGTCACGTATGCTAAGGTTTGTCATATACGTCATTATAGTCTATAAAAGGTGAAACATGTACCATTAAGATTTTTTATAGTAACAACTTATATGTTTTGTTGTAGATTGATAGGTGAGTTTATGTTACCACCATCAAATGTTCTCCATCGCTCATACCAAGAATTATGTGCCACTATGAAACATATTGGAATGGAGTATCAAGCAATAGATGCTTGTCACGAAGATCATGTTATTTATCATAAATAACATGAATATGCAATAGAATGCCCTAGATGCCATATGACTTGATATCGAGATGATCAAATGACAAAAAAGGTGCCTCGCAAGGTTCTTCATTACATTCCCATTATTCCATGTCTGAAATGATTATTCAAGTGTAGTAGCTTGGCACAATTTATGGATTACCATGCACACAATAGGATTCAAGATGACATTATTCAAATATCCATAGATGGTTCATCATTTATGGACATAGATGAAAATTGGCCACACTTTAAAGAAGAACCTCAAAATCTCAGGCTTTCTCTGGCAATAGACGATGTCAATCCATTTGGAGAGATGAGGTCTGTTTACTCGATGTGGCCTATTTTTGTTATCAACAATAACCTTCCTCCATGGATGTCAATAAAGAGGGAGCACATTATGTTGGCAATGATTGTTCCAGGTATTTTATTATTTTATAGTTATCTACATGTAATTATAAGTCTTGGGGTGAAATGGCCACAATAACTATCTAATTTTGTTGTTAATTCAACTAGGTAAGTACCAAGTGAAAGATATGAATGTATATATTACGCCTCTTATCAATGATTTGGTGGTGTTGGTGTTATGGAATGGTTTCACTATGTATGAAATCTCTAGACCAATTGGACAAAGATAATTTCAATTCCATGCAATGCTTGTGTGGACAATTCATGATGCTCCAAGGTTAACACATTTCTGTGGTATGTTATGGTGAATTCTAGTTGTACGCGATAATTCTAATTCTAAAAATTAACATATTCAATCCAATTGTATTTTTATCTTGTAGGTCTTCAAACAAAGGGAAAATTTGCATGTCTAATGTGTGGTCCAAAGATGAAATCTCTGTTGGAAACTACAATTGAAACAATTGTTATATTGTCATTGATGTCAAACCTTAACTAGTAAGATAGCTTCTATCTAGGATAGTACCATATCTTTTGATTGATGAAGAGGATTTGGAAAAGAAGATAAAAAGAGGACCTAAGGAAAGGTTGAGTTATGTGATACTTCAATGGGTACTTAATTAGTTGGCATATTGACAAGGTAATTGGTGTTTATCTAGTAAGAAGAAAGACTGGAAACATAGGCTTAACCAAGAAAAAGTGAAGAAATTGAGTTTAAGCCGAGTGATGTTAGTGTTCACTGAGCACCAGTATATGTTGAGTAAATCTAGTATTAACTAAACATTGTCGAGTGATAGATAATTGTTAAGAAGACATTTTTTAGTAATGACCGAGATACACAATAATGACCGAGGAGATGAACATAGTATTGACCGAGTGTCATTAATTTATATTTGGAGAAATAATTGAGGATCCCAGTTGACACAGTTGAATTCTTGGGATATGTAAAATGTGCTGACATTATTAACAAATTGTATGGAACATTTAATGTATGGTAAGTCATTTTCTTATGGATTCAAAGAGAAGTTTGGAGATGTATCCAGAAGGAAAAGATAAAGAACATAATGATGGAAAGATTTGATGAATCTAACCTAAACCTAAGATCTACGGAGGAGATGAAGCAGAAAAAGATTGATCTACCTGATCAAGGAGGTATAAGATAAACCTAATTGTGAGGTTACACAGGAAGGAGAAGAGGTTGATGTTATTGACTGATGAGTCTAAGCAAAAGGCTGAAGGTGAAATTATGAAGGAGATGAACAGAGTTGTGATTACTTGAAGTGAATACTGAGCAGATCAGAGATGGAGATGGAAATGAAGGTCAGTCAGTAAATCAACATATGTGCGAAGTGGATCTATATTTGCAAAGTAAGTTGTATATTTTCATATCAGAACCTATTGTTACTTTCTACCCATTGTATCAGTCTAAATCCTTTAATCAAGGTGACATTCTAATGGAATGTTCTTAAGCCCTCTAACCAGGCCACTTTTGATAGAGTGTTTAAATCCTTTAACAGGGTCACACCTAATAGTGTGTATGTAAACATTTAACCGGGTTGTCTTTTCATAGAGCCCACTTTAGAAGAGTGGAAATCGGTAGCATGTTACAAAGTAGTTTTTCCCAAATTGGGTTTCCACTATAAATCCTAGTGTTATACTTGTGTGAATGATTTTGATGTGAATGTTGTTGAAAGATTTATATTCTGCAAGTTAATTACTTTTGGATAGTGGACTGCATGTTATATGTTTCTGATATATGTTATAGAGACCGAGTTGAATTTCTAATTAGATATGAGTTTGTTGAAGTATTGGAAAGTTCAATTGGTACATCTGGACCTGAGGATAACTGATTCACCCCCCCCCCCCCCCCCTCTCATTTATTCTAAAATCATTCTAAAAATTGGTATCAGAGTTGTTGGTGCTTGTAGACAGAAAGTTTAAAGGTACTTGAAGCTAATGATCAAGATGTATAAAAAGAAGGTACCAAAGCTGAACAAAGAGAACTTCCCTACATGGTAGAGTTTGATGAAATTGCACCTAGCTGGTATTGGTGATTCGGCAAAATACTATGTGGAAAATGATTATGTAATACCTGCTGCACCTCTAACTATTGAGGAGATGAAAGAAAAACAAGATCACAATCGGGCAATGTTGGAGATTGCATCTGCCCTAAGCTATCCTAAATTTGAAGATATCAAGAACTGCACTAATGCAAAGAAAATATGGGACACTCTTATAGTCATCTATTGTGGAGATACAAATGTACTGAGAGCCAAATCTGAAAGTTTGAGAGGTAAGTTTGATGAAATAAAAATGCAAGAAGGTGAAAATATTGCTCAGTATTGTTGTAGAATTAAGGAGGTAATAAATGCTATTAGAGGAGCTAATGGAAACACTGATGATGAAATTGTTATTGGTAAAGTATTGAGAACTTTGCTTCCTATCTATGCTATCAAAATTTCTACAATCCAAGAATCAAGATGTAACCTTGGTAATGTTCTAACTCTGGAAAGTCTTGTTGGTAAGCTTACTGCTTTTGATCTATCTAACTATGATAACTACGTTGTTCCTAATGTTGAATTTTCATTCAAGTCTCAAATGGTTATGCATAAGTCTAAGAAGGAAAAAGAAAAATGTGTGAAAAGTGACAGTGATAGTGACACTTATGATGAAGATCTAGATGATCTTGAGGCACTTATGGCTAGAAGGCTAAAGAGAGGAAAGGGGAAATATAAAGGTAAACTTCTTGTAATCTATTTTTCATGTAACAAAGTTGGTCATATTGCACCAAGATGCCTTGACAGGACTAACAAGGATGAGAGAAGGGAAAACAAGTACAAAGACAAGAGAAATGAAAGAGATTAATGAAGGTACAAAAACTACAAAGACAAAGGTAAGAAATCTTGTTATATTGTTGAAGAGGAAACTGACAGTGAAACTATTGAATCTGATGAATGTGATATAGAAGTTGTTTATGTTGCTATAAAAGATGATTCTGATGAAGATGAGAAAACTGCACTTATTTCTTATGTGAGTAAAGGTGATAAATGGATTATTGATAGTGGTTTCTCACATCACATGACTGGTGATAAAAGTAAGTTTGAAATCCTTAATAATTACAAAGGTAGAAGTGTTAAGTTTTGTAATGATGCACCATGTCCTGTAAAAGGAAAAGGATCAATTAGATTGATTGATAAGATCAGATGTGATAATGTTTATTGGGTTGAAGGTCTTAACTATAATTTGTTGAGTGTTGCACAGTTGAAAAACATTGGTTACCGAGTGGAATTTCATCATAGAAAGGATAAAATATTTGATGCCACTGGTGAACTAATTGGAAGTGGAGAACAAACAAGAGGTAATTTATTCTATCTAGACCTATCTAAAGAAACATGTTTGTTTGCACAATTTGATGATGTATGGTTATGGCATAAGAGGTTATGTCATGTGAACTTTGATAATTTGGTAAATATCAGTAATTTGAAGAAAGTTAGAGGTTTACCAAAATTGAAGAAACCTGATAATGTAATGCGTAAATAGTGTCAATTGGGAAAAATGACAAAGTCTAGTTTTAAGTTCAAGACATATACTTATGATAATATTTTGGAATTGGTTCATACTAACCTTTGTGGACCTATGGGTGTACAAAGTTATTGTGGTGATAAGTATTTTATTATGTTTGTTGATGACTATTCTAGAATGATAACTGTAATGTTTTTGAAAGAGAAAGTTGATGCATTTCAGTTGTTTAAGTGGTATTTGGAAAAAGTTGAAAAAGAAACAGGTAAAATCTTGAACTTTTTGAGATCTGACAGAGGTGGAGAGTTTATATCAACTGAGTTCAATCTATTCTACAATGATAGAGGAATAGAGAGACATATGTCTGCACCAAAGACACCTCCATAGAATGGTATAGCAGAAAGAAGAAACAGGTTAATTATGGATTGTGCTAGAACATTGATGATAGAGAATAATGTTGCACAAAAGTTCTAAAGAGAAGTTGTAAGTACAGCTATTTATACCTTGAACCGAGTACAAATCAAGAAAGGTACAAATGCTACACCTTTTGAGTTATGGCATCTACTGTGAAATATTTTAGAGTCTTTGGGAGTAAATGCTATATACTGAAAGACAATAGGAATGGAAAATTTGATGCAAAAATTGATGAATGCGTATTCCTAGGATATTCCACTAAGAGCAAAGCTTATAAGTGTTTGAATTATAACACTAAAAAAGTTGTAGAAAGTGCAAATGTTAGAGTTGATGAATATGTAGAAAATAATGAATTGGAGTGCAATCAAGAGCCTGGAGATTATAGATTTTTTGTATACATGGAAGAAGGAGAGGCTAACGGTGCACCTAAACCAAATGTCAAGGAACTACATGAGTCTGTCAAGCTACAACAAGATGTTGCTGAGCATCAGGAGGATGTTGTCAAGCAATCAGAAGAAGAGGCAGAGAATTTACAAAATGAACCTGAAGATCCACAACAATGAGAAAGGAAATATGAACCTACATTGGAAAAGTATGTAAGAAGACATCATAAGCCTGAGAAAATCATTGGAGATAAAGAATTTGGAGTCATGACAAGAATTAAGTTGAAAGATCATACATGCTTACTATGTGATTTTGAGCCTAAAATAGTAAAAGATGCTTTAAAGAATGATGAATGGATACAAGCCATGAATGAAGAAATAGAGTAGATAGAAAATAATAATACCTGCACTCTAGTGCCGAGACTAGAAAATAAGAATGTTATTGGAACAAAATGGGTTTTCAAGAATAAGCTCAATGAACATGGAGAAGTCACTAGAAACAAGGCCAGATTAGTAAGGGGTATGCACAAGAAGAAGGAATTGACTATGGGGAGACATTTTCCCCTGTTGCAAGATTGGAAGGAGTGAGAACTCTACTTGCATATGTTTCTTATAAAGGATTCAAATTATATCAAATGGATGTCAAGACTACATTTCTAAATGGGATATTGGAAGAAGTATACATTGAATAGCTAGAAGGATTTGTTGACCCAAGCAAGAAGAATATGGTTTGCAAGTTGCACAAGGCACTGTATGGATTGAAACAAGCCCCCAGAGCATGGTATGAGAGACGACATAACTATTTGATAAAGATTGGATTTGCAAGGAAAAATGAAAACAATAGTCTACATATGAAGATTGAGAAAGGTAAAGGGATTTTGTTAGCTGAAATCTTTGTTGATGATATCATATTTGGAGGACAAGATGCCCTATGTCAAAACTTTTCAAATGAGATGCAAACTTAATTTGAAATGTCTATGTTTGGTGAGATCAGAATCTTTGTTGGTTTGAAAGTTTCTCAGATGAAGAAAGGTATCTATATTACTCAATCTAAATATGTTAAAGAGATTGAAAATTTTTGGTATTGAAGATTCCAGACCAGTAAGTACACCTATGGCTACTAGACAAAAACTATCTAAAACTGATGATACAACTGAAGTGAATCAAACCTTGTATAGATCTATGATTGGAAAGCTAAAATATGTTGTCCATAGTAGACTGGATATTTCCCTAGTAGTTGGGATTGTTGCAAGATTTTCTGCCAATCCTAAGGAAAATCATATGATGGTAGTGAAAAGAATATTGAGATATCTAAGGGGAAAAGAGGATTATGGATTGTATTACAAGAAGAATGACAAGTTTGAACTGAAAGTTTACACTAATGTAGATTGGGCTAGAAATGTTGATGACAAAAAGAGTACAAGTGGTGGAGGATTCTTTCTAGGAAAGAGATTAATCTCTTGGACAAGCAAGAAATGGAACTGCATTTCCCAATCTACAGCAGAAGCTGAGTATGTAGCACCAGTAGTGAATTGTTCAAATTTAGTGTGGATCAAACAATTGTTAAAAGGTATGAAGGAGGAAATCACTAAGCCGGTTGTTATTTTATGTGATAACACAAGTGTTATTAACATATCAAAGAATCTTGTTATGCAAACTAAGACTAAGCATATTGCTATTAAGTATCATTACTTGAGAGAGTTGGTTCAAGACAAAAAAATGAGATTGGAATATGTGAATAAAAAGGAACAATTAGCAGATATATTCACAAAAGCTTTACCTAAAGATGCTCATGAATATCTTAGAGGTAAATTAGGGGTGATTCCCCTAACAGAGGCTACCTAGTAACATAGGAGCATTGCATCAAATGTACTAATCAGAATATTTGAAAAATTGATGCAGAAAATGTCACACTTTAGGAGTTGCCTAGAGTTGTGAAAAGTAAGGCAGAGATATTAATCAATCATAAGCAAGATGATAGAGGTAGTATATAGCATACATAACTGACATGAAGACACCTACATGGTAAATATGTAAGTGATAGATACAAGCTTTGGCATTATTTTCAAAGAGGGAGAAATTATTCAATGAAACCCGAGGGAGAGATACAGAAAAGATTTGGAGGGAGTAATTGAGTAAGCGGTCAGGAAAAGAAAAAGTTGTGAATTGGAATGAAGCTAAGGATATTAATAAAAATCTGATGCACGGAGATTTTTGGATTGTTTGGTAAATCATGTGTTATTCATATGGTGTTGCCATCAATTTCAAAGAGGGAGATTTTTGGAAACTACAATTGAAATAATTGTTATATTGTCATTAATGTCAAACCTTAACTGGTAAGACAGTTGCTATCTAGGATAGTACCATATCTTTTTATTGATGAAGAGGATTTGGAAAAGGAGATAAAAAGAGGACCTAAGGAAAGGTTGAGTTATGTGATACTTCAATGGGTACTTAATTAGTTGGCATATTGACAAGGTAATTTTTTGTTTATCTAGTAAGGATAAAGACTAGAAACATAGGTGTAACTGAGAAAAAGTGAAGAAATCTAGTTTAAGTCGAGTGATGTTAGTGTTGACTGAGTGCCAGTATATGCCGAGTAAATCTAGTGTTGATCGAACATCAGTAATTGTCGAGTGACAAATAATTGTCGAGAAGATAGTTTTTAGGAATGACCGAGATACACAATAATGACCAAGGAGATGAGCACAATATTGACCAAGTGTCAGTAATTTACATTTGGAGAAAGAATTGAGGATCCCAGCCGACATAGTTGAATTCTTGGGATATGTAAAATGTGTTGACATTATTAATAAATTGTATGGAACATTTAATGTATGGTAAATCATTTTCTTATGGATTCAAAGAGAAGTTTGGAGATGTATCTAGAAGGAAAAGATGAAGAACATAATGATGAAGGATTCGATGAATATGACCTAAACCTAAGATCTACGAAGGAGATGAAGTGGCAAAAGATTGATCTACCTGATCAAGGAGGTATAAGATAAACCTAATTATGAGGTTACATAGGAAGGAGAAGAGGTTGATGTTATTGACTGATGAGTCTAAGTAGAAGGTTGAAGGTGAAACTATGAAGGAGTTGAATAGAGTTGTGATTGCTTCAAGTGAATACTGAGAAGATCAGAGATGGAGATGGAAATGAAGGTCAGTCGGTAAATTTGTTACTTTCTAACCATTGTATCAATCTTAATCCTTTAATCAAGGTTGACCTAAAAGTCATTCTATAAATCCTTTAATCAAGGAGACATTCTAATGGAATGTTCTTAAGTCCTCTAACCAGGCCACTTTTGACAGTGTTTAAATCCTTTAACAGGGTCACACCTAACAGTGTGTATGATAAACCTTTAACCAGGTTGGCTTTTCACAGAGCTCACTTCAGAAGAGTGAAAATCAATAGCATGTTATAAAGTAGTTTTTCCCAAATTTAGTTTCCACTATAAATCCTAGTGTTATACTTGTGTGAATAATTTTTATGTGAATGTTGTTGAAAGCTTTATATTCTGCAAGTTAATTACTTTTGGACAGTGGACTGCATGTTATATGTTTCTGATATATGCTATAGAGAGTGAATTGAATTGTTGATTAGATCTGAGTTTGTTGAAGTACTAGAAAGTTCAATTGGTACATCTAGACCTAAGGATAATTGATTCACCCCCCCACCTCTCAGTTATTCTAAAATCATTCTAACAATCTCGTCATTCCAAAAGTTTAAGAAAGGTGTTTGATGAGTATAGGCACTTCCTCCATAGAAATCATAAGTATCAAAGTGCAGAAAAACATCTTTTCAATGGGAAAGAAGAGGCTACATCAAAGCCTCAAAGAATGACACCTCACCTCTGGTAGTTGGAATATAATATAATGTGAGGTAATATTGTTCCACCTAATGGTTTATGCATTTGATTTGCAAATCACCGTCAGGAAGCACCATTTATAAACTAACTAACTCTGCCATTTATTGTTTTCATCCTTTTAGGATGTCAGTACAATCACCAATTTGTTTCGCACATTCAACATGCCTGCCAAAAATCCACTCGCATTCCTTTTAATCATTTACTTTCCCTTCTAAGCAAGAGAAATAAAACTATTATGATCTATCACACATTTCAAAATTGACACTCCAAATATCCTTACATCATCATCCTGTCATCTCAAAAACTTACTAAATTTGGAGAATTAAACTCCTCTATCCATAATTTATCTATTTCCTCTAAATTTAAAGCCCATTTAGAAATCTTATCAGGCTCTGTGTTTCTGTCCCATTTGATATGTGTGATTTTAAAATTTTCAAAAGAGTTTAATAGTTCCTTGATGGACTCAATATAATTCTCTAGATGCCAAGAATTTATAGATAAATTTGAAATTGCTTGCACTACCACATGGGAATCACCTTCCAAATGAAAATTTTGAACTCCTTTTTGTTTTGCTAGCCTCACAACCAGTAATCAACATCAATTGTAAAGTCAAATCCAATCAGTATTGGTCAATTATCAGTATTGCATAGGATTTGATACTAGCTTATATGCTTAAATCTACAAGAGACAAATTAACACTTGGTGTGAATTTGGGATAGTATAAGTTCAGATCCAAGGTGGAATATATTTGAATTTAGAAGCATCCAAGAGAAGACTTGTAGGAAACATAAGGGCTCCAAATCCGAGCAACATCTTTTTTTTTGTGATTGTTATATTACATCTTGTGCTTAGTATTTGATAGATCTCTATAGTTTTCATTTTCCTTGCATAAATCTAAAAATACTAACATGGTATTAGAGCCTAGGTAGAGAAAAAGATCAATTTTTCAAATCTAGGAATACAAACTAACTCTTCCAAAGCTAAAATGGCAACCGGGGTTTGGCTAGGAAATAGTAATATGACTTTACTTCTTATAATGAGGGCTTTTGATTTTCATTAGTTGTCTTCTATTTATTAGTTTTTTCAATTAACTGATTGACCTCCTAGTGCATATTATCTTCTCTTAAGGCATATTTTCAAACTACCCTTCCATTATTGGTAAGATTCAAGCTACCAAGAAACATACCTTGAGAGGGAGTTTTGATCTTGTTAGAGGGAGAAGATAGGATTATCCAGAAGGAGTAGGTCACCTTGAGTAACATATACCTTGGTATGACTTAATTATGGATATGTGGTTTAAGAGGGAGTTCAATCATGGGCTCACTTAAATTTGTGTTATGAACTCCTTCCTTATGTCATGTTGATTACTTGTTATGGAAGCATACTTTACATTAACATATTTTTGTTTTCTATGCATGGATGCATACTTTACCTTAGCATATGTCTTACTTATGTATGGGATCATGCACAGCTGATTAGTAGCATACCTTGCATGAATTATACTTTTGTTATGCATGAGGAGCATACATTATATTATGAACAGTTACATTGACATATTTCTGTTATGACAAATGTTATACCTTACATTGTTATGGGAACATACATAGCTGATTGTTAATATAACTGATTAACTATTTTCTTTATTGATGCATTGGTGCATACATTATTGGTTAATGAATGTTGGAACATATTTACATTGGCATATGTTACGTATGTTACATTTTATAATTGGGATATTTTATGTATGTGTGGGAACATACATTATGATACTTAGAGATAATATTGATGTATGCATGGGAGAATACTTTATATAGATATATGTTATCCTTTATATATGCTTTTCTATTGATCATATATATGTGTGAATACATTTCTTTATAGAGGGAACTACATTGCATCTTACTGTGATCACATTGCACTTGGTTATATGTTGGACAAATTTGGTTACTCTTATGTGGTGAGACTTATGTGATTACTCCTATGCTTATGGCTAAGACTTGTCTATGGTTACTGGATGAATTATGCTTGTTCTATGAGAGAACTACATTTGGATATTGGTTATTACATTTGGCTACATTTAGTATACTTAATATGAATGTATGGAGCATACATCATTTGTATACTTTGGCATGTTTGTATGGAGCATACTTTAGTGGCTTATTGTTTATGTATGGATCATACTTTGTGTAGACTAGGATTTGAGGGTGCACCTAAACTTGTTTTGAAGGCCAAAGACAAACAAACGTCATAGCATATTATCAAATCAAATTTAATGGTAAACAAACTAAAATCAAAGCCACCTCAGTTTAAGCCTAAAACGGATGCGCCCATGCACCGTTTGATATGCTTGGATATAAATGGATGTGGGTGTGCAAACTCAAGCACTTGGAGCATGCAAATAGGATGATTTGAGGATCAAGAAGACCCAAAATGACACAAAATAGGTATGAGGAACCTATTTTGCCTCAAAGGCCTCAAGAACACACAAATATGCAAAGCTAAAAGATGAACTAAGATTGATTAAACAAGAAATGAATCTATGTTAATCCAATTGAGCTAATTTAAATGTGATTTAAGCTTGAAAATGATCTAAAATGATGAGTTTATGCTTATGCTAGAATGAAAATGGCATTATAACTTTGCTATTGAGTTTGAGAGTTGAAAGATGATTTGCCTTAGGAAGTGAGGGTATTTATAGGAAAAGGGAAGGGCTTGGTTAAAAAGGATGAGTCAGAGTTAGGGCTAAGGTTAGGGTTGAGTCAAGGACAAGTGTCAAGGGAGGATTGAGTTGAAAGTTTGAGGGCATGTGCACAATTTGGTAAATGTGCCCAAGGCCAAGAGGTGGCAAAGAAGGGATAAGAAGGTCTTAAATGCATAATGAATGCATGTAAGAAAGATAAGGAAGGCTTAAATGCATCCTTAAATGCATTTGCAAGAGGTGGCCAAGAGGTGGCCATCTTTGTTGACTAAGGAGGATGACTAAGAGGAGGTTAGCATAAGTTTTGGTAAACCTTTTGCTAATGGAATGTGACAAGATTAGAAAGGGGATTAGGATTAGGATTAGGGGATTTTAGGATTAGGATGGGTGAAGAGGTTGGGTTGAGAAGTTTCTAGAAGAGTCTAGAATTCTCCTAGGTTTTATGGAATAAAAGTTTATTCATTCCAAAAGCTTAAGTTTGGGAAAATTTATTGAAATATTTTCAATAAATATGAAAATTAAATATTTAATCTTAATTAAATATTTTGAGTTGAGATTAGGGTTAGAAAAGATGGGATTAGCCTTTTAATCGAAATTAAGAAGGGATTAGAAGATTTTGGAAGAGGTTAGTGGTCTTAAGAAAATTGGCCAAGTTTTGGTCAAAAAATAAATTAATTATTTTTTTGGGGGATTTTTGGTCAATTTATTAATTAAAATAATTAATAAATAGGGGATTAATGTTTAAATAAGATTTAAACATTTTTGGGAGGGATTTCTTAATTAAATATTTTTAATTAAGAAAAAGGGATTTAATGACATAAAAATAAATTAATTAATTAAATAATTAATTAATTAATAAATGATGATGTCATCAGGGATTTTTCAGAAAATAAAAATACTTTATTTTCTAAAGGATTTTTAGGTGTCTACACTTTGTTTTATAGCTGAGTCTATATTTATTGATTATAATTGAGACTATATTACATGTGGTTCTATGTGTGAACACATTTCTTTTACATTGAACTTGATTCTTATGATTATAAGATCATATTGGTTACTCTTATGCTTATGTGGATTCATGAGATAAGATTTTGATTATGAGATACATTTGGTTAGGATTACTCATTTTGGTTACACTTATGCTTATGGCTAAGTTGTTTCTTATTGGATACTTGGAGAATATCATGGATTTTATATTCCTCTCATGGAGAATATAATGTCACTTTGCAGGTCTGCAACCTTTTTTAATAAGAAGTGTTTTTCCTTTATTAATTTCATATGGCTTCATAAAACATGAACAACATCATAACAAAATAGAAATGGCCTTGAATGTGTACAAGTATCTTAGTCGGTCAACCATATTTAGATGTATGCTTCATGAGGACAACAAGATCCTAGTAGTATCATGCTTAATGAATCATATGTATGAGTATGACTGACCGAATAGGGTGATTGTATAATTATTTCAAGGTGAAGTATTCTTTCCATATCTTTGCATTCCTAAACTTACTTTCATTTTAATTTGTGAATATCTAATTGTGTTCCAATTAAATATGTTGAAGATGTAAAACACTCTACACCAACCAGACTGGTTCTTTACTTTACTAGAGCCACAATATTCTTTATACTGTTGGAGGTCGTGTGGTTATAGTATAAGTTCTTCAACACTTATCAGCCTTCTTCTATTTTCATTTTGTGTCTTAATCATATTCATTGTAAGATGATTGTTATAAATAAGACTCACTGTCAATACAGTATGGCTCACTGTTGATACAATAAGGCTCACTGCCAAAAAATATCAAAAGAGATAGAATCCACCAATGAGATCAACACACTCCGACACATGACCACAGATCTCCTAAAAATAGATTTTCAATCACTTTGCATATCACCATGAATGAATCTCATACATCACACTAAAGATAACATGAACAACTCAAATCCTCACTCTACTTATACATCTTGATGAGATCCCCCAGGTTGGCCAACCTTTTGTAATGCTCCTCCATCTCTCCTCATGTTATGACTTCTTTTAATCCCATTTTGGATGTGATGCAGATTTATATTTTTTTGTGTATGGTTGCTATGCCATGGTTTTGTTGAGATACATATGTTTGTGTGTGTATATATGTTTATGTTTGGTTTCTTTGAGATTGTACTTGATCAGTCTTATGATGGAACATAATGGTAAGGGTCTTTGATGTGTTGATTAATTTTAAGTTGTACTCATGATTGTTGGTGTAGTGGGCTACTAACTCAATGATGTCCTTGATTAAGTTAATGTAGTGTTTAAGTATAAATGTAATAATTCAGTTAATGTAGTGTTTATGTATAAATTCAATTCAAGTATATTAAACATAGGTCCTTTTATGCATAAACTAGTTGAATTTACTTGGGGACATTACAGCAAGTTATCACAATGGTTGTTCAGTGACTATATCTACCATTAGAGCCACTTCATATGCACGGGTGATGAACATGCAGATTTTCCTAAGCACTACTGGGAGCTTACCTTAAAACACATGTACTATTGTGAAAATCATCACAAGTCCATTTGTTGTTAGGTCTAGCTCCCAGTATTGCTTGGTCAAATTTGCATATATGTTTGCCACCTATGCATATACCTTATCTGATCAACTCTTATATGAACAAGTGATGAACATTCAAATTTTCCTAAGCAGTACTGGGAGCTTACCCTACAACACATGTACTATTGTGAAAATCATCACAAGTCCATTTGTTGCGAGGTCTAGCTCCCAGTAATGCTTGGTCAAATTTGCATGTTTGTCACATGTGCATATACCTTCTCTGGTCAACTCTTATATGCATAGGTGAAGGTTGATCAACTCCAATCTCCTATTTATATCTATATGTTATCAAAGCAGTTCCATTGAGAATCTTGTCTACTTGAGACATATCAATTGTTAAAGAAATTGGCATTTGAATTTTTATTCATTGGTTGTGTGATTAGAGAATACTTTGCATGATTGCATTCCCAAATCATTACTAGAAAAATTTTGAACATATCTAAATGGAATACTTTGTGCCTGACATACTTAAATGGAATACACCAAGAAGTACAAAATGATGAATGCTCAATTGTTGTAAAGGAAAAGCATCAGAACCATCCATTTCCATAACTTTATTTTCTATAGTCTTAATGCTTTTTCTATTGTCCTAATGATTTTTCTTATTTCTTGTCTTTTTTCCCTTTTTTATTTCCTATGCTTGTGCTTGGTGACAGGATTTTGAACATTGTTGACAAAGTGTGTTTCTTTTTTGATTATTTGATTGATCCTGTCACCTTTCCTTACTTTGTAAATTTCATTGTCCCAATCAAGTTTTGTAGTATTTTTTTATTAGGTTTCATGTTTTTGATTGTGGGGTTCTACATTGTTTGTTGTTCTTGATAAATTAGACCTTGAATTTGACTTTGCCCATGTCCGAGTTTGTGCCAATTGTGGAGTTCACCTTCTTTTGATGGTATATTTCATTCACTCTGTGTGGAATACTATTTTGTTCAATGTTTTATTGCAGCTTGATATTTCATTCATTTTTCATATATATAGAGAAATGGACAGTTCTGAGATAGGTTTCTATGGCTATGATAAATGTCCCTCTGTTTTGAAAAAATTAGAGTTGATAAAATGGTTGTTCAGTGACTATATCTATCATTAGAGCCACTTCATATGCACAGGTGATGAACATGCAGATTTTCTGAAGCAATACTAGGAGTTGACCCAGAAACACATGTACTATTGTGAAAATCATCACAAGTCCATTTGCTGTTGGGTCTAGTTCCCAAATTTTTTTGGCCAAATCTACATGTTTTTCACCTGTTGATATACCAAATGATGAATTCTCAATTGTTGTAATGCAAAAGCATCAGAACTATCCATTTCTAGAACTTGATTTTCTATAGTCTTAATGATTTTTCTATAGTCCTAATGATTTTTCTTATTTCTTGTCTTTTGTCCCTTTTTTATTTCCTATTTCTGTGCTTGGTGACAGGATTTTGAACATTGTTTACAAAGCGTGTTTCTTTTTTTGATTATTTGATTGATCCTCTCACCTTTCCTTACTTTGTAAATTCCATTGTCCCAATCAAGTTTTGCAGTATTTTTATTAGGTTTCATGTTTTCAATTGTGGGGTTCCGCATTGTTTGTTGCTCTTGATAAATTAGGCCTTGAATTTGAATTTTTGTTCACTATTTTATTTCAACTTGATATTTCATTCATTTTTCATATACACAGAGACTACACATGTTGATTAAAAAATGAACTATTTGATTTAGGTTTGTTGTTCATGATTGTAAATGGTCAATATTTATGATGGTACTCCTTGGTGTATTCCATTTAAAAATAATTGTGTTTCTATGGCTATGATAAATGTCCCTTTGTGTTGAGAAAATTAGAGTTGAGAAAATGGTTGTTAATTCAGTGTTTATATCTGCAGGTTGCAAACAAATCATCTTTCTTCCACCAACATTCTAGTCAATGTACAAGTAACAAGTCATTCCATTCAAGAAAGACCATGTCTGACAATATCAACCCAAAACAAAATAAGGAGTATGTAGAATTTAGTGTATGCAGAATTAGTTTTGAAAAAATGGCCGTGTCGATGATGATTATGAAGAAGATTTGAAAATGTTGCACCAATCTAAATTGGATCAATCATCATTTTCAAATCTTCTTCATCAATCACCATCAGCCATTTTCCAAGAGAAACACCTTTCTCTATATGAACCTTGGTTTACATTTCCTTGTAATCTAATTGGTAATTTGAAGCCATCTATGGAAACTTACAATCCTAAACAATTAGTATACCATTGATGGCTTCATAATTATTAAGTGAAAGGGAGTTTTCTGATTTGGAACCCCCTTTGGTGATGATCCTACGCAGTTCCACATAGACACGACATGTTCCTTAGAAGACTTTTAATCTCACAATAGTTGAGAAACATAAATGTAGGTATCGTGGTCACAATTCTTTGGAGATACAACATAATTAAGTGGTATACCCAGATGATGCAACACAAATAATACTACTATGGTTCTAAGTTGATACTGTAGGATCCAAAAACCATAGATAACGATGGCTTTTAGACCCTATCTTGATTGGTTTTTGGACCCTACAGTGTCAACTTAGAACTAGAAGAGTAGTGGTTGTGTTGCATCATCTGGGTATACACTCAATTATGTTGTATCTCCAAAGAATTGTGGCCATGCGCGATGCCTACATTTATGTTTCTTAGTTGTTGTGTCCTAGGACCCCTTATGACCCTTTACGATCCCTGAGAATACATCTTAGAGGTCTTAAAGTGTCGTAAGGGGTCATAAGATACTCCTAGGAGGGGCCAAATGAGCTTCCACCTTCATGTGGTTGCCCCTGTTAAGTAGAGAATGTTAAAATATTCTTGAAACAAAGAGAAGCTCAATATTTTAATGTCTCACTCCATGCATGATATATATTTTTTAAAAATATATATAGCATACCGTCGTAATTGCGATGGTCATCAGAGAACAATGACAGCAGAGGACTGGACACAATGGCTATCTGTTAGAACTCTACGACAAATAGTCATTGGTTGTACAACATTTTCATTACATGTCCATCGTAATTGTGACACCAATAATAAGTCCTGATGGCATTTTGACCACCTCTCTAACCATGTGTGCAGGCCCTTTTATCTTGCACATTGCGAAAGTTCTTGTTGTCACAATTAAGATGACAATCAAATTAAAACCAATAGTTGAGTACTCAAGATGATGGCTATCTATTGAAATTCTCTGAAGGGCATTCATCGCTTATACAGCATTTTCATTACACAGACATTGTAATTGCGACAATAATAATAAGTCCCAATGACATTTTGACCATCTTTGACCATGTTGGTAGGCCCTTCTACCCTATATATTGTGACAATGTGTGTCGTTGTAATTACAACAATTATCCTAGTCGTCAATGCTATCGACAAAAAAAGTGCAACGGTGGTTAGTGTTGCTTGGTTGATGGTTTGGTGTTAGAATGGTGATAGATAGATGTCAGAAAAAGGACTCAAATGTACTAGTGGATCTTAATTTAGTTGACCAACTTCAAAACACCTCAGCTCATATCTCTATACTTGAGCTACTACAAATATCTCTTACTCACAAGGAGATCCTTGATCAATCCCTTATTGTGGCTAACGTACCTAAGGACCTAGACGTTGATAAGTTCTAGTATATGGTCGGTCACCTTGCTTCAGCACATTATCTAACCTTTTCTAAAAGAGATGACTAATTTTTCATTCATCCTCACAATCAGCCCCTCCATATTGAAGTCACTATCAATTAGTATAGAGTTAAGCACATTTTGATAGATGGAGGCACGGGTTTGAACATATGCACTTTCAGTTTGGTTAAAGCTCTTGGTTTCTAAGAGCATGTTGTTGATCCCCGATGCAAAATAATGATCAAAGCATACAATGAAGAGGAAAGTTCTTCTAAAGACATGGTAGTCGTACCTATTTGGGTAGGTCTTGTTCAGTGGGATGTCATATTTCAAGTCTTGGATATCCCTTCAGCATACAACATACTTTTGGGTCATCCTTGGATCCATGCAATGCAAGTATTTCCTTCTACATACAATCGATGCATTAAATTCCCTCATGAAAAAATTGAGATTACTATTCATGTAGATTCAACATGTGCCTATAAAAATCCTAAACAAGTAGATTGAATGGTTCCTCATAACAAATAAGGATCACCTCCTAACAAAGAAGAAGAAAAAATAAAAGCACCTCTATTAGACTATGGGAAAAGAATACTTGTCATACCTACTGGCATGGGAACCTATCGAGTGGACACTTTTCCCATCTCTACAAAATCTCATGGAAAATGATCTCCATCAGTTACAACACCTATTATTTATGAAGGTATTGGGATGATTAAGGCTACAATTCCCCTAGAGCTAGAAGGGGTTGAAAGTGCTACCTTACTCTACCAAAGAAAAGAACCTAAACAAAAGGACAAACATACTGACATCTTACTTGAAAATAATGGTATGGGCTATCAACTTATGCAAAAGATGGGACATGATGGAAAAATTCCTCTTGGCAAAGGCAAAGGTCTTCTTGAACCCCTACATGTTGAATTTAGAAATCATAAGGACGAGACTAATGTTGGTTATCATGAACATAAGCTTAACAAACCTAGCAGCAACACTCATACATATGAGGATTCAAATGACAAAGAAGAAGCATAACTAGAACCAGTGACATATGAAAGGCCCTTACATATCCAAAATTCCAATCTATATTATCAAGGAGAGCCTTACATGCCATTTCAAGCTCCTCACAAACATGATCCTATGGATCTAACAGAAAAGACTCCTACTCCTTCTAATGCTACTACTACTATTACTACTCATGTTTTTGTTGAGCATATCATTGACTCTAATTCTGATTGGGGGAAACTAGTTGATGTCTCCTATATCTTGGATAAGCCTCAGTTTATGCCTATTCTAGACTACTCTACTACTGCTACTGAGAAAGCTCTCGCTGCTGAAAATATACCTCCTACAACAGAAGAAAGTGATGACAAAAATATACCTCCTACAATGTCTCTAGTTGATTACATCAGGCAATATCATAATAGTGAAACAGACTCACATGAATATGAGTGGGACTCATTATCAGATGCTACTATGGAAATACAAGTTGATGGCATATACTGATATGCTCCTTCTACAAAATTTGAAAGAGGAGAAACCTCCAATTCTCAAAATCAAGTTGACGATGAAGATCCTTTCCATCCTTCTGTGGAAACCATTCCTATGGCTCCTACATCATCTAATCAAAGCAACACTTCAACTACTCAAGAAAATCATGGGTATATAAGACCTAATCCCATAATAGCTTCATGGAATTTAGGAATGTCTAGAATTGAGTTGGTTCGTGTTCACACACTTCTACCATGAGAAGAGGGTCCTAGTCTTTGAAATGGACCATCTAGGCTAGATTTGTGTAATACTCCTCTAAACTCCTTTGGCTCTTCTAGGACAACTCGCGATCGACAACACTCTATGCAGGATAACTTTATTGATCTATTTGATTCATTCATGAACAATGAGGATGATACTGATGTCTTTACACTTGAACCTATTGATTCTTTACCCTTCATCCTTCTTGAACTAAGTAGTTCGCCAACTTCCCATCCATCCCTCCATCTAAACCCATCATATCAGCCTTATTCATCCATAATTCTTGATTCTTCATGAAGCAACTTGGATGTCAAACATAAAAATAAAAAATACAAGAATCCACTCACAAATGAAGGTCACCATTTCCCATCTAATTGACATGTGAAGAAAAAGAAAAAATTAGTTTTCAAAAGACCACGAGGATCCTCAAAGAAAAGAAGAAAATTTGGATTCCTAAATCCATCATAAAAGAATGGAAATCAAAAGTATCTCAAAGTAAAGACAACTCAAAGGCTATATGGATTCCCAATTTAAAAGACTTGGATATAAAAGAAGAATCAATGTTGGCATCCAAGATTCCATCTTCTTATGACTCACTCCGCTTCGCCATCATCACTTCCCATACCTCATGCTTCTCTCCACTCTATCATTGCCTTCCCAGAAGTGCACACTAGTATCTACTCATTGTTAATGACCTGTTTCAAGTAAGTCTAGATGGTACTCTCCTTAGGTGTCTAAAACATGAGGAATCTGATGAAGCATTAAGAAATGTCTATGAGGGTATTTGTGGATTTCACTCGAATGATCTTTCCTTGGCTATGAAACTCTTGACAATTGGACACTATTCACTAGATCCATACATCTCTACTACAACAACTACTTTTTAAGCTTCTCAATTGGCTACTAAAAATGGTGATGTTCTCAAAGGGCCTCTCAATGCTCCACCTACAAAAACTCTACAACTATATACTTTTCTTCCTTACAACAATCTATGATCCTGAAAAAAATCTAAAAAGTCTAACAAGTCCTGAAAAAATCCTTAAAATTGTAAAATGTCTTGAAAAAATGGTCATCTTGGTGAAAACCTGGTAACGAACACCTTTATGTATCCCCAAAAAAATCAAATATCAATAAAAACAAAAAAAGAACAAAAATTAAAAAAAGAACAAAAAATTGAAAAAGAAAAAAATCGTGCTTTGATGAAAACTTGGAAACAAACACCTTGGTAGCAAAAATAAAATAATCCCAAGTGGTGGAAACCTGACAAATAGGCATCACTTGTAATCAATGCTCCATCTATCAACACGTAGTTGAGCTCTTGTCTCGCTTCATCCATCTCGCTCTTTGTTTCCTTATGTCGTCATGTGATGGAACTTGTCTTAGTCTTGTCCTCAATTCTTATCTATCATTTGGGGGTAATCGTACACCTATATGAGTTGTTAGTGCTTTATCACTTGGTCAACCTCCTAAGCTTAACTTGAGTCATTTTATCAATCCTTTCTATTGGACACTTTATCACTGACACTACTTGGTGTTTCTCAACACCCCAATCCTTCAGCGTTTCTTAACACTACCAATCTGGACATCATTGTGTTTCTCAAACATATCAGATCTCTTACTATTCACTACGCACTTGCACTTTGACACTAGCACAAAGGTGTTCCTAAACACCCAACACCAAACTAAATCTTAGAATACTAAAAATGACTGAGATACACTAAGCTATTTTCTTGTGTGTTGACTATTATCATTGATTTTCTCTTGCTATGTCTTCTAAGGTCACTCGACGATGTTTGGTTGACTAGAGATTCATGACTGGGGACATAACACTCTTTTCTTTGATTTCTACCTATGGTGTGATTTCAATGATCCTAAATTGTCTAATAAACTGGGTGTTTGTGATAAGAGCCTCCATCACGATTGGAACACCACACATACCTTGACCCTCTTTATTTGGATACTTAGGTGAGGTTGGAATTATCTCCTTATTTTTTGCTTGTGTGTAGCATTTATGACAACGCTCCTAGTTATCTTGGCAACTTGTGTCTCGATATAGTGTTTTCTTACAACATTAACTGGAAACTATGTTCAAGTCATCTTAGCTCTTATGCCTCAATGCTTACGTATGTTTCCTACATTTTATCTGATACTGTAGTATTCATATTTTCACAGTTTCTCTCATACTGGTGAAGATTGTATTGACCTCTGATGTCCCAAATTCTCAAATGATGAAAACTAATGGCTACAGGATCGGTGACTTCACTACTCTCGTGTCTTAGGATGCATTATTAGGTTGCATTTCATTCTAGGGATTTATTTAGCTTTTCATTTCTAGTTCCCTTGAGCTATGCTTTCTTTTCATCTCTTCCTTTCTCTCCGCTGAGGTATTCGACTGCAAATCCCTATTTTTTATCCTATTTTTGGGATCAAAATCAAAATCTCAAATCTTCTAAATGCAGTCAACCACTAACACTATCACTTCTTGCTCGCATCTTCCTTCTTCTCTTGGATCTCTTAGGCTAATTTTTGCCCCTTGTAACTCATTTCGATTTCGATCCCGATGGGGCATGACAATATAGAAAATCTTTTCATTGATCAAATCTCCTAATCTGCAAATCTAAGATTTTAACCAAATCTTAAATCGATCAAGTCAATCATGACTAAACATCATCACTCGAGGCATCTCAAATTCATCGATTCATATCAAGTTGAGATTCTCCACATCTCCTTTCTGAAAGAGTGTTCTCATCGCTTCATATCAGTTCACTCAAATGGACATCTCTTCGATCACTTGGGGCATATCAGGTTCATCAGGACCAATATCAATCTAGTATTGTCTCTTAGATGAGTAGCTATCTCAATCAGATAGATATTCAGTCTCATCACTTCATATGAAACTAGAGGCTCTCGTATTGCTTATCGGTCTTCATTCAATCGGGTTCAAAGTCTGATCTATATCAGCTACCTTGATATCATCATTCTTTGACTCAATGTGCTCCTAGATCACTCACACATTAGTCAAAGAGGAATAAATGTAATCACCTAAAAATGGTCTAGTGGAACTTGAGCCCCCCTCTCGATCAAATTGTCTCTTTGCTAGACATAATTGTGCAAAGTAACCCTTTAAATCCCCTTTGCATAATTAAATAAAAAATTGTATATCAAACTTATACTATGGTCTAATTTCTCTAGAGCTTGCATATTTAATTGCTATAACATTAATTTTAATATAAAGCTCTTAAACTTTTATTAAAAGAACACATTCACATATGTACACATACTTAATCTTGATTAATTAGCAATTAAAGAGGATTTCTACTTGCAAAATTTCTATTTTATCTTATTCTACCTAACATTGCCTCTTAATCCTCACCACTCATCTCTACCTAACCTTGCATCTTCTTGCATCTCATTTTGCCTCTTCATCTCAATCACTCATTCTTTTGCCTCTTAATCTCCACCCTTCATTCTTGAGGCAATTCCTTTAAAATCAAGCTCTTCCCTTGCTCAAGGGTCCCAATCTTGATTATTTTGGCATCCTAGCTTTCTTGCATTCTTAGAGTAATCTTGTCATTTTGAATTCTTAGCTTAGCTTCATTTATAGCTTAATATTGTATTGTTAACCTAGTTTCTTTCTTGTATTGCTTCAATAGAATGGCTCTTGCATCTTCATTCTAGAATACCAATTGCTAGCATTCATTCTTAGCTTAAGCTCTCATTCTAACTTGCATTCTTGTATTCTAGCTTCATCTCTAGTTTTGCATATTTGAATCTTCCATTTTGGAGTATTCAAGTCACTAATCCTGTATGCCAATTTGATGAGCATCATGAGAATAATTAAACTCGCTTCAACTAGGAAGCTATGAGCCGTTTCTTAAGATTTATTCTTCCATGGATTCTCTCAAGTGTAATGGTTCATAGAAGTGTGTCATACTTTTGATCACACATCATATACCTCAGCGTAGAGAAAGGAAGAGATGAAAAGAAAGAATAGCTTAAGGGAACCAGAAATGCAAAGCTAAATGCAGCCCTAGAATGAAATGCAACCTAATAATGTAGCCTAAGACACGAGAGTAGTCAAGTCATCGATCTTGTAGCCATTAGTTTTCATCCTTTTTATTTTTCATTTATTTTTGTTCATAAATTGACTCTCCTAAGAACAATAAATTATACTTTGAGATGGAGTGTTCGTTATGAGAAGGGTATGTACACACAAAAGTAGTGCACTTCTATGAATCCTTACAATCAAAAACACTCAAAAATGAGGCCTCAAAAATCGATCCATAGCTCTTTATGTATGGAGTTGCAAGATGTAGAGTTGCTCTCAACTAGAGCTATGAAGCTAATGACCTTGCTAGTCAACCACACAATGAGAGATTCAAGGTTGAAGACAAGGGCAAGAATGCCAATATCTCCAATGAATCAAATGGAAATGCAATGCAAGTAAACTAAGAATGAAAATACAAGCTAAGCTAAATGATAACAATGCAATGCTTGAAAGGAAATTTAATCTATGAAAGGAAAATGCAAACTATACTATGAAAAGGAAATTGCAAGTGTTACAATCTCTCATAATTAAGCTATGTGGGATTAATCTATTGCATAAAGGAAATCTATACTAAGAATGACATGATTATGCAACTATGAAAGCAAACTAAATGAGATGCAAAAACAATGTCTTCAAAGTTTGAATGCAAGAATGTCTTCAAAGAGCTCCAAATGACCTAGAAAACCTGCAGCATAACATTAGCATAAAACATGAATGGATCTCAAATGAGGAGAGCTCTTCTTTTATAGGGAATGAGGAGAAATGGACCATGGAGATTAAGAGGCAAAAGATTTAATCAACGATGGAGAAAAATAAAGGCTTGATCCTTGTGCACAAATATCCTCCAATGAGAAAATAAGAGTTGACTTTTGTGTCCATATGAGACAAAAAGTACTTTTCTTCTTTTATTTTTAAAATAAGAATAATGCTTTATTTGTGCAACTTAGGATAAGAGGAAAAGTGGGGGCTTTTTATTTAATAAAAGGGGAGAAAATATTCCTTTTAAATAAATAAAAATTTAGGATAAAATGGTTAGCCCAAGGAAAATAATCGAAAATGATAAAATAGGATTTGATCAAGGAAATTGATATAATTGATAAGATGTTGATTTTTGAAAATCTTGATTCAGGGATTTGATAAATTGCTGAACGGGGGCCCAAAGTCTAGGCGACCATTTTAGGGTGCATACATTCACCCCTCTTTGACTAATGTGTGATCAATCTGGGAACACATGTAGTCAAAGAATGAAGTTGCAATGTGAGATCGATTTGGGATCACAAACAACTCAGATGTGAGATTGATTTGGGATCACATCCGGACAAAACATAAACAAAGGCCTTTGAATATGAGGTTGATTTGGGATCACATCCAAAGTAGGAGATAAAAATCTCAAATTTGAGCAAAAGCTCACAGAAAAGATGTCTGAATCAAGAGAATCAAGGATAAAATCCAATAGATACTGCCCCCTTGGAATCAAAATCAAAATCAGGTAGAGGAGAACAGAAAATCGATAAAGATTAGATCAAATCATAATGAAATCATGATCGAAGATAAAAGATGATAGGATAACCATTGAGCAGTGAAGATATGCCCCAGTCTGACTAAGAAAGATATAGGATAAAGATGCAGTCAAATGTGAGGAGTGAATTGAATGAAGATGAATGAAAGACTAGAAATTTGAGAGACATGGGGGATGAAGAAATGAAGATGCCCCAACAAAGATCGAAGGATCGGGCCTCAAAAGATTTAGCCAACTACGTAGAAGAGGGTGAAAATTTGAAATGCACTTTTGACTATTAAGATTAACTCAGATTTTAGTTTTGAGTCTGAAAATAGATCCAGGACGTCGAAATTAGGTAGGGGTGCAATTTTCATGCAATTTCAAGGTATTTGAAAATTTAGGTCAAAAAGTCAAAATGTTATAAAAGGGGTAAAAAATGTCATTTTCAAAATCATTTGACTTTTATTGATTTGAGAATTTTGAAAAGCTTAGAGAGAGAAAATGGCCTAGCCAGCAGTAGTGCCCATCCACAGACACTGATTCGAGCGCGCCCGGTTGCATAACCGACCTCCACACTATGGTGCCCTAGTATGTTTTTGAGAAAACTCACTTGTTGGGTCATTTATGATGATTTAATGCATTTAAACATGTTTTTAAATATTTTTTCAAATTTTCAATTTTTACTTAGGGTGAAAAGTCATGCGACACTTTAGAAGTGTCACGGCCTTTGAAAATTATTGTTGTGCGACACTTCATGGGACAAAATAGTGTCGCACGCACATTGAGTCCAGTGTCACATGACATAGGATGAAATGGCACATGCCACTATGCGAAGTGTCACCCGAACAAATACTGTCGCACTGGTATATGACAAAGTGTCACATGACACTTAGCCAAAAAAATAGTGTTGCCCAATAGAAATATTTTACATGTTTAAGTTTTTGAGCAAAAATAACATGAGTCCTAACAATGTTTGATTTTAAAATACTTTGTATCGATATTTTACATCCTTCATGATATGCTCTGACATCTGGCTTGGTTTAAATGGCTTGTAGGAGCACTTCTAAGTGTTGCACATTAGAGCACCGCAGGTGACTAGGTTGAGATTCATCCGAGATCTAGATGATCCGGGCGAGGCTAACTTGAGGGCGATGGGCTTCCGATATCTACTACGGATGCCCCACATATGAGCCGATCACAAGTTGTTGACTGCTCTGGCTGAGAGATGGCATAGTGAGCACAACACCTTCCATTTTCCTACTGGAGAGGCATCCATCACTTTGGAGGACATCTACTAGATCCTACGGGTTCCGTGCTACGGAGATCCTGTAAGTATAATCATGGTTATAGATAGTCATAGTTGTAAAGTTTCCATATGATAGAAATTGACATGATTTGTCTGTTGGCACAGGTTTACTATGATCAGGATCCCACAAAGGGTAGACAAGAGATACAGGGGATGTTTTAGGATGTTACCATCCTAGATCGGCATGTCAGCTAGGATCAGCTGATGGATGAGTACAGTAGAGACTACCCCGTACCATGCATTGTTGCATCTTTGATCGGACAAGCTCTGATTCTGGACAGGAGTCAAAAGGGCTTCCCACTAGGCTGGGGGAGACTATTGGTAGACTTGGTGGCACAGCCACGTAGGATGGCCTGGGGTCAGGCTATCTTAGCGGACATGTATTATGAGCTACATGAGATCGTATACAGGGATGGGAGGACTTGGGTGTGCAGGGCTATACTCGCACAGATATGGGCATGCGAGCATATAGTTGTAGTGCACCCACTAGTGTAGCCTAGGGAGCGTAGATATCCCTACATTAACAGATATAGCGGTTTCATCTCCCAGGCACATAGTGGAGATGTTGCATACTATCGCAGGGTATTGGATGAGCTGACCTCCTTCACATGGAGGCCTTATAGGATAGTCGAGGGATGGTCTAATAGGAGAAAGCTAGACTACATGCTCTATAGTCAACCATTGGTAGGTTGACATTCAGATATTGTCGAGAGATTTTCTATTACTCAAGTGTGGAGGCAGTTTGGTCAGTAGTAGAGGGTATTTGTGGAGACCACCACACATGCCAGATTCTAGGATGAGGAGGGACAGGGATGGCTACCGATGCTGGACTACCAGCAGGCAATACAGGATACGGCTGCCATCAGGAGGGAGCCATGGGAGTACCTGCCAAACATGGTAGATGCAAGGACAGATGTAGCATATCGTACTGAGAGGTGAAGGGCCCCATTTCTAAGATTTACTATACCAGATGTACAGGCTACCGCACAGGGGGGAGATGTAGGGGATGGCAGAGATGGAGGAGGTAGAGGAGAGAGAGTGCTAGAGAGGGGAGAGGGGTTAGGAGTAGGTGGCCAGAAATAGCCATGAAGATGGAGGTCAGCTACTCTGGAGGATGAGGTGAGACCAGCTCACCGACAGGCAGGGGATCAACAGGATCAACTTGCAGGAGGAGAGGTCTCAGGGCTAGGATACAGGCCCTTGAGATGGAGATATAGTAGCTGAGGATCACCATAGTCATGAGAGAGCAGTAGCTCACAGATCAGCGGGTTGAGACCAAGTGACGGGAGAGGCAGCTAGAGGTTGCCTTAGTAAAGAGGCAGAGAGAGGCAGCGTGGGCGGCATACTACCATGGATTGTATATACAAGAAGTCCCCACAGATCAGAGAGTGCCTTCCTACTTAGCAGTAGTAGGTAGATCAAATGTAGTACATGTCACCGCACCACCTCCTCCACCACCAGGTCTTAGGGATGGTGGCAGTGAGTCCTAGGTTTAGGTTTAGATGTTTTGTTCATATCATGAGACATTGATCCAGATTTTGGGATCTCATATTGTACATTGTACTATATCATTCATATATATATGAGATTACTAGATTTTTGATATATCTTGTGTATCAGTCTCACTTGTGATGGATGTATCAATTTATATATTGTCTTGTTATTTTGCTCAAAAATGTATGCATTAAATGATCATGTATATTCTCTCTCATAGATGTATGTTTAATCATCATGTGTATGATGCAGTTTTATGTTTCTGAAAATGACATCTCTTAGGATAGAGATATGATGATGTGATTAACCCATTATGATGATAGGAACAGGATGTGATGAAAAAGACAAGGAGTGAAAGACATGATCGAGAAAGGAAAGAAAGGAAATGAGCGCAGTTGACTAATAGGTCCATGAAAGATGAAAAGGAGAGCTCTCTCCATATGCAAGATGCAAAACTAAACTAACATGAACCTAAGATGCAAGCTACTATGAAAAGTGGTTGACTTGCAAGGTCACAATGTCAATAGACATCTAATAATCATCATCGAGCATTATTGGTAGCGTTGTAAGATCATACAATGCACACTAGCATAACTATGTGAATATGAATATGATCTTTATCAGATAGAAATGTGGAAATCCCACCTAAGCATCAAAGACGTGTAGGTCAAGATGACTAGTACAGTGAGATCACCTAAGTTTGATATGGCAAGACTAGGCTTGTATCAAGACACATGAAAGTCAGGATAACTAGAAGCATGCACTTGCATAACAGTCAAGGATAATATCCAGTAGGTCCTCAATGTCAAGTGGATCAAGCATAACTACTAATGACAATAAGGACTAACAAGATATACCCACAAACAGATAAAGAAAGAAAACATGTTCTCATTCCCTCAGTCTTCTAGCTATGCATCATCGAAAACTTCTTAGGGACAAAACACTCATCAAAGAAATCCTCATAGAAAGTACACAAAGAAAAATAAAGCCAACATATCTCAGCGAGTTGATTGTTTAAGTGCGTGTGTGTTGGTCATAGAGTCAAACTCTGAGTATCGCATCTGCCAATGGAAAAATATCATATCATACTAGACGACGGGGTAAGACATCTGATAACACTTGATGCTAGGGTAGTGTTGAAAAACACTATTGGGGTGGTGTTGAAAAACACCTGTTGTGAAATGCCCCCAAGAGACAAATGCAACCTAAAAAGACCTATGCTAACAGTTATGCCCCCTAGACAAAGACAAGGACCAATTCCAGACCAAGTCAAATAAGGTCAAGACATGATGCAGAAAGGTTCAGTGTCGAGGACGCATGCTAAAAGACAAGGGTGCAAAGGCCTCAAGTAGCGCCTGTTTCTAGGTTTTCACTACTTGGAATACTTATTTTTTTTCTCTTTTTTTTTGTATTTTTGCTACCAAGGCGCCTGTTTCCAAGTTTTCACCAAGGCACTTTTTCTTTTTTCTTTTTAATTTTTTAAATTTTTTTAATTTTTTAATTTTTTTTTTTTAATTTTTTTTTTGTATTTTTTCAGGACTTTATATACTTTTTAGGATTTTTTCAGCATCATATATGAATTTTTTTTGGAATTTTTTCAGGATCAATAAGATATATACAAAGGATGCCCCCAGATAGAAATAGGCATCAAGGATAGAACTTCTTGAGGTGCAAAACATTGATAGGATCAGGGAGTTGTTCTCCCTCTTCATTAGTTAACAAGTAAGCACCTGTCCCAAAAGCAGCAGTGATGACATATGGACCAAGCCAATTAGGTTCAAATTTACCCTTCTATTCTTGATTCTGTTGATTCTTTGGATTCTCACGTAAGACAAGATCTCCCACTTGAAATTCCCTAGGGCAAACCTTCTTGTTGAATGCTTTGGACATGCATTTTTTATAGACCCTCGTATGATCAAATGATGCTTTGCGCTTCTCATCTAGAAGTTCTAATTCTTGTAATCTCATGGCACAGTAATCTTCATCTGTTACTAGACCTTTGAGAGAGACTCTGAGTGAAGGGATCTCTACCTCTAAAGGTAACACTGCTTCAACACCATAAGTAAGGGCAAAAGGAGTAGCCCATGTTGGAGTATGAATACTCGTTCTATAGGCCCATAAAGCCAAATTTATCTGTAAATGCTAATCTCTACCATTCTTATGAACTATTCTATGAAGAATCTTTAGAATGGTTTTATTTGAAGCCTCTACTTGTCCATTTCCTTGCGGGAAGTAAATGGAGGACCAATGTTGTTTTATCTTGAACTTTTTGCAGAGATGTTTAAGGTCCTTATTTTTAAACTGACCTCCATTGTCATTGATGATTTCAGAGGGTACTCCAAACTGATAAATGATATGATTCAGGATGAACAATGAAACCATCTTGCCTGAGGCAACAGAAAGTGGGACAGCTTCTACCCATTTTGTGAAATAATCAGTAGCCGTGATAATGAATTTATGTCCACCTAATGAGTTGGGATGAATCTACCCAACAAGGTCAAAGGCCCAACGCTGAAATGGCCAATGAGAAATAGAAGGAATAAGCTCCCTACCTAGAGCATGAATTAGGTTTCCATGTTTCTGACACTTTTCACATGATTTGGCAAAAACTATAGCATCCATCTGCATTGTGGGCCAATAGTACCCTGCCCTAAGCAACCTTTGGGCCATGGCGAGACCATTGGAATGTCCTCCACAAATGCCCTTGTGGATGTCAACTAATGCTCAGTCAGACTCATCCTTTTCCAAGCACCTAAGAAGTGTCCCATCTAAACCCTTCCTATATAAATCACTAGAGATAAGGGTATGGCGAGAGGCGTTACAGACAAGGTTTCTTCTTTCTAAGCGGTTAAAGGTTTCAGGAATGGTGCCATCATGAAGGTATGAATAGATAGCACCATAATGGGAAGACTCATGACCGACCAAGGTACAGATGACATGTCTTTCAGAGGAGTCAAATATGGGATGGCATAGCTCTTCCACCAAGAATTCAAATCTTGACTCATGTTGTTCCAATTGAAGGAGTGAAGCCAATGTAGCCATAGCATCTACAACCTTATTTTCTATTCTAGGGATCTATTGAAATGTTACAAATGTGAAATAGCGTCGCAATGAATCAACCATCTTCTTATAAGGGATCAGCTTGTCATCCTTAGTTTGGTATTCTTCATTTACTTGGTTGATAATCAGTTGTGAATCCCCAAAGACATGCAGCTCTGTAATTCCCCATTCAATGGCCATTTTCAATCCATTAGTTAAGGCTTCATATTCAGAAATGTTGTTTGTGCATGGGAACAGTAATTTATAGGATTTTGGAATAGTATACCCATGAGGGGAAACAAACAACATTCCAGCTCCTGATCCATTTTGCATATTTGAACCATCAAAGAACATGTTCCAAGTTCTTGCAGTCATGTACATGATGTGCTCATCTGGGAATTCAACTTGCATTGGTGTTTTGTCTTTTATTGGAAAATCAGCCAATTGATCTACAATAGCTTGTCCTTTTATGGCTTTATGCTCAACATACGCAATGTCAAATTTTGAAAGAATCATCATCCATTTAGCAAGTCTACCCGTGAGAGCAGCCTTACCAAGAAAGTATTTGAGAGGATCACTTTTAGCTATGAGGTGTATTTTATGTGCAAGCATGTAGTGACGCAACTTTTGGGAAGCAAACACCACATCAAGGCAAGATTTTTCAATACTAGTATAATTGACCTCATAGGAGACAAGTGTACAGCTGATGTAGTAAATGGCTCTTTCTTTCCCAGTATCATCAAGTTGAGCCAACAGTGCCCCTAGAGAAGATTTTGTCACTGATTTATACAAAATCAATAGTTTTCCTGGGATAGGAGGCATTAAAATTGGGGGATTAGCCAAGTACTATTTTATTTGGTCTAGGCTCTTTTGGCAATCCTCATTCCAGGTACATGAGACTCCCTTATGCAATGTCTTATTGAATGGTTGTGCTCTATCTGGAAGCTTTGAAATGAACCTCTGTATAGATTGGAGTCATCCTTGGAGACTTCTCATTTGACTAATGTTCTTAGGAGGTTGCATATCTAATATCGCTTGAACCTTTTTAGGATCCACCTCTATTCCTTTGGCTGAAATTATGAATCCTAGAAGTTTACCTGAGGTAACCCCAAATGCACACTTTTTTGGATTCAATCTTAATTGAAATTGTTCCATTCGATCTAGAATTACTTCCAAATCTTTGTGTGTATCCCTTTTCTTAGATTTATCCAAGGTATCATCCACATAATTTTCCATATTTTTATGCATCATGTCATGAAAGATTGTTGTCATAGCTCTTTGATATGTAGCTCCTGCATTTTTCAATCCAAATGGCATGACATTCCAACAATAGGTTCCCCATGCACATGTGAAGGCTATCTTTTCTTGATCTTCAGGAGCTATTTTTATTTGGTTATATCCAGAGAAACCATCCATTAAAGAGTATATTTCATAGCCCGCAGTCATATCCACTATCATATCTATATTAGGGAGTGGAAAGTCATCCTTTGGGCAAGCTTTGTTAAGGTCTCTGAAGTTTGTGCATACACGAATGGACCCATCATGTTTTGAAACTAGAACAATATTGGAGATCCATTCGGCATAGTCAATAGCTCTAATAAATCTTGCTCCTAAGAGCTTTTCTAATTCAGCCTTAACAAGGAGAGCTATGTGAGGATACATTTTCCTCAACTTTTGTTTTACTGGTTTAAATCCTGGAGCTATAGATAGATGATGCATAATAAGATTAGTGTCAAGCCCTGGCATATCTGAATATGTCCAAGAAAAATTGATTTTCTTTTTCTGTAAGAATCTTGTATATGCCTCTTTTTCTTGTTCTGATAGAGACTAAGCTAGATGAATCATTTGTGGAGCCTCCTTTGTATTCAGATTCACTGGCTATGTAGGCTCAATGAGAACTGATGATCTATCATGAAAATAACTCAGCAAGTTATTAAGTACCCCATCCTTAGGCACCTCAAAGAGGTTTTCACCTTCAGATACGTCTTTTGTTTTTACTATTTTGGGTTCTGACACTGCCACAAAGTGGTTTTTACCATCATAACCATCTCTTTTCTTTTTATTTTCTTTTATTTTATTATTGAGGTACTTAATATCAGACTCTATCATACTTGTTGTAGGCTTTCTGGTGGAAGAGACTACGGGTTCAAGAGCATTTAAATAGCAGGTTATCTCGTAGTCATTATGGAAAGTAAGGAGCTGAGGCTCTTGATAAAGCTATGACCAGTCAATCAGATGGTGGTGGACAAGGGGGAGGTCAACGAATGGTTCAATATTATTAATATGGTAGGTAATATCTCTAGTGATCATATAGTTAGGATTCATCAAGTCTCCCTCTAAGGTACCTGAATTAGGGTTTGTCTCCCCAAACGAAGTATCATCCACTATGGCAATTCAAGGAATCCAATCCTCTAGCCCTACACTAGACTCATTAGCTACCTCAGGTTGGGACTCAAATGTGTGGATGACAACAATGTCTAGATCAACAGTGGAACAATCCAAGAGGGTCTCCCACTCATACTCATGCGAGTCTGTGTAAGAATCCCTGCTGGGATGTTTGCACCAACCATATTTTTTAGGCCTTGAGGTAGAGGCACCTAGGTCACTGAGGGTGAAACCTTCTTGGGTATCATTTTGAGATTGAGTAGATTCTTCACCATGAGTTGCAACAGAGGATTGTTCCTATTCAAAACTTGTTGGATCAATTGTGGAAGCATCTAGGTCTCCCCAAAGGAGATTAGTGGAAGGGATCCAATCTTCACACTCATCTTGCTGGTTCTGCAAATTCAGCACATAATTAGACTCATCATCACTATATGTCATAGCTAGGATAGGAGCAGCTTTTTCATTTTTGCTTTCAAAACCTAGGCCCACTGTTGTTTTAATTCTCCGGCCAAAGAGAGAACGATCAAGAGGTTCTGCTTTAGCATCTAACCTATGACTGAGAGGTCCATGACTTGGGTAGCCCATGTTTTTAACCAGAGTATATCCTCTCCCATAGGTCTTAGGAGAAGGTGCAAAATTCTCATTATGTTGCTATTTTTCTTCTCTGTAAATCCAATCTCTGATGGCTACTTCCTCTTTCTCTTCCTGAATAGGCATTGAGGACTCTACAAATTTCCCAAATAAAACCATGGCGGAGGATGAAGGTTTCCTCTCGAGTGAAGGTTTTCCATAAGACCTAGGTGAGATTGGCATTTTTATGAAGGAATCCCTTTTGTAATCTCCCATGCCAAGGTCAGCGGACTTAAATTTATTCTTACACTGCTCAAGAGCAGCATCAAAATTGTCAGCTTCTCTATTTAAGGGAACATGTGAACTAGATGAAACTGCATTGACAGATAATGTGCTATCCCCTGGTATGCAAACTTCAACACCATTGTGAGGGAATTTAACACATTGATGGTAGGTAGATGGCACCACTTGCATGTCATGAATCCATGGTCTACCTAACAAAATATTGTATGCCAAAGGTCTGGCATCAACAATCTGAAACAAAATGTCCTTTTCCACAGGATCAATTCTGACAGGAAGAACGGCCAATCCTTTAGAGCTTCACTCTGCCTCATCATAGGCCTTGATGGTGATCTTCTTCCTAGTGTCAATAATTTTCTCAGAATATCCCAAGGCTTTCAGTAGACTCAAAGAGCAAATATTAAGCCTGGCACCCCCATCTATCAACATGCGCCTAACACAGGTTTTATGGATCATGACTTCAATATGGAGGGCCAAGTTATGCGGGTGACTTAGTGCTTTGTCATCTTCTTAAAAAAATGTAAGGTAATGAGGGCTAGCAAGGTGACTGACCATGTTTTGGAATTGGTCAACATCTATGTCATTAGGGACACCGGCTGCTTGCAAGGCATCCTCAAGAACACGCCTGTGTTTAGAAGACAAATCAAGGAGCTCAAAAATAGAAATCTATGCTGGTGTTCTCTGTAATTGATCGACGAGGTTATAACTTACATCCGAACCAACAACAGACTTAGGAGGAACACTCTTTGACACTAGTTGTTTTGACTTACTAGAATTAGGACCTCAAATGACAACAGGACTGTGGGACTGACTCCTAGTGATAGCATTAAGAGGTTGAGACAATCCTTGAGAACGAGGGCCTCTAAGCACCACAACGGGTCCTTCATAAAAAATGGGGGATGAGTTTTCTTTATAACCATAGGGATCTCTCCCAGTGATCACATTGACATCATTGTCCACGAATTTGAGCATATTAATGACATTTTCAGCGGTTGCATAAGTGTAGTTGATAGCGGCCTTGCCATTCTTACTCTTAGAGTTCTCTCCTTTTTCATATTTAGGCAAGGGTTCTTTAAAATCTTTGTGGTTAGCATTTATGGTCAACCCATCAACTTGTAATCTTCCACTTTGAATAAGATCTTGGACAAGATGCTTAAGTCTAAAACAATTTTCTATATCGTGTCCAATTCCATTGTGAAAGACACAAAAAGCCTTCTCATTCCACCAATGAGGCTTAGGATCTGGTATGCGGTGCTTGGAAAGATCCTAAGGTTGTGCCAAATTATGAGCAATTAACGTCTTGAAAATGTCTGCATATGAGTCCCCAAGCTTGGTAAATTGTCTCTTTTCTATTTTAGGTCTCCCTTGATACTTGGGTTTATTCTCTTGTTGTTCTAAAGATGTTTGCAGCTTCATGGCTTGGACTACGTTAGAGAGATTAAGAACTCCTTCATTCTTAGGTTGTGATGAGTCAACAACCCCGTCATTAACCACTTGCTTATTCTTATTCCAATAAGAGTTCTTTTTGTCCTTATTACCATTATGATTGCTGTTTTGGCCATTGTTGTTATTAGTTGTTTTGGCCAAAATGCCTTGTTCTTTTAGGACATCTTCTATACGACATGCAGTCTCTACCATGGTATCAAAAGAGCTAAAAACCATTTTCCTCACTTCATACCTTAGCTCTGGTATTAAATTTCTCACAAGTATGTCTATTCTTTCTTCCTGAAGAATCATTCTAGGATACTTCAAGCACAACTGTCTCCATCTTTGCAAGAAGGTGACAAAAGGTTCTCCTTGATTTTGTTTGAGTTTGCACAAATCGAGCATTGTGACTAAACTTGATAGATTGTAAGAAAAATGTTGGACAAATCTTTGAACAAGTTCTTTAAACATCTTCACTGGAGAAGTAAGGTTGGTGAACCACTCCATAGCTTGACTTTTTAGACTCCTTGGGAATAATCTCATTAAATAGGAGTCTTCATGATGAAAAGCAAAGCTCATTATGTAAAATTGTCTAACATGGTCATGAGGGTCACCAATACCATCATATTTGTCATAAGTTGGGAACTCAACCTTCTTAGGAAATTCAATCATCACCACACTTTTGTCTATAGGGTTGGGACATATGGAGTCTAAATTGAATGTACTCTTAGGAGCTCTCATTTTCTCTATGTCCCTTTGCATTTGCATGATCACTTCGTTGGTTGAAGGATTTTGTTTCTTAATCTTTTGGTGCACATCAAAATCATATGGGACCTTAGCACCTTTGTTGATGAGACTTTCTAGGAACTGATCCTTGTTTTGCTCCACATATCTTTCTACATATGCTTGAAAAGATGGTTCTTGCTGCATAGTCATAAAATCCATATGATCAAAGTTGGCATAACTTCCTCCATGTTGAGAGCCATGATGAGCTTGTTGGGAGGGTTGTCTTGAATATCTAGGAGGTGATTGTCTCCTATGATGGTTATGTCGAGAAGTCCTTCTTCCTCTAGGACTAGATGATCTTGAAGGAGTCCTTGACCTTCTCCTGGTCCTTGGACTTGCTGAGGGAGTAGATGGTGGAGAGTTGGTTCCACTGTGGGTACCCCTATTGTTGAATTGATTACAAAGTTGTTGTGCTAGGAGCCTATCTTGTTCTTCTTGTGTGACTCTTCTCCTTATGTCTAGCAAATCTCGTTCCTCATCCTCCAATTGTTTGAACCTTTCTTTCTTAGTAGCTTGTTCATCTAAGAAAGCTTGTTTTTCTCTTTCAATCCTCTTTAACCTGTCACTTGTATATCATGAGGCATCTCTAAGCGGAGAAGACTTTCTTGAATGTCTGAATATATTAGTTGCATTGATGTGAGCATCACCTGACTCGTTGTTTTGGTTATCAAGTTGTGACCGTGCATCTGGGTGAGCTTTCCTATAGTTTTTCTCTGCTCGTTGGTGAGCATCCAAATACTTGTCATTGATAGGAGGTGATCTAGGTGGACTATCAGAAGAAGACCCAACAGACATCGTGTCACCCCTATGTCGTTGGAAAATGTCATTAAGAGTTTGATTCATTGCTTCTCTTTGTTCTCTTGTGAAAGTATAACTCATATCCATATTCAATGAAAGTGGTGCCACAGAGGTACTCACTTCATTAGGATTACTCTTTGGATTGAAACAGACCTCAGACTCACTCTTTGGGGATTGGTCAAAAATAGGTTCCTTTCCCTTTCGTTGTTGACGAGTCTTAACTAAGGGTAACTGATTGAAGACAACTGGGGGTCACTTCCCTTGATTTACTTGGACTGAGTTGTAACTGACATGAAAGAAAAAGATTCTTAATGATAAGGTGACCTCACAAAGTGTCAACACCAAACTAGGATAATTGAAGTTCTCTAATGTCCAAAAAGAGATGGAAAGATAGAAATAAAAGGGGCTTTACCAACACTGTCAAAGAGGTGCCTCAAATCAAAGGATGAATATCCTTGTACTTTTGAATCAGGAGGTTGGAATAGGCCAAAATATAATTGAATTTGAGATTTGGTGAAAATGATTTGGACAAAAGGAGCACTAAAATTCTCCAAGAATGTAGCTAACAATTCTAGAGATGTTCTTTCTCAACAAGAATAGTCTTCTAACTTGGCAATCCTTCCCAAGGTGATGTTGTAAATCAAATGATACTAACCCTACAAGGCTAAAACCAAAAACTCAAGGTCAAAATAGGCTTACAGCAGCAAGATAAGTAACCTTCCTAAAGACCCAACCAACTAAAAGCAAGTGAAACTAGGTATACAGCAGCAAAATCTTAGGCGACAATCTCCAGGCAAATAGCGCGCCACTTTAAGGTCAGGCGCCACTTCGCGTAATGTCACACGACACAGTCCAGGCAAATAGAGTGACAATTTCCAAGTAAGAGAGGCGACAGTGTTTGTGGGTGAAATGGTGCACGATAGTTCTCAGAATAGGGGGCGACAGTCTTTCAATGTCGCACGACTCTTTGACCAATATGTCAAAATCTCAGTTTTAAGGCTTGTTCATTCAAAATTTTCAGTCTGAGGGTTGATTTTTTGATTCCAATCACAATGACAACAGTAATTCGACAGGTTTGAAAACAATATGGGATCAAACGTGTCTCGAAGCACTTAGAACAAGGGAAAAAGAAACCTTGCCAAGACAAACAATTGTGATATCAAAAATGGAAAAACACCCTATGAATGCTACCGATTGTTTGAATGTTGAGAACGTTTACACTGGTATAGCACAATAGACAACACTTCAAGCAATATCTATCATAAAAGGTCAAGGCTCAGTTTTTAACAACTTGGCCCACACTTGATGCTCCCTTACCTCACACAAAGTGGTTACCCACAATAGATACTAGCTTTGTCGTGGAAGTGCCAAAGACACAACCAAAAGAACACAGATGGTGGGTAATCTTGGGGTGATCTAGGTTATTCCACTTGGATCAATCCTTGCACCAAGAAGCTAAGCAGCAAAATAGGGTGGCCTCTATCTATGGTTCTTAGTAAGGGCTTCCATTCGTAGTACCCCTCTTGCTCCTTGTAAAGGACTAGGACCTCGCGGCCTCAAGAGTACCTTAAGCATTCTTGCTCAACACTTTCCTCATGGTCACAATCCCATAAGTACTCACATCAAGCAAAGATAAGCACTATGTCTACCAAGGTTTTGTGTTCTCAATAACCTTGAGATTATAGTGGGTTGGAATAGCTCAGTATTAGCTTATCCCCACTTGGGTCATTCCTCTTGATTGCTCAAGAGCGGGCCCGCTAAAGGATTCTAACAATCTAAACAAAAATGAATCAACTTATGAGATTCAAGGATTTTGTTTCCCCACAAGGGTGAAGAGCATACTCCCCTTATCCCAAAGATTTCTCCCAAACACAGCAAGCAAAGTTCAATTACCCTCTTACTTCCAAAATCCTAAGATGGGTCAAGATTTTCTGGTTCACCACAAGGGTGAAGAGCATACTTCTCCTACCACCTCAAAATTCCTTCCATAAGATATTAAGTGCCTATGAAATGAAACAACTAGTATATGTCGCACTCAATCAATAAAGAAAGCAATTAAACAAGCACTTGATTTGTTTTCTTATGCTTTGGGCAGCCCTACAAAAACTGTTAGTAGCCCCTTTTAGCATGCAATGTATCAAATTTTTTTTAAGCAAGAGTACCTACAAAGCAATTTGTTAGCTTCAAAATGGTTAGAACAATCCTAAAATCCAATTAGCTCCAAGCAATCCACTATCAAAAAGTATTTAAAGCACTAAAGGTGGAACACTTAACCCTTCAAGTGAATGTGAAGTGAGTCCAAAAGTGAAACATTTAACTCTTCAAGTGAATGTGAAGTGAGTCCAAAAGTGGAACATTTAACTTTTCAAGTGAATGTGAAGTGAGTCTAAAAGTGGAACATTTAACTCTTTAAGTGAATGTGAAGTGAGTCCACAAGGTGGAACATTTAACTCCTCACACAAACTCAAAGTGAGTCCAAAAGTGGAACATTTAACTCCTCACACAAACTCAAAGTGAGTCCAAAAGTAGAACATTTAACTCTTCATACAAACTCAAAGTGAGTCCAAAAGTGGAACATTTAACTCCTCACACAAACTCAAAGTGAGTCCAAAAGTGGAACATTTAACTCCTCACACAAACTCAAAGTGAGTCCAAAAGTGGAACATTTAACTCCTCACACAAACTCAAAGTGAGTCCACACCTTAGAAAACTAATGAGATCAAGAAAGCATAAAAGAGAGAACTTTGTGGAACATTTAACACTCTTTTCAAGTAGACCCTTCCCCTATGTATGAACGTTGACCTTGCACCCAAAGGGAAAATAACGAGGGGCGATTAGAAATAAGCGAGTCCAACACCCAATTTAGCTAACAAGCTCAATCAAAAGTAATCTAAAGTTGCTCATCAACACTACCCACAAATGAAAAAGGGGTTGAATCAATGGAATATTTAACTTTCCAAGCAAACATAAGGTGAGTCCAAAAAGTGGAACATTTAACCCCCTATGCAAACAAGGAATGAATCCATGCCCTCAATCACTCAAATGAGATGTTTGATATTGGAAACCAAAGAGCATTCACAAACTATCAAAAGCAAATCTATGTTCTTTTATTAACCCAAAAGAGATGTGCCTATGAAAGCAAGTAAACCAACTAAAATCTGGAAATGCAATCTATTTAGCTACAGCAAATCAAACTAACAAACAAATCAATCTAAACTCAGCTAAAAGGGTCTGAAAAACTCACTGTCAGGTACAGGCAACAGTATAGTCACTAGAACTATCGTGTGCCACTTCTTTGTATACTGGTGTGACAATTCTTCCTAGGGAAACAGACTTCAAAACCTGCAGGCGACAGAACACAGCAAATAGGGTGATAGTTTCCGCCAAAAAGAGCGACACTATTAACCGGTGAAGTGTCGCGCTGTCATACAGCAGACTATCGCACGACACTGGTGAAAAGTGTCACATGACACTCTCAGACAGAAAAATTAGAGACCGAAAATAGTGCTAAAAATTGATGAAAAATTAGCGAAAATTGACGAAAATACAAAAAATGAAGGGACAAAGCTAATGTCTTGCCCCACGGTGGATGCCAAAAATGTACACACAAAAGTAGTGCACTTCTGTGAATCCTTACAATCAAGAACACTAAAAAATGAGGCCTCAAAATTTGATCCATAGCTCTTTATGTATGGAGTTGCAAGATGTAGAGTTGCTCTTAGTTAGAGCTATGAAGCTAATGACCTTGCTAGTCAACTACACAATGAGAGATTCAAGGTTGAAGACAAGGGCAAGAATTTCAATATCTCTAATGAATCAAATGGAAATGCAGTGCAAGTAAACTAAGAATGAAAATGCAAGCTAAGCTAAATGATAACAATGCAATGCTTGAAAGGAAATTTAATCTATGAAAGGAAAATGCAAACTATACTATGAAAAGGAAATTGCAAGTGTTACAATCTCTCATAATTAAGCTATGTGAGATTAATCTATTGCATAAAGGAAATCTATACTAAGAATGACATGATTATGCAACTATGAAAGCAAACTAAATGAGATGCAAAAACAATGTCTTCAAAGTTTGAATGCAAGAATGTCTTCAAAGAGCTCCAAATGACCTAGAAAACCTACAGCATAACATTAGCATAAAGCATGAATGGATCTCAAATGAGGAGGAGAGCTCTTCTTTTATAGGGAATGAGGAGAAATGGACCATGGAGATTAAGAGGCAAAATATTTAATCAACGATGGAGAAAAATAGAGGCTTGATCCTTGTGCACAAATATCCTCCAATGAGAAAATAAGAGTTGACTTTTGTGTCCATATGAGACAAAAAGTACATTTCTTCTTTTATTTTTAAAATAAGAATAATGCTTTATTTGTGCAACTTAGGATAAGAGGAAAAGTGGGGGCTTTTTATTTAATAAAAGGGGATAAAATATTCCTTTTAAATAAATAAAAACTTAGGATAAAATGGTTAGCCCAAGGAAAATAATCGAAAATGATAAAATAGGATTTGATCAAGGAAATTGATATAATTGATAAGATGTTGATTTTTGAAAATCTTGATTCAGGGATTTGATAAATTGTTGAACAGGGACCCAAAGTCTAGGTGACCATTTTAGGGTGCATACAGGGTACACATAATCAACATCTATATCCTTTTTATAAGTGTGAAGATTTACATTAAATGATTTATGTCAAAAGTTACATATGCAAGTCAAAGCGGAGGCAAGATGTAATGATAAAAATTACATATAGTTTAATGTTTTCTTTTGTTTTTGGTCCCCCATTTTGACCAAATTGTTCTTAAATGTAACAACTAATGTACAAGTGAATTATTTAGTAAACAAATCCACAAATAACCTAATCCTTAACTATTTCCATTAGCATATATTCGTAAGAGTTAGTTAAAATCATGATTCTTCCAACCAAATAACTTCCAAATTACCTTGTTTCATTTTCACATAGTGCTAGGGGCTAGTTATATGTTAGGTACTTAATATTCTATCTAATTGTATGACCCCAATATAATAAGTTGAGCACTTGTGGTATGCTTAACCTCAGCATTAATTGTCCTTAGATTATTAAGCTTATAAATAAAAGTGATGTTTCTCCCAAAGCATTATATCATTGCTTATTAATTAATGACGTGAGATTTCCACAATCTATAATGTTAACTTTGTTGCTTCTAGATTTGATTGTGGTAATGTTAACTTTTTTGTTTCTAGATTTGATTATGTGGTAAGGAGAAAATTATTAGAAGTCACCCACTCAAAGTGATCTGCTATATTTCTCATTTTTGCATCCACTCCAAGAAATGTCATAACATTTTGATCACCTAAACATGGGTCAAATACATATCTATAAAAGTAAATTTGGTTTAGTTCCATAATTTGCAGAATTGAACCCTCGTTGACTTCCTCTAACTAGCCATTGTAGATATCAAGACAAATAGATTCTAAATAGGTTGCTTGCATCAGTCTCTGGGCATATTACATGATTGTACTGCCTTTAATCTTTGTTTCACGCAACTCACTCGGTAACAAGGGTTTGAACAAGGAAGAAACATGTGGCTAGAAAGAACCTCAATAGTCATCGTAGAAGAGAAATGACCACCACAAGCTTCATTATGAAACTTTACAAGCAGCTTCTCTTGTTGTTATTTGTCCACACACCTCAGGAATGCTCCATCTAATCCCTTTTTATATAAGATGTCATCCACAATGACATATTTCACAGCTTTCAATCTAAGATTTCTTCCTTCCTTCTAAGTCAAATGAGGTGGACAGTCTCCATATGTTAGATAAAAAGCCACATCAGAAAACCAAGAATCATGTAAACTTACAAAAAGAGCCATGGGAATACTGCCAGCTGATTCTTGTTCAGAGATTAGTTTGCATAGCCCCTGTCCTCGGACTAGCTTAGTAGGGCAGATATCCAAATCAAACTCCTGGATTCTGGAGATCCAAGTGGCTCGCTTATTCATCCCCACTTCCTGTTGGGTAAGTACATCCTTCATGGTAGAAGAAGGGACAAAAACAAGTGAATGTGAGTGCAAGATATAAAACCTAAAAACCTTGACTGCTTTTACCACCGCAAATGCTTGCTTTTCTACCAAAGGGTAATTCAGCTCATGCTTCTTGAGAGGGATACTCATAAAGGCAATGGGCACTGCTTCATTTTTTTCATTTTCTTGTAATAAGATCCTAGATACTGTATGATCAGAAGCATAACAATGTATAATAAAATCTTTCTTATAATCAGGATTGATCAAAGTAGGAGCATTTGCTATGGCTTTCTTTATATCTTCAAATGCCTTGATTGCTTCTGTACTCCATTTAAAAGGATTCTTTTCACTTAGAAGGCTCACCATGTGTTTAGTGGTTTCAGTAAAGTCAGGAACAAACCTCCTAAGGAAATTTGTCTGTCCGAAGAAAGACTTTACTCCAGTCCTGTTTGAAGGTAGACCAAGTTGTTGGATTGCTCTGACTCTATCTAGATCTATCCTAATTCCTTCTTTTGATACGATATGACCCAGTAGTTTTCCCTCTATAACCGCAAACACAAATTTGTTAGGGTTCAGAGAGATACCATGCTCCCTGCACCTCTGTAATACTGACTTTAAGTCCCTTAGATGGTTTTTGCGCTTCTTAGAAAAAACTGTTAAGTCATCAAGATAAACAACTATTACTTTATTCAACAAGTGGCTAAATGAGGAGTTCATTGCACATTGAAAGGTAGCCCCTGCATTTATAAGACCAAATGGCATTCTATTGTAGGCATATGTTCCCCACGGAGTAGTAAAGGTTGTTTTGTGCTGATCTTGGTCATGCACCTTTATCTGGTTGTAACCAAAAAATCCATCAAGCATAGACATCATTTCCGAGCTAGCCACGGTTTGTAAGATATGATCCATAACAGGAAGACCATAGTTATCTTTAAGGCTACATTGATTCAGGTTCTGAAAGTCTACACAGATCCTTATCTCTCTATTTTTCTTCCTGACAGGAACTATGTTTGCAATCCATGTAGAATGATGAATCGGGTAGATAATGCGAGCTTGTAGCATTTTTTCAACTTCCTTTTGAATTGCTTCAGAAACCTTTGGATTGTAATTTCTTAGTTTCTGTTTGAAGGGTGTAGTCCCTAGTTTGAGGGGTATTTGGTGCTGAAATTTTCCACCTTTAAAATTCTTCAAATCATGATAGGACCAAGCGAATGTGTCTTTGCATTCTTTCAATAAACTTATAAATCTCCATTTTTCATCTAGAGAACAACACTTTCCCAAATTAATACATTTGGGTTCTTCCTCTGTTTCTCCTATGTTTATCTTTTCATGATCATTTGGATTCTTCTCCTCTTTGGGAGATACTTCATGACTCAGAGCATCATACCTGTCAAATTATCTTTCCAGAGAGACTAGGCCCTTAGGAATATGATTTCCTTTCAATTAAAAAATCCCTTCTTTTGTCACTTCTCTTGGTCAAAACTCATCACAAGTTGATGAAGATCCCTCAAAATAGGTTGTACTAAAAACTTCATCTAGTTGCAAAAATTTATCTATTTGTTTATCATCCTGGAACACCTGCCAATGATCAGCGTTATTCAGTACTTTTGGCCTGTGGACTATCTCAATTTTATAGAAAGTCTTCTTGAAGTCTGTATGTGGCAGCAATAGGGACGAAGAGATGACCAGTGAATCAGCTCTACTATTTAACTCTCGGGGAATGGCTTCTATGGAGAAGGCTTCAAATTCTTCTATCTCATCCCAAACTCAATTCCTATAATGTTTGAGCCTCTCATTTTTAGCTAAATACATCCCACATACTTGCCTAACCACCAACTCTGCATCTCCTTTGGCTTTAAGCATTTTGATTCCCATCTTCTTCACCTCTTCAATACCTAGCAGAAGAGATTCATATTCTACGGTATTGTTGGTGTTATCAAAATCAAGCTTGAATGCTCGAGGAAACAATTCTCCTCCCGAAGATATTAATACAACACTTGCTCCTGATCCCACCGCCACACAACTTCCATCAAACTCCAAAATCCATAGACCATTTGAATTATTAATGTTTTCTTCACTATTAAGGCCAGATGTTGAGGAAATCATATAATTGCCAAATTCAGAATCTTGATAAAGCACTTGAGCCTTGGGATCCTCAGATGGGAAAACCGTGTATTTTGATTTTCCTTCTGGCCACAACACCACTCTTTTCTCTCCGACTAGAATTATTGCCTGAGACCAATCAAGTTTTATCTCCTCTCCAAGATCCCGACAGAAAGTCCTGCTGAGAAGCATGCCATAACTCGCAGGAATATCTGCCACAAGACTAGTCAACTTGATCTTTTTACTGGGATACGATGCTAAGGCTACTTGGGCATCTTTAATTTGTCCAACTAAAGGAACCTGCTTGGCATCTAAGGCATAGCATTCACCAAAAGTTGTAGTGAGTGGAAGATCTAAAGCTTTAGCTACTGAGGCTGGCATGATATTGTCTGAGGCTCCTGAATCTATTACACAATTATTTAACTTGAATCCATGGATAAACAAGGATAGGTAAAATGGCTCAGGCTTAACACCTAATTTGGGAGTTTTTTCTTGTACAGGATCTTTTCCTTCCTGAGAATCTTTGCTCTCAGTTGATTGATTTTCTATATAGGTCTTTTTAACAAATGCAGCATTGGTCGTATCATTGTCTGGATGATCAGCAGGGGGTTGAGTAGACTTAACATGCTTAACCAGTCTATCTAATTCCTTAGGATTCATTCTTAGATATTCGGTAGGGGTAACTTGAATCTTTGAGGTTTCACAAAAATCAATAATATCAAAAGGAGTAGAACTATTTTTCTTTGTTAAATCATCCTCTTTAGAAAAAGAATTTTTAAGATTTGGAGTCTTTTGTGAAAACTCTTTACCTCTTTCCCAACGCTGCGATGTGGATGGGGCATCAGCTACCTGAGAATTGTGGTAGCCTCTTGTCATCACAATACATGCAGGGTCTTGTAATGTTGCCAGAATACTTCCTTCTCGTTCAGAGTTGGATTCGTATTCTACATAAAAATTTTCAGAGTCACTAGGCAACTGAGGATTTCCTTCATCATCAGATGATTCCTTTGTCAATTCTCGATTTACATGCATCTACATTGATCGGATCATTTCTAGACATAAAGCCCCATCATGATCATCTGTTAGGTGAAAGGTGCGCATATTGGCCTGCCTAGGAGGAGCTTCAATTTGATTCTTATCAGTTGGAGGTAAGGCTGGAGTCCTATTGCTAGGTCTAGCTTGTTCAATTGCACCTCTGGATATATCTCTATACAAAGAGGGAAAGTTTGCATTACCTTTAGGAAGCTGCCTTTTGAGAGTGATTACATCATTCATCAATCTTTGCAACATTGGATCAGAGGAAGACACGTTTTGATTATTAGGTACTTGGACATCCTTTCTTCACTTTCCTGCCATGATGAGGTCATCTTCTAACTTGGTAGCCTGTTGTTGAGCAGCTATCAAGTCCGCTGGTCTATTCCTCCTTAAATGGAAACCGATATCTGGGGGCATTGAATTTATGAAGAAACACTGCTGATTTTCAGGAGTTGGCCTTTTCGCTGTAGAGATTTTATGAATGACTTTATTGTATCGAGCCACATAATCTCTCATAGGTTCGTGGATCTCCTTTTTCATTTGCGTGAGCTGAGCTAGCAGAGAATGTTCATCATCTGCACTTTTGAAACGAGCTTCAAATGCAACTTTCATAGAATTCCAGTCGGTTATAGATGCTGCAAGAAGGTGTCCAAACCAATCTGCTGCTCCGTCTGTTAAGGTTTGAACAAAAATTTGGACTGCTACGTCTTCTTATTATACACCTAAGATACCCGTGGCTACATTAAAGGAATTGTAATGTTCTTCCACAGCTACTTTACCATCACCGAAAAACCTCGGGAGAACATCTTTAGCACCTTTAGGCAAAGCATGATGAGCTGCCAGAGCTAGTGGGCCTACTGCATTACCCCATGGTTGAGCCATAATGACTGTTGGAAAAATAGTCAATAAAGGAGGGGCTTGTATACCTGATAAAGTTAAAGCTTGCCAATCACAAGTCTTAGGGGATGAATGGAAAGATTCTTTAGGAGGAGACGAGGGTCTACTATGAGCCTTTTTCTTTGAGGGACGAACTCCTGTGGTCTCAAGATTTCTCAGTTCTTCAAAAACCTCATCAAACATACCTGCCTCTCTTTGTGACCTGGTGTAAGGTTTGGACTCCAGCTTAGTGATCTTTATGGTCTCTGAATTGCTCTATCAACTATTGTGGCTTCTCAGGCTATGGGGAGACCTCTTAACCATTCACCAATCTCTTCCTCTTCTTCTAGTACTAACTAAACCTGTTGATATTGTTCGTTACTTGTTTTTACTTTTCAAGCCAAATTATTTAAGTCTGCAACAATGTCCTCCTGAGTGTCATGAAAATCTAAGCCCGGTTGCAAGACTGGGGGAAGTTCAACTCTGCTAGGTATTCTATCAGCAGGTAAAACCATAATTACTCATTCGAGTCAAGCAAAGACACTAGCTTTCTATTCCTTCCCCAGCAGAGTCGCCAAAAATTATTAGTAAATAAATTTGTCTTTTCTATTCTTGATCTTAATTTGCTCTATCACCCTTTACGAAATTTCAAATCTTTACTAACAAATGAATTAAACTTCAAATGTTTAATTCTCTGAATTATGGTATAGCTCCCAATAATATCTTCAATGAATATATTTTACCAAACCATGCATTACTGCAAATATTTAACTTTTAACCAGAAAGTTACTAAGGCTATGAGCAATCTTTCATCAATATGATTCGATCACTTACGATCAGTAACAAGATATCACTATAAAGCTCACAGGTTTGAACTAATAAAAACCATAGCTTTAAACTTTTATCTAACTCTGATTAACAAAATAAAATAACACAACTTAATTCAAGAAAAGATTTCATCCACTGAATAATACTCCAACAGAAGCCCACTCATAAACATAAACCAACAGATTTATATCAAATAAGTTTTTTCATTCACTGGTACAAAGGTCTTTTCAAATCAAATTTTTGCAGGAAACTTTAACTCTAAGCTATATTATTCTATTACTTTCTTCCAAAAACTAACTCCTTTCGAAAGTTTTTCCTGGCCTTATATAGCCATCTGGTACAACTTATCAAAAAGTAAGAATGTCAATGAAACTCCCAGAGTTTCGGATAAAACATAACTACTTTGCATGAAAATTGGAAACGAACTGAAAACTAACACCCTAAGCAAATGATTTCCAAGGAAATCCGTTATCTTCGGCTGAGCTGGATGATCAGGGTTCAGTTCAGTGAGGCCCTAGATGCGCGTGCTTGCTTCCACTCCTCTTGTGCCATGGATGCACCAATGATCGTGGCATGATATGGAAAACCGATGAGGGTGATCCGCTGCGCAAGTACCTTCCTGTCTTTGCAAATTTGTCCTAGGCTTGCCTTGTGAGACTACAGGTGATCCACATAAGCAATGAGCATAGCTTCGATATTCACCACGGAAGTCAGATCTTCTGTTGTTAGTTCTTTACTATCTCTGATCATAGCTATCCCCGCTTCCCATTCCTGAGTTATTTTGTCTACCTTCTTCACGTTCTGAGTTTCCTCATCAATCAATACAATGTTTAAACATTTCAGGTCTTTTTGCATGATATCAATAAGGCCTTTTAAATCAGTTAGGAGACGGGTCACTCCATCACAACTGTCCTTGATGATTGAATTTCTCCATTCTATACTTTTCACAGCAATGTACAGGACCTCTTCATTTAAACCTGGAACTGGTTTTTTTGCAAGAAATGTCATCACGCCATAATAGCTAATCTCTGTAAGTTGATCAACAATGCCACCCCATTTCTTCCTCTCTTTCCTCCACTCTAATAATTCGGCTAGCAGTTCTGAAATAACCTGTGTGACATCCCCATGAGTTTCAATTAGCTGAGTGACATAATTTCCCCCTCGCTGTATCATGCTCACAATCCATTTGTTGAAGACTTCAGCAATCATTTTATTCCGCTGAATTTGATCCAATGTTTTACGAACTTCAGGTGAGCGGGGGTCAAAAGTATGAGGAACTTGAGTAAGGGGAAGTGGGCTAGGTTCTTGAATAGCTTGAATGAATTCTGACAGTCTCTGTATCGTTGCCTTCAAATCTTTTTTATCCTTCTCATCTTTAAAAGTCCTATGCAAAATCTTTCTTGTGGAAGTTTCTAAGTGTTTAGCATCTGCAGCCCTACTGGCAATCCCAAGATCTATTTTCTCTATGATATAGTCATCAACTGTAGCCTCTGAAACATTCTTGTTAGTTTTGGGCAAAGCCCTTTCCACTGTCCATCTCCCAGTCTTTTCATCTACTTCAATCATGGACTCCATCTTGATCCTTTTGGGTTTCACAGAAGCCCCCAAACATTTGCTCACCATGTCTACCACAGGAAGAGTAATTGGTAAAAAATTATATTTCTTATTTGAAATAGAAGTCCCTAACCAACTAAGGGCTAGGGAGGGTGTCTGCAAAGCATCATTTGTTATACTTGCCGAAAGCTTTTCTGAAGCTGCCTTAGCATGTGTCGGGGTCATCATTTCCTCCTCAACATTACTCAAATCAACTTGCTCAACCATGTGGGAATCCATACCTTCAAGGTCTATTACTTCACTATCCTTCACAACCACATCGGCTTCCTTGTCAACCTTCCTTCTTGGGGTTCTTCTTACTGATGAGGAAATAGGAGTAACTTTAATTGCTGGATTAACAAGGGAACTTTTCTTAGACCTAGTACCTGCAAAGGAAACAACTTTATCAGCAGTGGTCGTGGGTTTATCAGCAGCATTTTTAGCATGAGCAGCTCTTCTAGGATTATGTCTTTTTGAAGGAGGGGGTCTTTTACTATTAATCCATTTCTCAGTTCTTTTTACTACACTGAGAGTCTTAATTGTTAAACTTTCCCTCTCCTCAACACTCCAATCAATTTCAGGAAGTGGAGTGCCTTTGACCCTAGTTTCAAACTGGTCATCAATGATTTCGGTACCATCATCTTCATCTATGGCAAAAATATCAACCTGAATATTAAATGCAATAATCTACCCCAGAGTGAATCTAGACCACATTCTTCTCCGCACTTCGAAATCATCATCGCAACCTTCCCAGTAATCTTCCATTTGTGAGATATGTTGAAACTCGGAAGGCAAACTGAAGTGTTTAGCTGCAAAACCTCTGCTATCGAAGTCTTTCCTCAATGCAAATGTTTTCATATTCAACTTTCTAAGTTCATGCTCCAGGTTTAGTGCATCAGAAGACGTTTTATAGGTAAAATATCCCAATTCAACTTGGAAACAAGACTTAGCTCTACCTTTTCTCTCCTTGACTCCTTTGTGCACGTAAGCTAATTGACGAGATACCTCAGCAATTACTAGGCTGTCAAAAGCATAATGGGGAAATTTAAATGGTTCTCCTTCAAAACCACCTACTCTCAAGTATGTAAATCACCTGAATTGAATGAAGAAACTTCCATAAATATTCACAAAAGACTTGGCTTCCTCAGACATTCGCTATTCAGTATTCCCCTAGAGCTCATGTGTCAATTTCCTTAAAAACACACCATTTACTTTAAGGAAAATTGACCATATAAAATTCCTTCTGAAGGTGGGGGTAATAATCATAGATTTTCATATTAGGAACAGGTTGTTCATGGAATAAACCCTTCCATTCACGGGTGCAGGCTAAAATATAGAACAAATACGAGGACATATAAAAGCCGCTACCGGTAAGGAAATTAGCCAATTGGTGGTTGAGTTCATCTGCTATTGTCTCAGCCCAATCTATGTGTCGTTCTCCACCCAAAGTCACTTGAATATAAAAGTACATCCAATCATGCCAGTAGTATGCATGCTGGTTTCCCTTAGTCCTATTCAACATGATAACCAAGTCTGCCACCCCAGGTTTAAAATGATCTATAGTCAACAGCTTTGGAAGCTGAGACCCTCCTTTTTGAGCCTTCTGGAGCCAATACTAAGCGACCTCATTTCTGTACACCTGTCTCTTAGTAGCAAAAACTGAATAAGAAGGTATGTTCCAACCCTCATATGGGTCTTTCTCTGGGATTCCTAGGGCTTTTTGCACTACCTCCCTGGTTATGAAAACAAGTGGGGCTCCCATCAATTTTCCTTATGTATTTCTCCTCAAAACTATATCTCCTGGAACATTCCACAATTAATTCACGGCAAGGAGCTACTATAGGAAATGCGGCTGCATCAGTTAAGCCACTCTAGATAGCTTTGTCTAGCATGGAGCCTGGGATAGGTTCCTTAATGCGGGCTATAATATCTTCTAGAGCTCCGGTTTTGATATGGGTATCTTCACAATTAGGCAGGGAACATAATAACGGGGAAGTATTTTCAAAATTAGGCACGGGGTCCTTCATCTTAGGCTTTCAAATTTAGAAATTTTAACAGGAGAAAATAGCAAGCTGACATAGAAATGCACCTTAAAGTAATACTGCAAGGAAGGATGAAGCTAGCAAAAGGGCTCACCTGGTTTTATGCGAATGACGAAGCTCTGAGACGAGAGGAGAATACCTTCCCTGATAGCTGCGGCATGAAATCTTCTTAGCATTATGAGAAAATATGGCTGGACTCTTGATATTTATTGCAAGCAGTTTACAAATCTCCAAGAGATTTGGCGCAAGCTGAATTAATGGCGCACAACTTTTGAATTAATGATTATTGAATGTCTCACGGCATATGTATCATTACTTACTGTACTTTCCCCTTACTTGAAATGACAATTTAAAGTCACATCAATTAATCACGCACTTTCAAAATGCTTGGATAACGTAATGAAGTGCCAGCTGTCACATGTGTCATGTCATTTTTACCTTTTTCAAATTACGGGCCAACATTGAACTCCGAACCTGGAATTATGAGAATTCACAATTCAAGTTCAACATACATGACCGGGGACTATTCATCAGTATGATTTAATCAAAATAAAAGGGCAAAAGTTAAGCCATAAAGGAAAATAGCGAAGAGCTTTGTGAGACAATAAAGACCATTAAACTCGGAAGTTTGAACCAAACTTAGTTCAATATTCACGGTTCAAGAGATAAGCGCGCGATGCAAAGTGGAAATGCCGTTAGACTTGCCAATGAAAACGAAACCATACCAACGAATGTTATTGAACGTTGAACATTGAACTACTTGAGTTCGATGGTTCAAGTTCAACCGACAAGGTGTTTGTGCAAAGGTAAACAAAAATAAATAACACCTTATAAAATTCTACGGTGATTTTGGGAAAAGGAAGCCTACAATAATTACACAAAATCTGTAGGTAATAGACATCATAAGATATCTATCATAATAGAAATTTTAAGTTATTGTAAGATCATCATCTTTCAATAACTTCTACAAATACAAGGGATAATCATTTGGAAGTCGTCACTTCCTCATGATGTACACAGAGCCCAAATGAAATAACATAAATATTTCCATTAGTATAATAATCAAATATGTTGAGACTCTTTCTCAGTAATTACAACATATCAAGTTTACCTCGAAAGTGTTCCACCTTCATTTTGCAACAGGTTTGGAGAGGATGGTAAAGTACAGTGATCTCCCTCTTAATCCAAAAAATTCTTCAAAATACAAGTTTCTTTGAATCCAAGTTTGACTTACTGGTTTCAGCGAAGGAAGCTTGATGTTTGAGTCTATCAGGGCATTTAGTTGCAGTGTGACCATAGTTATCGCATCTATAACATTGTATATTAGAGTAGTCTCTCTATTTCTTGAACAACAACTTACCATTTGAGTTTTGCCTATTTACCATTTGAGTTTTGCCTATTTTCCTTTTCAAATTAGTGGTGAGAACCTGAATGTCTTCATTTGTAGATTCTACACCGATTCCTCTAGATATCATATTACACTCTTCTTGAATTTGAATGCAGTCAGCTTTTAGTCGATCAAATTTGGGAAGTTTGGAACGAGCACTTATTCCTTGTCTAAAGTTTTCCCATGAGATAAGGAGTCCATTTAAGGTTATCATAGTTAACTCTTTATTATCATAGATTTGACCAATTATAGAGAGTTGATTTCTTAATTATGTTATCCTTATAAAGTATGAGGTGATGGACTCTCCTTTATTCATTTTAATATTAGAGAGTTGATTTTTAAGTGTAAGAATACTGCTAGTGTTGTTGATCTCAAACATGTTTTTCAGGGCTTTGAAGATATCATATGCAGTCTTAATTTTGTGATAATAGGTAGTAGATGATCTTTTACTTTGTCTACTAATAATTCCATTGCTCTGGTATTGTCCTTTTCCCATTGACTCTTCTCATCATCCTCATTAGATTTAGGAGGATTTTCTATGATTGTCTTTAACTCATGCTTTCTTAGTATTAGCATCATTCACAGTTTTCAAGATTCAAAATTTGAAGCACCTTCAAGTCTAATTCCATTCACCATTTTGTAGGTACAAGATTTCTAATAGATTTAAGAATATGGTCTTGATTGTTTCTCAAACTTGCTATGATACCATGTTAAAATTCGATTAGATTTATATGTGATAGGATGAGTTCAAATTTTATCTCACAACTCTAATTAATATATTATTGTTGATATCTTTATATTACAATTAATTTCAATCAATTAATTGTCTTCTATATATATAAAGTATTGAACAACATATGAATATATTTAGGTGAAATAATATTCAATATTAATATATTAATTAGTAATATATTAATTAATTATTATTTTTGCAATGGTCAAATGTCTTTTTATTTATTAATTTCTATGTTTTAGACATCAGCCCTCTTTGCATATATATATATATATATATATATATATATATATATATATATATATATATATATATATATATATATATATATATATATATATATATATATAAGGGCATGGAGTCATGTCCACGAAGGGACATGACCTCACGTGAGGTCATGTCCCTTCGTGGACATGAATCCATGTAAGGGTGTCGGCTCATATGTTGCGCAAGGCTTAAGACCGATAACAAACTTTGCACATCGACTTTGCTAGGTGATCTCCCCATATAAGATAATTTAATATGTTGTTTAAAATAATAACCAATATATATATATATATATATATATATATATATATATATATATATATATATATGTATGTATGTATGTATGTATGTATGTATGTATATTAGTTTTTGTCTCAAGGTTTTATCTGATTGAAGCTACCAAAACATCAACACAATTGTCTACGAGATTTTTTGTATTTCTTAATTTTTTCTAATTGAAATTTATTTAATTTCTTATAATAGCAAAAACTCAAATTGCAAGAATGGTCGGTAGTGCAAGTTCAGTGGGTGAGAAAGGAACCAACTAATTCAAAATTGATATAGCATCTTCTTTATGGAAACATACCACAAGAATTTCACAAACAGCAAGAGGTGGGGCATACATTTGGAAGTGTCATTATTGTGATGACCAAAAAATAGCTCATATTCTCAAATTAAACTTCACTTTATGGGCCATGTTGGTAAATGGATGAGAATGTGCAAAGGCAAAGATAAGGAGTTGCCTCTTGCATAAATAGCAGGATTTGTAAAAGAACAAGAAGAGGCTGATAAATTGAATCAAAGATCAAAACAAACTTCTTATGTCAGTCCATCTGAAAGAAAAAAAAATCATTTACCCACTGAAATAGTTGAACCCTCCAAACATCCATTCTTACCTATACCGGAAGAGGAAGAGGAAGTACAAATTACAACCTGCAAAACATGTCCATTGGACAAATCATTTTAAATAGAGGCAACAAACATTGTTGAAGAAAAAAATGGATGTTACCTCTATGCCAATGGTCTTCCTTACAACTTGGTGAACCGGTCGGTTTCACAAGTCCTAAGTATGAAAAGGTGTATACCACCTTGTTGCAAAGAGAGAAGAATAATGCAGAGACCTCCCTTCAACCAATTAGAGATTCTTGGATTGAATCAGGTGTTTCTATTGTTTCTGATAGATGGAAAGATATCATAAACCATCCATTCATTAATGTTATTGCAATGTCCCCCAAAGAGACAATGTTTTGAAACGCAAATGATTGTGAAGGGGAAGTGAAAGACGCACATTTCATTTCCAGAATTCTCATTGAGGGCATAGAGATGGTGGGTAGTGAGAATGTGGTCCAAGTAATCACAGACAATGCAAAAAATTGTAGTCATGCAAGTGCTTTGATTGAGGGCCGATATGAGCACATTTTTTAGACACCATGCACCGTACACTCTGTCAACTTGGTGATGCAACAAATTGGCACTCAAATAGAGTAGGTGAAACAAATATACAAAGAGGGGGAGGAGATCCAGATGTTTGTGATGAGCCACCAAATGTCACAATCAGTATTTAGAACTTTGTTGAAATTGGAGTTGTTGAAGGTAATTACTATATTTAATTTATTTATTTAATTTTAATAAGTTTTATGTCGTGTTCAATTATCAAATTGTATATAAATTTGTTTAATATTTATTGACATATTGTTATTAACTTATTTAGGTTGTTGAGACCCGATTTGCATCTCATACTATTGTTATGAGACGACTTCTCAAGGTGCAAGAGGCATTGAGCCAAATGATTATTTCCAACCAATAAGGTGTATGGAAAGCTTCACATTCAGTGAGTGCCCAAAAGGTCAAGACATTGGTCTCGGATGACAATTGGTGGGCTCGTGTGCAATATGTATTGGCTTACACCACGCCTATCATGATTATGCTCTGATTTGCAGATACAGATGCACATTGTTTGGGGGATGTCTATGATGGCACAGACACAATGGTAGAGAAGGTAAAATTTGCAATACAAAAACATAAGAATGACCACATAGAATGTGAAACCTTATACAATAAGGTAGAATCAATCATTCATCATCATTGGGAAAAGATGGCCACCCCATTGCACCTCCTTGCATATGCCCTCTCTCCAAGGCACTATAGCAAGAAAGTACTTTCTATGCCAGAGATATTGGCACCATATAGAGATAAAGAAGTTGATAATGGGTACACACAAGCATTTGATAGACTCTTCCTAGATGAAGAAGTGCAGAAACAAGTTAGAATAGAATTTGGCTTGTTTGCCTCAAGAAGAAGTCATTTTCCAATAGCTATTAATGACCAATACGACATAGAAGCTATCGACACGAAAGCTATCGCATGGTGGTACCTCAATGGTCAACCATTTTGGTAACTCCAACCTCTTGCAATCAAGATCCTCTCACAAGTAAGTTTATGGATAAGTAGGAGATATTTTCCACAGCAAATCAAATTGTGATATTGCTATTAGGATTTAACTGTGTAGTTTTTTGAGTCAAACTCATTGACCCATGATTCATGAGTAGTGGTTCACCGAACCCATCTCTCATGAGAATGAAATGGAACACTTAGCACTCATTGGATCTAGGTGATGCTCACAGAGGTGAAGCACCGGGACTTCCCAAGAGGTCACCCATCCCAGTACTACTCCAGCTCGAGCGTGCTTAACTACAGAGTTTCCTCCATGGTTAAACCCACTCTACTTGCATCCTCATTTGCAAAACCTTCACCAAGTGTTGTGCCTTATGAACCATTCATTAGAAAGCCCCTTGAGCTCATCAATTGATAAGTAGGAGACATTTTCCACAGTAAGTCAAATTGTGATATTGCTATCAAGATTTAAATGTGTAGTTTTTTTAGTCAAACTCATTGATCCATGATTCATGAGTAGTGGTTCACCGAACCCATCTCTCATGAGAATGAAATGGAACACTTAGCACTCATTGGATCTAAGTGATGCTCACAGAGGTGAAGCACCGGGAGGTCACCTATCCCAGTACTACTCCAGCTCGAGCGCGCTTAACTACGAAGTTTCCTCCATGGTTAAACCCACTCTACTTGCATCCTCATTTGCAAAACCTTCACCAAGTGTTGTGCCTTATGAACCATTCATTAGAAAGCCCCTTAAGCTCATCAATTGATAAGTAGGAGATATTTTCCACAAGTCAAATTGTGATATTGCTATCAGGATTTAACTGTGTAGTTTTTTGAGTCAAACTCATTGACTCATGATTCATGAGTAGTGGTCCATCGAACCCATCTCTCATGAGAATGAAATGGAACACTTAGCACTCATTGGATCTAGGTGATGCTCACAGAGGTGAAGCATCCCAGGAGGTCACCCAGCCCAGTACTACTCCAGCTCGAGCATGCTTAACTACGGAGTTTCCTCCATGGTTAAACCCATTCTACTTGCATCCTCATTTGCAAAACCTTCACCAAGTGTTGTGCCTTATGAACCATTCATTAGAAAGCCCCTTAAGCTCATCAATTGATAAGTAGGAGATATTTTCCACAGCAAGTCAAATTGTGACATTGCTATCAGGATTTAACTGTGTAGTTTTTTGAGTCAAACTCATTGACCCATGATTCATGAGTAGTGGTTCACCAAACCCATCTCTCATGAGAATGAAATGGAACACTTAGCGCTCATTGGATCTAGGTGATGGTCACAGAGGTGAAGCATCAGGACTTCCCGGGCGATCACCCATCCCAGTACTACTCCAGCTCGAGCGCGCTTAACTACGGAGTTTCCTCCATGGTTAAACCCACTCTACTTGCATCCTCATCAAGTCTTGCATCAAGTAAGTTTATTTTATTTTTTAACTTGTATTTTACAATTTAGTACTTAACATTCTTTAATTTAATAAAATAAACTTTCTTGCATCAAGTAAGTTTATTTTATTTTTTTACTTGTATTTTACAATTTAGTACTTAACATTCTTTAATTTACTTTACATTTTTATTTTTATTTTTGTAAAAACTATCCAGGTTGCAAGGTCCTATGCCCGCTGAACGGAATCAGAGTACATACTCTTTTATCCACTCAGTAAAGCATAACTAGTTGGGTTCAAAAAAAAAGGTGAAGACTTGGTTTATATTCATACCAACTTACGTCTTTTGTTACATAAGACTCCAAACTACAAGGATGGGGCAGCGAAGCTTTGGGATGTAGCCCGAGTGTGCCAACTTGGATACAACCGTTGAGGATCTAACTAGACTCACTATGACTTATGATGATGATGTGGAGCTTAAGACGAAAATGATTTTTTTTATAACAAACACACCCAAAACCCCAAAAAAATCAGATATACACATACCAGCTTCTCCTACCCATACCCGCATCCCCATCCGGATTCAAACCAGTAAATTAGAATTAAAGAGAGCTATTTCTGAACTTGATTGGGTACAAGAGATTTTTTGCATCAAATCTCGTACACAATCAAATCCAGGAATAGCTCTCTTTAACAAATGGCATTTGTCAACCTAACAAGAAACTCTTTCCCAATTCCCATTTGGTATTAACTGATTATGGAAACCTGAAGGGTAATGTCATTTTACCATGACAAATTTGTTGTTTCTCCTCATCAGAAAAAGTTAGCAGTCATGAACAATCTTAATTCTAGCTACAATCTTTACTAGGCCCTAAAGTTGCAAGTGACAGAAAAACCTTAAAAATAAAAGAGAAGAATCCAGAATGAGACAAGAAGGCTGGAAAAAACAATAGAGGATTCAGAAGAATACGAAAATGTAAAGAAGAAAACCAGTGTGGATGTGAATAGAATTATATGTATGTCCAAGACAGCCTCTCCTTGTGATCTGATTTAACCCATGGATGCTTTTGGCTGAATTGTTCAGATGAATACTGCTTAGTCGTCTAAAAGCTGTAGAAATATACTGTTATTGTACAGCTGTAAGTTCATTGTGCCATATAAATTGATATAAATCTAAACCTATGCTTGAAGACTTCTGGATTTTAACTGTGTCTTTTTTGAATCAACATTTTAGGTCATACTCCATTTCTCTTCTTTAACTCACTATCCTGATGATGGATCATGGAGTACGATTTGAAACATTCGTTCAAAGAAGATACAGTTAAAATCTAGAAGCTTTCAAGCATATTATCATGGACTGTGGAAAATTAGTCTCTGAAATCTCAACTTATTTATCAGAACAAGGTCTAGCAACAAGTGGAGAGTGGCTAGAGAAAACTGAAAATTAGCAGAGGCAAAATTAAGCATCAGATATATGCAACTTAAAAACTTTAAACATTATTTAGCACTTTACTCACAAGCTTCAGTCTCTGTTCCATCCATTAAACCAGGCACATACATTGAATTTGGTAGAGAACTTATCAATGATTATTCTTTCTACAGATTCCAAATCGTGGTTGCAACAATCCATCCTGTAATTTAATTTGACACAAACGATGTTAACTTTTGGTCAGAACCATTGCAATGCCACTCTGATAGAAGGAATGTTGCAACTTAATGTGTGATTGCATAGCAAAAGCCATCAGAAGAAAATATTTCACCAATCAAAGCCAATACCAGACATTTCTCACAATCGGAGTAAGCAAAAAAAATATAAATGCTCAAGCTATGTATAATGGACACGGTCACTTTGAAAAGTCACAAGTGAAAATTGTAACAAGATACAGCTAAGCGTGGGCATAAATAAGTTGGATGCATCAGAAATCACGAACACTAGATATCAAAGACTGTCAAAAATATGCACAATGGCACAATAGACTATATATCTTCAACTAGTTGATCTTTTATATATCATGTCTCAGCACTTTGAAATGAGACAAAATTCATATTAAATCGTGTTCTAAAAAGAATGGATGCCAAAGTTTCACTACAAAGTCAAGACAAATCAAACACAATGCACTGCACCATTCCCAAAAGGCAACCAAGTTGAACAAAATTAATCATTTTGATCTGGCAAGTATTGGTGCAGAAGAATCAGCCCAAGTGCAGTTCTCATTGACAAAAATACAGGTTAGAACCTAAACAAGCACCAAACCTTGGCAAGGTTCATGACAGAACAACTCTGAATCAGGTAGAAAAGAATTATTCATCCTCGAATGGGTTTTGTACCAGCACCCTTATTTGCTGCAATACCAATCAAATATCCATTGGAGTGTTTTAAGCCCTCCAGTGTCTTTGCTTCTAACTCGGCAATTGACTTTTTAAGCTGCTCCTTTCTCCGCTGTTCTGTAGAAGGATCTGCACCAACTTTGATATTTTGACCTGGCTCACGACTGTCAGGTGGGCAATTCAATTTTGCAATATTTACTGACTGAGGCTTCTCCCTTTCTACAAGGGGCAATTTGTGTGGCTGCTCCGCAACTGATGCACAGATTACATAATCTGACTTGTTTATTGAACAAGAAACAGAATGTACAGCAGCAGACTCTTTTCCATGCTCCTGAAGCATCTTCGGTATAGAAGGAAGCACTTCACACCCAATAGGCTGAGTTATCCGACCCTCGAGGGGTAACTGATTACTGAGTGGTATTTCAATTGCTAGATCTTTGCCACTTGAGTCATGTGAATCAATATTCAGTAAAGTAGAAACTATTCTTGGCTCTGTTCTATTCATTGCTAAAGACTGAGATAAGCTTTCTTGATTGGTATTTGAAGCCATCCCAGAAGGTCTACAAATATGAGCTGATGCAAGACGCTCATTCCTGGAAATTTCTTTGGATTGTTTGTTTGTTCTCAAATGGGAGCCCTGTAAATCATTACGACAATCATCTGTCTTATAAATAGTATGTGGATCATGCCCAATTCTTGTGCTGGTGGAATGTTTTGTTGGCAAATTTCCCACACAAGAAAAATCACATGACTCAAGAACAGGGACTTTTCCACTGCAAGTGTTTGGCAAGTCAATTAACTGATCTATATTTCCTTCATACTCTCTATTTCCAGATACTGAAAAGGCCAAACCTTCACCAGCTGTAACTCTGGAGCACAAGGACACATTTGGAAGTACTTCATGACTCACAGAGGTATTTTCAGGATTTTCGTGCATGCCAGGCAGGGATTCATTTTTAACTTCTTCATCTGTAGCTATGGATTTAAGCCCCCCTACCAGTGACAAATGACCACTATTTTGTTGTTTCTCTGAAGAACGGGAAGATATGGAATAGGCAGATGTTTTCTTCTTCTGATTCCACGCCCTCTTGGCTTCATCAACTGCAAGTTCATGCCTCCTGTTAAGCTCCTGCAGTTCATACTGATACTTAAGTTCAATCACCTCCAATTGTGTTTGTAACTCTTCATCTTCAGAATCAACAAGGAATGATGGGATACTGTCGAAAGATGGCAGGCTGTCTGCAAAACCTTTCAAGAAATTTGAGTTGTCCTTAATAGAACAAGAGATTCTGGAGTTTCCAAACTTTTCACCATCAATCACATGTGGCTGGTCTTCACTGCCAATACCTTGATCGGATAATATGCAAGAGTCCATTATAGCCACATCACTACAGCCATTGCTCTCAGGGGTGCCTACTGGAAGGTTTTCACATCCTGGATGTGGTGATGCAGGAATGGCATTGTATGATGTCAATGAAACTTGAGGAGCCTGATCTTCACCCACACGTACACAAGGTACAATTGAGCTTGTAGGAGAACTATCCGAACTGCTGGGATTATAGGTGAATTCTTCAAATCTCCCATACACATTACCTTCAGATCTGCCTGGCAAAGAATTTTCTGCAGAGGTAGTTTCTGATGGCAGAACCAGATTAGGCGATGAGGCACTGTTTTCTACAGTTTCCTCCTTTAAAGTGCTCATCATAGGGAAATAATCAAATGATCTTTCCATTTGGTCTTCATCAACCACATGCGAGTGGTGGTCATCAGAAATGTTCTCAACAGCATTTTCACTTACGTAATCATTTTCATCAATGGAAACACCAACCTTCCATTCAGGTACTATCCCAGCAATCAGGGTATCAATCAGTTCTGCTATTGGCATCAAATCTAGATCTGACAGGTCAAGTTGCTCAATCATTTCCCTTGCAACACTGAAAGCTGTGTCACTGTCTAAAAAAAACAGAAAATGGATATTTCTTGCATGACCTGTAAAATAGAATTTAGTTAGTTGATCTGTCTAGCATGATCTAAAACTTGAAACCAATAAAATATGCAGAGTACATACAATTTAACATCGGAAATGAGTTAAGCACAAAATAACAGAATACAGAAGAACTATGAACATATTACCTCCATGATCTGCAATGCGGAATCGCAAGGATATGGTATTATCATTCTTTTTCTTCCCTTTCAATTTCATGTCTCTATTAATTGTTGAGCTTCGCACTTCCAGGCTAGGCAAGGGCAGACTATGACCACCTTTCTCTATCTGGGAACCAGAAGAATAATTGGACTCTCTTTCACTATCACCACTAATAGACCCAGATGTGGAATTAAAGGCAGTTATCACATCATTAGCAACTGATGATCCTTCAAGATGCACAGAGGAAGACCTTGATCCTGGTACAGTAGATGCTTCAATGTTTTCTGCAGGAGGCACAACAGAAGATGGAATATGAATGTAATCTACAGATTGTTTACTGCCATCACACAGGAGGAAAGGATCTCTCAAAAGCTCCCTTGCAGACAGCCTATTGGGCGCTGCTACAAGACATTTTTCAATGAATGCCTTAACTTGTGGATCTTTTATTTTATTCAGGGCAGCAGGCTTTATACCCTGAGGAAAGTATCCCAACAATTAAAGTTATTCCTGAACGTAATGGCCAAATTTTCACCCAGTTAACATTAGTCACAAATTCTTATCAACAGAATAAATCATTGATCACAAAAGAAGAAAAGAACTTACAGATGTCACTTTCTTATAAATTTGAGCTGGATTTTTACATTCACTGTATGGATACTCAAAAGTCACCATCTCTAGTAGGCACATACCAAATGAATAGATGTCAACCAATTCATTATAATCTTCTTCATAAAGTTCTGGAGCCATAAACTCGGGAGTTCCTGCAATTCACAGATGGTAAGTTTAATTAAACCAAATGAGTGCTACCTCTAGACAGTGCATGTACAAACAAAATGGAAGGCAAAACATATCAAGAAAAACTACCAATGACACTGTGAGCATGTGCTTGCCGAAGTAAAGTGGCCAATCCAAGATCCCCAATTTTAACCTCTCCATGGTTACCATTAACAAATATGTTATCACATTTTAAGTCTCTGTGAATAATAGGAGGATTATGACTGTGGAGATAAAGTAAACCCTGAAGAATTTGTCTTGCCCAACCCTTGACAGCCTTCATGTCAACATGTTTATGTTTCTTCCGATATCTGTACAAAAGTTTAAATGAACATATTGATCTTCACAATGATATACATGATACGTAAAATGAGTATAATAATACTATAAATGCTCCTTGCTAACTTTAACAGATGCTAAAACTACAACCTTAAAAGAATTTAGGGTTAAAGGAATTTCAAAAACTAACTGTCTCAGAGTGCCTGATGTGAAAATCTCTGTTATGATATTCACAGTCTTGTTCTTGTCATCTACCCATGAATTGTAGAACTTGATAATATTCTTATGCTTCACAGTCCTCAACAGATGCACTTCTGAATACAATCTCTCTAGATCATCTGGATTCTGCAGAAGTTCATCTATCCTCACTTGGTTCCAAGCAACTTCTATCCCCTCAACTTCATCAAATGCCCTATAGCTGTATCATAAATTAAAGAAATAAACAATACAAACGTTCCCTCAAATAATAAGTGAGAGAGAATGTATATCTACCCAAGAAAACAAAGAAACAGACAAGGATACACAGTCTTGAAGGCGCCTTTACCCAGCACATCAGTGTACTGCATTCACTTACACCAAAGCCAACACATTAATGTCTAAATCAAAACAAATATCCTTCTAATAATTGAAGATTAATTAATCGGGTTAACTACATCCATTGACAAAAATAATTCTCTCTGTTCCTAACAAGGCACAGGGATGAAACATGAAAGACAAAGACGGAAATTCATATAGTAACTATAATAAACAAGACTGTGTAAATCATAATGAACAATAACTCAGATGATTCAGTACAAGAACACAAGGGGAAAAATCACACGCACTGCCATGACTGGTAATGCTAATAGTGCTATTTCTAAAAGTACTGAAAATAAAAATAAAAATTCAAACAAGTAACCATAATTGCAAACCCTAATACAGGTAAACTATCAGGAAAAACCAATTTGACAATCACATAAGATTACAGATTTAGAAGACAAGACTCACCCGACCATATCGTCCTGTAGGATCAACTTCCACAAATTCGTTATCATCAGGTGGCTCGGCGGCGGAAGAGCTTCCATCACTATCTACTTTACCTTCTGGCATTTTCACAATTAATCAAATCAGCCTGCCCGCCCTTACCCGCCTGGAAGCACACTACTAGTGAAATTCCACGCAGTCTGCGTAACCAGAATGATAATCAAACCCTAAAAAAACAACTGCAGCAGATGCGATACAGCGTCTGTTCAAAGAGGGACTAAGAATAGAAACGTTCATCCATTCCAAGATCAGCAATCCTAGCACAAGCTGCGGCGGGATTAGACCTCCAGTAGAAACAACGAGGAACGAAATCAAGCCACTTCTACCTTCCATACTAAACAAAACCCCTTAATTCCACATAATATTCAACGTGCATCCACAATCCAGGCCAAAAAAATAAAGCTATTCCAGTTTCTTCACCGAAACCCTTATCTGCCGACCTGCAAGCAGCGCTCCGTTTCTCCAACCCAAACAACCGCAGAAGAAAACCAAAAGGGCTCTATCCCGATCAATATCTAATAAAAAAGCAGTTCAACTAGCCGTCAATTCAATAAAGCACATGCTTATTTTTAACATTTGCTTAAAATAGCCTACCTATCCTATCAATTCGCCCAATGCTCATTCCATCAAATCTAGCCAAAACAATGCAAAATTGCACAATGCACAAATCCGCGTGGCTAATTTTGACGAATCTACTAAAATAGACCAAACAAGGGCAAATATCGAAAACGCCGCACCTATTTTTGACAAATCTACTAAAACGGGCCAAACCTGTGCCAATTCGTCGCCATACTAAATGAATTATTTTCCCAGAAAATCCCTACGCTCAATTTCACCGAAATTCGAAGCAAAACGAAAAACATGCAATAGGAAATGCAATTTATAAAGCCTGAATTTCTCACCGCAGAGGAGCTATTCAGAATTTAGAATTACTTTCCCTTTCCACCGACTTTGCTTGGTCCACAATTTGGCAGCCCAGTTGTTCTTCGCTGAAAACCGTATAATTTGGCGAGTGGGACCCCATAACACATTTCACTTCATACAACAACCAAAGATTCAAATTTAGAATTGAAGAACTGCTTGATTTTCGAATTTTGAAGCTCTCCAGGACGCGGCTAAAACCTGAGGCCCAAAACCTCCATTTCCTTCGACTTCATCCTGTTCATCAAAATTTAAAAACCCCTAATCTCTGCCAAAAACAAACAAATATCGTCTTTTATTTATAGTACGGCTGGATTCGATTGGAGGTTTTTCTTCTCTGGTACAGTACCTAGAATCTAAACTGCTGAATGTATGTGTCAAATTCCGTTAAAACCCTAGCGGATGAGCGGCCGTGAGATTAAGGTTACGTGCGGTGGATTTAATGGGGCGATTATTATTATTGAAGGGCTTTCTTTTACGTAGAGGACAGATGATTCTAGTTGTCTTTTGTATAGAGTTTGTTTTCTCTTAGCAGGCCCGCTACTTCCGCCTAGGTTTTGACTTTGTAAATATTGCTTAAATATAACACTTGTACATACATCATTCCATGTTCTAGGGAATCAATACACAATTTTATATTGTTTCATAATCTGAGATTTTTAAGGAATGTTGTTTATTCAATTTTAAAAATGGATTTTATTAATTCCTATATCAATATTAAAGAAAATCCATCTACAATAGTTTTGAGATGTGATAGTTCAATAAAAATTTGGATTTTCTTATATCTATATTTATAAAAAAAATATCTAGAAAAAATTAGTTGTAAAAAATTTATAGGAAGGGAGTCATTGCTTATAAAATTTAGTAATGTGATGGTTAAGTTGTGACACTCTTGCCAATCTTATTCTTTTTGAAAAAATTATAAAAAGAAATATATATTTAGTATTATTATATTATGCTATATTGATATATATTATCAACACGAATGTGAATATGAATTGATATATAGAGTTTTCCCACGGGGTAGGTCTTCCCCATCACACGACCATGGGTGGCAAATTGTGAAAAATAGAAGAACCAAAAGGGCAAAGAGAACTAGGGTCGTGGCAGGAAGGTATGATAGTTGGTGGTCTGAAAACAAAGCGAATATGGGTAAAGTCAATCACATCTTGGACCCTAGAATTCGCCACCAAAGAAAATCAGTTGACACTAGGAAGAAGGAATCCTCCCCTTCCTCCTCTAAAGGGGCATTCCCAACATGATTTGAGTGCTCCTCCGCACCCCTTTGCTCATAACATTTTTTTCCCGCTCCAAGCAGGTGTGAAGGGTTCTATAAAACCAACCCCTTTTAATAAACTCAGGATCATGGCAAGTTGATTTCCAAGACCTGTGGAAATTTAAGAAGACATAAACCCTTGTATGCTTTCAATCACCAAGTGAGGCAAGGCAATAGGAATCCCAAGCCTAGGGCACAATTTTGGCAAAACAAGATGGATGATGTAAACCCTAAAGCCATGAATTGTGGAAATGAGACCAGTGTGGTGGTCATGAAAAATAGTCATACTAAGGGTTTGAGGGAATATTGCAGGAACAATGGTATTTTTGCTAAATGGTGTGGAAATGGGCAACCTATTGAAAGTATCACCAATTGGTGGGAACAAGCATACATGGGACAGGTATGTATTTCCATTCTCTCTAATAATGTTTTGTTCATTAATTGTAAAAGTGAAAACCTAAGATCCAAACTATTAAATCGAGATTATATCTTTTATCAAGGATACAACTTTAAATTTATTGAATGGCAACCTAAATTTAATCCTAGTCAACATAAATTCAAAAAGATGTCGAAATGGGTCAGATTCATAAATTTACTAGTTGAATTGATGCATACCCAAGTATTATTTAGATTAGGACATAAATTGGGAGGCTTTATTGGGTTGGGAGAAAGCTTCAAGTTGTCTTTTGATGTCAAAATGCTTGTAGATATAGTAAGATCCGAACTATTAAATCAGGATTATATCTTTTATCAAGGATACAACTTTAAATTTATTGAATGGCAACCTAAATTTAATCCTAGTCAACATAAATTCAAAAAGATGTCAAAATGGGTCAGATTCATAAATTTACTAGTTGAATTGATGCACACCCAAGTATTATTTAGATTAGGACATAAATTGGGAGGCTTTATTGGGTTGGAAGAAAACTTCACATTGTCCTTTGATGTCAAAATGCTTGTAGATATAGATACTAACCTAACCTGATTAAAATCTATAAAATTAATTACTGAAAGTGATACATACCTTATTAAATCTGACTTTTATCATGGCCCCATCTCTAATAACATTGTGTTTAGATTAGGTGGTTTACCTCATAACAAGGGTAGATCTCCCATCCCTACACCTTCCAAAATGGATAGAGGAATTAACATTCGGTTCAATGAGGGGAGAGGGGGATTCATTGTGGAAAATCAACCCAGAAATTTGTTAGGATCAAGCAATACTGAGAGGGGGGTGAATTAGTATTGTAGTACTTTTATTCTTTCTAATCCAATTCAAACTTAACCATGTGATAATTGAAATAAGAACACATACATAAAGTAAGCAACTCATAACACCATGATTTGTTCTCAAGGAAACCCTAGCTAAGGGAAAACCTCGGTGGGATGATACCCACGAATGATGCACTAAAAGTGTTGTGTCCCTATTAGAAGACCTTACCTAGTTAGGAGTAGAATATTACATTAGTACAAGTCCTTGTTACAGGACATACCCTGTTAGGATTCTATAACCCTGTTAGGGGTGAATACAAAATGGAACTTACTACTCTTACAACGAACTCACTATCCAGTATTACCAAAGTATCTTATAGAAACAAAAATGAACTACACAACATCTTCTATGCCAAAGTAGTTCCAATAATAGCTTGCAACATCCTCTGCATTATCTTTGCGTCATAATGCATTACACTACACAATCATAACTTCACACTCAAAACATATATACTCAATCTCATAATCTTTCCAATCGACTCACAAATACATCACAAAACATGTCCAACACATAATTACATAGTCGGCAATCATATATCCATAAAGATAGGGTAGGACCAAAACAAAATCCAAGGTAGAACTTCTAGATTCCACACGTTACTTCCTTAATCATTGTGACCACTCATTTACCATGTTTCATCTGCCTTCGCGTACCCATATCATGTTGTAACTTTCTCCATTCAAATCCAAAATACATGTGACCTTAAATGAAGGTCTATTACGTCTCATAATACATTCCTCTAAGCTCACATCACTTAATTCCTTATATATTGTGCTCGCAAGGCAAAATTACACGACTGTACCTTGTCAACTACTTTTTGGACGTAGTCATTTTTCCAGTGTGAACATCCAAAGCTAAATTGAACTCTAAGAGATCATGCCAATAAGTAGTGTTTCCATAAATGACAACATCTATGTCATACTCATATGCCCACTTGCCAACAATCTCCCCCTTTGGCATTGATGGCAACACTTAGTGAAAAATGACTAAGTGTCCAATACCAAACTACTGACTATTCACTAGATTAGTATACATTTTTCACCCTTATTACTCCCTCTTTGACATAAATAGAAAAGGTATACACAAAAATCCAACTATATACAATTAAAAAAATGTAGAGCTTCTCACCAAAAATTCACACCATATGAAGTATATCTTGGAAAGAAGTTTACAAGATCTTTACATTTGTTGCCCATGTCTTCTCCAATGTCTGACCAACATGAATGAGACCATTCAATGCAAAGGATGAGATCTCAGCATCCTTTAATACTGTAGGTAAAGCTCCATCAAAATACTTCTTTGCAGTCTCCATATCCTCTAGATGCTTCTCTAAAATTGACAGTTTAGGAGTAAGCATACTTCGCAACATAGAAAATCATCTAAGCACTCTTGTCTTCTTTGTTTCCAACACATTGATTGTATCCAATGACTTAGATAGTTCCTTGTCTATCCATGTATCAGATTGTGAGGAGGACCCACAATTCTTTTCCAAATCATCCAATGTCTTTTCATCATTGTGGATTATATCCATCGCATTCTTTACATGCTTGGAAGGGTTTATGCAGTAGTTGTATATCCTTTTCCCATGCATAATGCAAGGCCTAATGCCAAAGATAGTGGTGTCCAGTATGTTGACATCCCACTTTATTGACTGATGTAGCTCATTTAATTTCTTCTTCATGTATTCTCTCTCAAATTACACAACTGCAACATTCTCCAACGAAGTAAAATGAGCATCAAAGTCATCAAGGACTTTGTTCAGATTGTCCACTGGGTCATTTCCTTGAAATGTGAAAGGTATGGTTAGGAGTTTGTTGATTCTGTCTACTGCCCTTTCAAGTACCTTTTCCTTCTTTTTTGTCTTTTCTTTTGATCTTTCCTTAGCCTTTGCAAAGGCCATAAGAGACAACTTTACAAGCTCATCCTCATCCATCATCAAAATTTTTTATCACAGGCTTGTTGTCACTTGCCTACAATTGTATTGAAGAGGTATATAACTCCTTACTAGGAGTAGGGACAGAAATAGACTCTTTCATTTTTTCCTCAGTACCAATTTTAACTTTTATAACCTTCTTCCCTTCATCTATGATTTCTTTTAGTTCTTCCTATGTTATTATGCCAAAATCAATCACATTTGTTGCATTATGGGCTACATTGTTATCATCCTCGAGAATAGTGTTGTCATTCTCTTGAAAGGGATCAATGTCATCCTGTGAGTTGTCCAAAGACATCAGTACACCTGCCACAAAAAAAAAGTCTGGTTATTGCAAATTGCTATAGAAATGATTTACATCATCCTCATTAATGGTTGGATCCTTTTTAGTTACAGCATTTCTAGATGATTCAGGAATGTTAATGTCTTTGAGTTTAACACATTATGTTTTCTTAGTGACTACAGAAAGTCCTTCACCTAATAGAAATCTATCAAGTTCATTTTGAGTCTCTTCTTCTACATCATTATATTTTTTGTCCATTAGTTTGATTAATATGGATTTAGTTCTCAAATATGGCTTCAACTGATTAAGTAGTATTTCTATTTATTTATACGAGATAACAAGATGCATGTCCTCAATTTTTTTTGTTCTTATCTTGTTATCTTCTTCTAGAACTATATGTCTCCTTCCAAAATACTAAACAACTCCTTAGGAATACTACCTTCCAATTCAATTGGGGTCTTTTTGAAGGCCAACATGTAATTTATCACCATGTCTTCTATTTCAATCTTCTCACTATCATTATACCTTTCAAAATACCCACATAGTGAATTTAACTTAAATTCAGTAACAATCCTTTTTGCCAAGATAGGTAGATCAGGTTTACATAGTTGCGTTGGTGTTGATTTGTCTTTCTCTTCTTTCTTCTTCACAATATTATTTTCTTCCTTCTTTTCTTCTTCTTTCTTTTCTACACAAGTCCTCAGTCTTTTAGGAGGTTAGTTTTCTTTATAGGACCTTGTTCTTCTCACAGGAAACTTTGTTGCCTTCATTGTTTCTATCAAGCCTGTTCTTTGTGATGACCTCTTAGGTGGTGTATGTTAGAATAACTGAGGGGGGGGTGGTTGAATTGGTTAGATTAGTTATCCTACAGTCCCAAACACTAAGATGTACCTTACAAAACAATTCCAATAAATTATGCAGCTCGATAACATAAAATATCAATTTGTCTATCCACTTTACCAATTACCAGTAATTATCCAAACTGTGATTACCGACTAAATCAACTATGCAGTATGTAAAGTATGATAGCAAAACAATCATAACAAATAACACATAACATAATGATTTAATGTGGAAACCCTGCTAAGGGAAAAATCATCTGGGACCGGTAACCCAAAATAATTCACTCTTCTGAAGTGAGCTCGGTGAAGAGCCAACCCTGTTAAAGGTTACAATGCACACTGTTACATGTGACCTGGTTAGAGGATTTATCACTAACAGTTAATGTTTTACCAGAATTCACTATGGGGTCAACAAGATTATACTTTACATTCAACAAATGTCATAGGGTAATACAATAAGACTGTTAAGTCCACTCAGTTAAGAGATTTTCTGAATCAATGGTTAAACTGATACAATATTAATTTGATTCAAATACAACTCAATTGCAAATATTTAGATCTATGCTAAGCTCATAAAATCCTCTGATCATTAATCAACTCACTTCCTCAATATTTCTCAACTTACTTTCACTCGGTAAATAGTTCTCTGACGCTCGGTAATGTCTACAGCTCAGTTCTTTCAATAACCAGTTTGATCAGGCATGCATGAATACAATCTTCACACAAAATCTCTGTAGTCTCCTTATGTCTAGCATGTTTCAATAATGAAACTCATATCTCTTATATAGACAAGTAAACCGTTTTCATATCAGCCATTAAATTTTGCCTCTTAATCTCCTTCGTCCATTTTATCGCTTAAACCTTCCTCAACAGATGTGTCATTAACACATTTCAATCGCATCCTTTAGATCATCTCTGAATGTTGTCAGTCATGGATCTCATAACTAACTTCATCCTTAACCTCAAAATCATAACAATTTCCAGCTCATCAAATTCAATCGGTTGTTCTTAGCATTTAATGTTTTCATCCATACTCAGTTAATATAGAAATGCATCGGTGATAACTAGCTCGGTTATTGCTATCACTCAATATACACTACATTGGCTCGCTGTATACAGAAATCTTCAATTACCGACCACATTGACTTGTTCAATTTAAAATCTCTTCTTCATAATAGATTAATGTAACATGCTCAAGTCAACAATATAAAGCCATAGACTCATCAATAAGTTACCCAATGTTTACCTTATCCTTATCTGTCATATCCATCTTTTCCTCATGTAAATATCTCAGTTCTTCATCTTTTCTTCCTTCAACAGATGTTTAGATGTTTGTAACTATCATGATAAGTATTGTCAAATCTAGTTGACATCAATGACAATGTATTGACTGATTTAATCATCTTACATATCACTTCACTAGCTTGGTGATCTCTAATCACTGTTTCTTCAGTTCATTCAGATATTCAATCAGTTGTAGTTTATCAATCTCTCCCTTTGGCATTGATGGCAACACAAGCAATATGAAAATATGCCATACACATACCAAACATGTATTCTACAACTATGTAAGTAAATGTTGTAGCTCGATAAGCTCTCCCTAGCTTGATATTTAATATGTTTAATCACTACAAAACAAAATAGCATTACATGCAGACTCTCCCTACGGATTTGATCTTTTCAGTTCTCAGATTCTTTTGTTCTCGGCAATAGATATTTCAATATGAAGTCTCTCTCCATTTATGTGTTCTCACTAATTGATTTTTCATATTCATTCTCTCTCCCTTTGACAACAATGCCAAATAAAATATACAAATAGCTCTTCAACAGCCAAGTAATTCTCTGTTGTTCGGTTCATATCAGGTACCTTCAATATACTGATAAACAAATTTTAGTTCCAGTCTTCTACAATATATCACAACCTTAGAAAAACTAAAGTGTGAGCTATGTGCATCAACATGAATGATCTTCTGATAAGTATAGGTTGATGCAACCTCCTGATCACCTCAGTGACCGATAGACAAGGGACGTCCTCAAATATTCAAATGTTTCCTTCGGTAAGGGTTTGGTAAAGATATCATAAAGTTGTTCTTTAATGTTACAAATTCCAGTTTCACCTGCTTCTCTTGAACTTGTTCCCTTAAGTAGTGATACTTAATAGATATATGCTCTCTTTTTTAATGCATCATAGGATTTTTGGAAATATTTATAGCACTAGTGTTGTCACAATATATAATCACCGGGTCAGTGATTACCTCATTCATTCCTTCCAACACTTGTTTAATCCAAGCAATATTTGAACAATTTGCAGCAGCAACAGCATACTCTGCTTTAGCAGTAGACTAAGAAATGCATGCTTGTTTCTTGCTTATTCAAGTCACAATCCTTTCTCCTGAAAAGAATGCTCCACCGGTTGTTCTCTTCTGGTCATTAATGTTTCTAGCCCAATCTGCATCAATGTAAACTCTAAGTTAAAATTTGCCTTCCAATGTGTACCATAAACCATAGTCTTCTATCTTCTTCAAGGATCTCAAAATTCTTTTAACTACAACCATATGTGAATCTTTAGGATTGGCAGAAAATCTTGCCACAATCCCAATTGCATGTGCAATATCAGGCCTACTGTGTGCCACATACATCAGTTTTCCAATCATAGATTAGTATAGAGTCTGATTTACTTCTGTAGATTCATCATCATTTGTCAACTTACATCCAGTTACCATCAGTGTTCCTACTAGTTTTGCATATTCCATGCCAAAAGTTTTTAACACTTCTTTAATGTATTTTGATTGAGTGATGAAAATCCCATCATTCTGTTGTATAATCTCTCCAAACATAGACATCTCAAATTCCTTTCTCAATTAATCAGCAAAAGATTTTCAAATCAGATATTGTCCACCAAAGATTATATCATCAACAAATATTTCAGCAATCAAAATATTATCATCAGATTCTCCTTTCACATACAAATTATTATTTTCACTAGTTCTTACAAAGCCAATACCAACAAGATAAGTATGTAGTCTTTCATGCCATGCCCTCGGTGCTTGCTTCAGTCCATACAAAGCTTTGTACAGTCTACATACCATGTTCTTCTGATTTGGATCAACAAAACCTTCTAGTTGTTCCATGTAGACCTCCTCCTCAAGAATTCCATTCAAAAAAGTTGATTTCACATCCGTTTGATATACTTTGAATCCCTTATGTGCAGCATATGCAAGTAGGATATAACAGACTCCTTCAAGTCTAGCAACAGGTGCAAAGGTTTCTTCATAATCAATACCTTCTTCTTGTGCATATCCCTTGCATACAAGTCTTGCCTTATTCCTAGTGACCTCACCATTTTCATTTAACTTATTCCTGAAAATCCACTTAGTATCAATAACATTTTTATATTTTGATCTAGGCTTGTTCTTTGTGATGACCTCTTAGGTGGTGTAGGAGTGGTATCAGGTACTATGACCATAGTAGGAGGTGAATCAGGAATTTTTATAGCTTCAGGAGGTGGAAGGGTTGCAAGAGATGTTCTTGCCAACCCAAAAGCACCTTCTGCAATCTTCTTTCTTACCTCTTTTATCTCTTCTTGTCTTATGTCTGCCTTTTCTACAAGTTTGTCAACTAATTTCTCAACCTTTCTATTTCTTACTGCCCTTGATTATTCATCTCTAATATTGGCATATTTTTCTTCATAAGTACCCCATCTTTCTTCAGCAAGGTCAATCTCAGAGGAAATAACATGTTCAAATTGCATAGTAAGAACCTATGTAGTGACCTCATAACCCATGAGGTAACTCCACTTCTTCTTAGGTTTCACTGCCTCAAAACATGCATAATTAGTTTCAACCATGAAACAGACTATATCTTTATACTTTTCTACCGTTTCCTCAGGAATCCTCTTTCTTTCCTTCATTTCCTTTTGGAAAACCTTAAACATCCTAAAGAGTTCTCCATCTACCCATTTCTTATCATGTATTCTATAATACTTGTGAATTTGTTCGACTGAGGGATCACTTTCTTTCCACACCCTAGGGTGCATTCCAAGAATGATGCAGGGGCATCTCAGGTCCTTGGCAATCCTATGTCACCAAAAATATATTTGAGTTTGTTTGTGTTGCTCGGTTCCTACTTTGACCAAGTTGGTTCGGTGTTGCTCAGTTTCCTTTGTTCACCGGTGTTGGTCGGTTATCTCTCTGGTGCTTGGTAATTTTCCTGGTGCTCGGTGATGCTTGTCTAACACTTAGTTGGCTTTGCTTACCGACGGGTTTCTTTTGAGTTCTGTTGAGGCTGACTTGTACATTGACTATGGGTCACAAATTTAATGTTGGTATCCATCATTGGGAAGCGTGTGGTCCCTGATCTGACTGTTCCTTCCATTGATTGTGGATCTGAAGGCTGACTCAGTTCAATAGCCTCTTGTATAAATGTAGTTGTTTGGTTAGAGTTTAGGGGAGTCAGTTTCTAGAGAGTAAGTTTTGGTAGAAGATTAGAGATTATCTACAGATCCTCGCATGTTTGAGGAATTTTGTAATTCATTGTAATATTTGGCTAAAAATGGGAAGGCCTTACAGCCCAACATGTATGGATTGATTTGAAGTAATATATGAATGATCCTACATTTTCCCTCTCCCACTATGTTGTTGCTTCCATGTGTTGTTGAGAAAGGTGGTTCACGTTAGGGTGTGCCATTTCTTGGCCCCTCCTCCCATCTCTTGCGTCAAGTGATATCAGAGTGAGGTTAGATTTCGATCTAGGTTTGTGAATCTAGATTTGAAGGTTCCTTCTTGTGAAGACCTAGTTGAATTGTTGTGGGGTAGCAAATTGTGATCTAACCTTAAGTTATAGAGGGTTTTCAAGATGGTTTGTGGGAGGTGAGATGCAGATCCAAGATTGGCAGACATGTTGAGACAAATTGTTGCTAGATTGGAAGCTGTTGAAATAGCCCAGAGAAGAGGAAGACATCTTGAAGATGTTAGTGATGATGAAGTTGAGGTAGAACAAGGTGATGTAGAACCTGCACCTGTGATGGATCAGGGTGAGGAAACATTCTTGAAGGCGTTGACAAATCTAAAGTCTATACCACACTTTAATCCTCCTGAGTATGGTGAAAAGTTGGATTCTGATGAATTGGTGGATTGGATCACCGAGATGGAAAAGTATTCTGAGTATGAAAATGTACCTGAAGACAAGAAAGTGAAAATTGCAAGCACAAAGTTGAAAAGTCATGCATCCTTATGGTGGGAACATCTGCAACTGGATAGAAAGAGGAAAGGTAGAGACAAAATCAAGGTATGGAGTAAAATGGTGAATAAATTAAAAGGAAGTTCTTACCTTTTGATTATCAGATTAACCTAGTTAGGTGAATGCAAAGTTTAAGGTAGAAAGATATCTCAGTAAAGGATTATACTGAGGATTTCCATAGATTAGATATCAGATCTGGACATGATGAAGATGATGTGGAAAGAATTGCTAGATACTTGAATGGTTTGAGAGTTTCCATCCAAGAAGAAATCAATTTGGTCAAATTGGAGAACATTGAAGAGGCTTATCAATTTGCATTAAAAGCTAAGGAGAAATTGAACAAGAGACATGAGCAAAGACAAAGAGGTAGAGGTGGTAGATTCCCTAGAGGAAGAGGTATATCTTATGGTGAAAATAGTAGACCTGAACCAGAAAAGACAACTCTGGATAAAGGCAAGACCGAGTGGAAAGGTGAAAGTTCATTTAGAGGTAGAGGTAGTAACTACCGAGGTGGTTATAATAGGGGAAGTTTTTGAGGAACTTGTTACAATTGTGGAGAAGGACATATATCATTAGAGTGTACACATGCAAGTAAGAAGGCTGGTAATAGTAGGAATGCTTTTGTGCAAGAAGAGTCACCGAATGAAGCTGAGAAGGAAAATAACTTGATGGTAAGAAGAGCACTCTGGAATGAAGGTAAAAAGGAAGATCCAGTAAGGAAAAGTTTGTTCAAGACCATATGTAGAGTTTCTGACAAAGTTTGGAAGGTAATCATTGACAGTGGTAGCTCAAAGAATCTAGCATCTGAAGAGATGGTCACAAAGTTGCAGTTGGAAAGGTTGAAACATCTGAAGCCCTATCAGATTTCATGGATCAAAGATGAGCATATACTCTTGGTAAGTGAACAATGTTATGTGAATTTAAAGATTGGAAGGTACTATGATAAGGTGTTATGTGATATCATGTCTATGGATTGTTGTCATATTTTGTTGGGTATACCTTGGCAATATGATAGACATGCTATATATGATGGGAGATTACATAAATATACTATTTGGGTTGATGGGAAAAGACAAATCTTGTTACCTTTAATGGAAGAACTTGTTAGTAATGTTTACACATATATAAAAGTTTGCTTGATGGACGAAAGAAAGTTTGTTAAAGATTAAAAAAGAAATGATGTATGTTTTTTTGTGATTCCTAACAAATTGAGTAAGAAAATAGAGGATAGTGTCCCTGAGGAGATTGATAAGTTACTCACCAAGTACAATGAAATCATTTCTGATAATGTACTTGATGGTTTGCCACCAAAGAGAAGCATTGATCATTGCATGGATCTAATCCTTGGAGCTAGTTTACTGAATAAGGCACCTCATTGGTTGACACCTACCAAGAATCAAGAATTGAACCAGCAGATTCAAGAGTTGCTGGAGAAAGGTTTGATCAAAGAAAGTTTGAGTCCTTGTGCAGTACCTACAGTATTGGCACCTAAGAATAATGGAGAATGGCGAGTGTGTACTGATTTCGGAGCAATCAACAAGATAACAGTGAAGTATAGGTTTCCTATACTGAGAATGGATGATATAATGGATAGTTTGACTGGAGAAAAGTATTTTACCAAGATTGATTTGAAAAGTGGGTATCATCATATTAGAATCAAAGAAGGTGATGAATGGAAGACTATGTTCAAGACAAAAGAAGGTTTGTATGAGTGGTTGGTTACACCTTTTGGTTTAACTAATGCACCGAGTACTTTTATGAGGTTGATGAATGAAGTTTTGAAGAAATTCTTGGGTAAGTTTGTGATTGTATATCTTGATGATATTTTGATATTCAGTAAGACTAGAGAAGAACATTTGTTGCATGTTAGACAAGTTTTGCAGAGATTGAAAGAAGAAAAGTTGCTGATAATCTGAAAAAGTGTTCATTCATGAAAGAGGAGATGGTGTATTTGGGATTCATGATTTCAGCTGATGGTTTGAAAATGGATCTTGAAAAGGTTGAAGCTATTTTGAATTGGCCTACACCTGTGAATGCTAGTGAGGTAAGATCATTTCATGGTTTGGCAAGTTTTTACCGAAAGTTCATTAGAAATTTCGGTTCAATTTGTAATGCTATGACTGATACTATGAGAGGAGACAAAAGAGAATTCAAGTAAACACTTGGAGCTGATAAAAGTTTTGAGACTCTGAAGCAAAAGGTTGCCAAATTGCTTGTTTTGGCATTGCCTGATTTCAATAAAGTATTTCAAGTGGAATGTGATGCAAGTGGAAGTGCAATTGGAGTTGTTTTGAGTCAAGAAGGTAAACCTGTTGCTTTCTTTAGTGAAAAGTTGAATTATGCAAAAAGAAAATATTTTGTGTATGATCAAGAATTCTATGCTATTGTTCAAGCCCTAAAGAAATGGAGACATTATTTGATACCGAGTGAATTTGTGTTGTATACCGATCATAAGGCTTTACAGTATTTGGGTAGTCATAATAAGTTGGATCAGAGACATATGAAATGGGTTGAGTATTTGTAGAGTTATACATTTGTGATAAAGCATAAGAGTGGAGTCACTAATCGAGTTGCTGATGTAGTAAGTAGAAGATCTTTGATGACCGAGATGAAAATTGGAATTTTAGGCTTTGATGACATGAGAGATTCTTATGAATTTTATCCTGATTTTTATGAGCCGTGGAGAAAGTGCAAAGCACCTATTCAAGATCAACAAAGCACTAAATGGGATGAATATTTTATGCAAGGAGGTATGTTGTTTAAAGGTATTCAGTTGTGTATACCTAGAGGACCTATGAGAACTAATTTGATAAAAGAGAAACATAGTAGTGGTTTGGTTGGACATTTTGGTGGTGATAAGACATTGAATTTTTTTAGGGAGAAATAATTTTGGCCATAGTTGTATAAAGATGTTCGAAAATTTGTGAAAAGTTGTGGGGTTTGTCAAGTTGCAAAAGGAGTTAGTCAAAATACTGGATTGTATACACCGATTGTTGTACCTGAGAAACCTTGGATTAACATCAGTATGGATTTTCTTCTTGGCTTACTAAAGACAGTAAGAGGTAATGATTCTATATTTGTTGTTGTGGATAGATTTTCTAAAATGGCACATTTTATACCTTGTAGAAAGACATCAGATGCAGTACATGTATTAGATCTTTTCTTTAAGGAAATTGTCAAATTGCATGAATTACCAAGGAGTATTATCTCTGACTGAGACAGTAAATTTGTTGGATACTTTTGGAAGACTCTTTGGAGAAAGTTGGGTACCAAGTTGAAATATAGTTCTACATTTCACCCACAAACCGATGGACAGACAAAAGTTGTGAATAGAAGCCTAGGTAATCTTTTGAGATGTTTAGTTAGAGACACGCCAAGTAATTGGGATTCTGTATTGGCACAAGCAGAGTTTGCATACAATAATTCAGTGAAAAGGAGTACTGCAAAAACACCTTTTGAGATTGTAAATGGCATACAACCGAGAGGTATATCTAATTTGAGAGACATTAATGATGAAAGAAAGAGAAGTGTTGAAGGAGTAAAATTTGCCAAGTACATGAAGACATTGCATGAAGATGTGAAGCTTAAATTGGAAAAGAGTAATCAAAAATACAAAGACAAAGTTGATAGATCAAGAAGACATAAGACTTTTGATGTTGGTGATGAAGTGATGGTTCATTTAAAGAAAGGTAGATTTCCTGTTGGAACATATGGGAAGCTGAAGATGAAGAAGTTTGGACCTTGCAAGATTTTGAGGAAATTTGATAGTGGAGATGCATATGAAGTTGAGTTACCTGATGACATGGATATTTCACCTATATTCAACATTGTTGATTTCTATGAATTTCATGAATCTGAAGAAGACATGGCAGTACCGACAGATTATCCTAAAAATCAGAATGAAGCGGTTGAGCACATTTTGGAATAGAGAATTGGTAGAAGTACAAGAGGAAAATAGTATATAGAATATCTGGTAAAGTGGAAGAACAGACCGATTGAAGATAGTTCATGGATTTCACAGTCTGAGTTGGATGCAGATTGGATCATACCTACTAAATGATTTGGAGAATCATTTTCAAATAACCCTAGGTGTTTGATGCAGGAGCATCTCAGGTCCTTGGCAATCTTGTGTCACCAAAAACATATTTGAGTTTGTTTGTGTTTCTCAGTTCCTAATTTGACTGAGTTGGTTCGGTGTTTCTCAGTTTCCTTTGTTCACCGATGTTGGTTGCTTATATCTCTAGCACTCGATAATTTCCCTAGTGCTCAGTGATGCTTGTCTCATGCTCAATTGGCTTTTCTTACCTACGGGTTTATTTTGAGTTCTATTGAGGCTGACTTGTGCATTGATTATGGGTCACAGATTTAATGCTAGTATCCATCATTGGGAAACATGTGGTCCTAGATCTAATCATTCCTTTTGTTGATTATGGATCTGAAGGCCGACTCAGTTCAGTAGCCTCTTGTATAAATGTAGTTGTTTGGTTAGAGTTTAGGGGAGTCAGTTTTTGGAGAGTAAGTTTTTGTAGAAGATTAGAGATTATCTGTAGATCCTCGCATGTTTGAGGACTTCTGTAATTCATTGTAATATCTAGCTGAAACTGGGAAGGCCTTACAACCTAACATGTATGAATCGATTTGAAGTACTATATGAATGATCCTGCATTTTCCCTCTCCCACTGTGTTGTTGTTGCTTCCGCATGTTATTGAGCAAGGTGGTTCAGGTTAGGGTGTGCCATTTCTTGGCCCCTCCTCCCATCTCTTGTGTCAAATAAACTTATAAAATATGTGAATGTAGATATGTATTATGAAAAATCCAACCCTTAATGCCTAACACTTGTCTCACTTAATCTACTTAACATTCTCCAGGAATTGAAGTCTTAATACTTCACACAAGTTGTATTTCATGTTTTCCTTTGCCATCTTGGATGCCATCATTATAATGCAGCTAAAATAGAATTAGGTCGACTACTATAATGAATTTTGTATCCTAGAATCATCAAAATCAATCTTACATCTTGTTGAAAGATGTTGGCAATAGGCATTATCCTCTTGTCCCATTTAGAATGTGTTAGGGTTTCAACTTGTTTCTTTGTGTTTTCTCCGCAATAGGGATAATGTTAGTATTGTCTAATCCAGTCACATCATGAATCAATTCATTTGAAATATGAATAGGGTGCTCTCATATCCATAGAAACTAATCATGAACTCTACTAAGAACAATTTTAATCCATTATTCATCATAAAACTCATAGAGTTCCACCATTCTCATGATGTTAATATTTTGTAAGTGAGTGAACTCATCTTTCCAAGTTCCATCATCCTTAATTATACCTTTCTTTTCCTTAATGATTTATAAGTCTCCTATGGTTTCATACTTGCAGTGAATGTATGCCCTAATGTCTTCCACATGATCCACACCATATGGTGTTTACAAAAATGCACCTTTGAGATCATCCTATGTGGGCTTGTAAGGATGTTTCTTGAATTTGTACCTTGATCTCTCACTAACATAAAAAATAATTGGTGTATCCATAGTAAACAAAGCTTAAGAGTATCAAAATACCTTTTGATGAAATGGGATATGCACACTCAACAATCAAAGAAATGTTTTAGCTCATTTGCTTGCTCTTATAATCTCCTTAGTTCTATTCGAATGGTGAATAAAAGTTTTGAGACCAATGATCTTATTCTTCGCAATGTTCAAATGTACACATTTCTTGATGAATCAGTAAGCCTGCAAGGTTCCAGTCCTCCATCTTCCTTGGTGATCATCAAGTATTGTATATATAACCATGTGGTCATAGATGTAGACTTTAGATACATCAACATGTATATCTATAGGCTCGCATCAACTCATTCTTTATACAAGGGGTTGGATGGGTTACTGTTATCTTTATCCAAAGCTTCCCCTAAATATTCACTAATTACACTTTACTTAAGTTTACTTAGGATAATGTATTTGCATATTATTTATCATTGAGACACCTAGGAGTTTGCATTTCATTTTAGCACATGGTGTAGGAGAATTTCCACTTAAGGTATGAGATCCACCTTTAGTGCTCTTATCACATTATCATCCTCTCATTGTTACACAAGTTGCACATACTTTGATGTACAATGGAGGATGATCCACCTTTGGTGGACATGTGGTTCCACCTAGTGTGGTTGATAGCTTATCATTTCTTTATCATGTAGTTTTATTGCATTGCTTATATATTCAAGCATTTCTACATTGTACTTGTATTGATAGCATACATTATCATTTGATTATTGATCATCATTGAATGCAGTCATTTGAGGATCATAGCATTTTGTCTCTCTTATTGTGTTATTTATTGAGCTTCTAGATCTTGGTATTTCATTATTTGCCTTAAGAAAATTATTACATGGTATTAGAGTCGTAAAAGAGTTTCATTGCATAGCCATTAGAGAGCTTTTTGCTTCAACTTTTGGAGGGCCTTGATTCAAATATGGGATATCAGCAGCTTGTGGGAGTGTCTAGAACAAGATTTGACCTCGCCATTGCTTTCGGGTGGCCATTCCGGTGAATTTTAACTATAAATTTTCCTATATTGGGAAAAATTCAAATCTAAGGCAAAAACAAATTGCAAACTAGGCTTCGGCAATCTAATCTGCAATTAGACTGTACAAATCCAACATTTTTGTAAATTTGAAACTTTTTTCCTATTTTCGTCTATATTATTTTTTTGGGAAAATTTTTGGGGTTGTACCCCTATTTATTTTGTTAGACTACATGATGCATTAGAGAATCAAAGAATATTTAGAGTAGATTGGGTAGTAACACGTCATCTCACCCCTCAACAATCCTAGCAACATTGTTCTTAGATATGGCTAAATCCCAATTTGAATATTGATAGATGAGCACAACACCAACATAGGGCACAAGATGCTTATTGTATTTAACAAGTGATGACATTATTTTTAAACAAGTGTTTAACCATCACATGGCCAATGTGGGATTACTCCCACTAGTCCCGCTCACATCTTCTATGCCTTGTGAGCTCATCTTTCCTTCATATTCAATTGTGGCATCCACGAAAGCAAGCCAGTGGACTCACGAGAGTTGCAGAGAATATCATGGCTCCCTCCAACAACCGACATCCAAAATCCACATCTGTGCATCCAAGTTCAGATTCGCCATAGACACATTGATGAACACACCTAGTCAAAGTGACATCTCAGTGCCACATTAACCTAGTCAACATTATCATGTGGCATCCATTTACCAGCAGAGGTCGTTCAGCTGGTAAAAAAATTAGAGCAATTTTCATGCGGTTAAAATTGACACACGTATGGACATCCCTAGGGAACTTTTTTCTTTTTCTTTGAAGTTCATTTAGCCATCAAATTTATCCCATTGACTACACCATCAGATTGATATGTTAAAATTGGTGGTCATTTAACTGTCTTATCTAGGATTTTTTGTTTTGTTGTGATGACCTTTTGGATGTCAAATTTAATGTACATACTTACTAACATCATCATCTTTGAAAATTTAGCAGCCCTCACCATTTGCAGTCCAACTTCAAGAGGCCATAACTTGGTCATCCGAGCTCCAAATTGAGGGAATTTTTTTTTTTCTAGAATTTCCTAAACTTTTCAATGGTGGTATTATTTTCTAGTCTTGGTACATGTATTTGATAGAAATTCTATATTTTGGTGATTGTACCTATCTAATCCCTGATTTTGCAACTTCAAAGGCTTCATTCGGGCTCATACAAACACATTTTCAGGTGTAATTTTTTTTTAAAGTGTATAATTTTTTGAGTACTTTCTAGATTTTCTATGAATTTGTAGCCTTATTTGGGCAAAAAATATCACTTTCAGATCTAGGTCTTTTTTTGGCCTTGTATGATCATTGTAATGCTTGGATCTTGATTTGATTCTGAGAAATATTGATTTGAGTCTGATTTGGCCTCATTGAGGTGGTTGTAAACGTCAAAATTATAAATCTACTTTGGCCCATTTTGGCAAGTGGTAATTATACACACACTATAGATAAAGTGTCAAAAGAATCAATTTTTTTGGGGCGGGGGGGTTCTTTGATTGAGTGAATTTGGGGGGTGTCATGTGTGCTTGTGTGTCTTTCTCTCTTGTGCTCTTTAATTTTTGCAACATGGGTTCACCTAGATGTCCATTATTAACTTCACATAACTATGCTACATGGAAAGATAAAGTGTGGAGTACACTAATGGAAAAGGGTTTAAATATTTATGTAAATGACACAATTAAAGAACCCACTAGTCCTAATGTGGATGATAATGCAAAAAAATGATTGGAAAATCAAATATAATATGGATTTAGGAATTTTAGGGAGTTGTGTTCATGAAGATGTCTTCTTCCACATTTCAAGTTTTAAGGATGTCAAGGGTGCTTGGGAAAAACTTTAAAATTTGTATGGTAAAATGGATGAGGAAAAAGGATTCGCAGTTGAGGATGATCTACTTCTCTTGCATCCTAGGAATTTTGACACGATTCAAGACTATGTCAAAAAAGCCAATGACTTGAGAGCACTACTTAAAGATTTTGGTAATCTCATGAAGAGATTACCTTTTGAATATTCATCACATCTTGAAGAGATTACCTTTAGAATATGTAGGTTTTGTATAGAGTTATAATACTCACAAGTTGACCTTGGGAAGTGCCTTTACTAAGCCTTCATTTGATGCATTTGCAGAAATGTTGATGTTGGAACAGTCAAAGTTGATGGATATGGGTATTCTCAAGTCTTCAAAGTCTATGGCATTGGTGGCTAATAATGATAACCAAAGAAATCAACGTGGTAAAAGTTTCAACAACAATAACAAAAAATAAGTGGAAGCCAAAATCACAATCAGAGACAAAAATATTCCTCCTTGTTAGGTGTCAAATATGTCTTGTCTTTTATTACCATTTTCTTGTATTTTCCTTCATATTTCCAGTCTTCAGTTCCTGTTTGCTAGTTAGTTGATAGTAAAATAAGATATAATTAGTGTATCTTGAGGAATGGAAGGATATCTCCTAATGAGTCAATTATTCAAAAGGAAATGATGTATTTGGATTAATTCTTTGATACAGGAATGAGAACTTTAGATAAAACCATGGGTGCAGGATCAATGGAGAAGAAGAATTAGTTGTTTAAAAAAATTCAAAAGTTTTGTTTTTGATGTCCAAGTTTAGGCAAGTTATTTAGATTTTTGTGGATTAAGGCCTCGAACGGATTTGGGCCAACTCTCTATACTATTATAATCTTGTTTGTTTTATAGGTACAGACTTGTGGCCTGCGGCCGGAACATAATCTATTTTGGTTTAAATGGCCAACAGTCATAACTGCTCAATCAAAAAAAAATTATGGCAATTGAAGCTATATACACACTATGTGCTCATAAGATGTTAGGTAATAAAAATATATTGAAGAGATTGTATTAAAATTGTGCTTTTTTTTATGGATGCATGCAACTATTGAATTGGATCAGTTATAGTAGCCACACTTTAGTCTTCTCCTTGCCACATGAACCAGAGCTAGGGCCCCCTCTTGGGAATCCTAGTGAGGTTGTTTATTGTTTGCATGGTTTGTTTGTGTGATTTTATTTAAACTTTGTTTTCATATCTTGTGTAATTGTAGTTGAATGGTTTTATTTACATTATGTTCGATCGCTTTGTTTTAAATAATAATTCAGCCTTGACATAAGAAGGATAATGGATGTATGGACATTAAAGATATAATCTACACAAAGTTTGTGATAGGAAAGAGAGTATTCATATGTTCATATGAATTCTAAATACTTATTTCCATCCAAGTTTAATCATTCCATTATGGTCGCTATATGTCACCTTTCTTTCACAGTATTTTGAACTTCTTGTTGCTCATTATCAACTTATCTGTCAACTGTTATCAAAGACTTCCTATCACAACAAAACTTCCTATCACAAGATGAGTCCATCCTAGTCCTTGTTGTTCACATACATTTTAGAGCAGTAAGAGTGTGATTTGTAGTGTGATGTTTAGTCTTGATATTTGGTTTATAATTAATTGATTAAGTGTGCTTATGTTGTGTGACCTAAATAAAAATTTAATATTTTGGTAATTGATATAATTGGATTGGATTCAAGTGTGAAGTTAGATTTAATATTGCAAGTGTGAATTCCTTTATGAAAGAGAGTTTGACTATTTTGAGTGTGAATTTCAATTCATTAGTTAAAAACCTTTCAATTTTATTCTTTAGTATGTCAACTAGATTGAATTCATAACCACTTGGCCTACTATCTTCATCAGTTGAGAAGATAGCCACTATATCTCTCATTAGCTTACAAGTCCTGGATTGACACTCTTAGGGTATTTTAGTGCAATATATATCTCAAAACAACTCAACAAAATAGATCCCAACTTTACCCTACACTCCTCACAACAAGGGAATTCTTCTTTCAACAAGAAGGATAAACTATTTTATGCATATTGAAAGAAACCAAATCATGATGAGCATCATTGGAAGACTAAGAGAATTGATGAGTTGGAAAACTTACTCAAGAAAAAAAAATCAACGTGCCAAATGCTTCCAAGGATTCATCTCCATCCACTTTAAAGGGAAAAGGGCAAGCACTTATGGAAAGTTTAAGTTCTTTAGAGGAATGGATTCTTGACTCAGGTGCCACACATCATATGGGTGCCTCAAAGGGGAAATTTTCTTCATTGGATCCATCTAAGGTACCTCAAATCTTTGTAGGGAATGACACACAAGTGGAAGTTAAAGGGAAAGGACCAACTGAGATGGAAAATGGATATTTCAAATATGTTATCTATGTTCCTAACCTTAGCACAAATCTCCTTTCAATTTACCAAATCACTCACTATGGAGGTGGAAATAAAGTTGAGTTCCTTCCTGATTCTATCATGGTGCAAAATCTTAAGGATGATTCATTGGTTGCAGTGGGTAAAGCTAATTATGAAACAAGGATTTATTCTTTCTCCAACTTTGTGCCCAAGTCTCCTTCACATGCCTTGTTCACTCATACTCAATCACAAAGGAAATTATGGCATGAGAGGTTTAGACATATTGATTTCTACTATCTTCAAAAGCTTAGCTCAAAGCATATGGTCATGGTGCAAGGGCACCTAGAGAAACAGGGCCCTCACTATTTCTTGAAATTTTGTTGTGTAATGCTCTTAGTGAGCTTTGTATAAACAATAAGGGTCTGAAGACCAATTGGAGTGTTTGGCAATGTTAGTTGGGATTTAGGAGTCCTAAGATTCTTTGGATAGACCTTAAGGTTAGTAAGGTATTCCTTGTCATGAAGTCCTACTGGAAGGACATGAGTTAATTTAGAGATTTTTCAAGATTTTAGTAAGGAAAAATAGGTTTTCTACTCCTAGAAGTCACCTAGGAAGGGTCTCTAGTCTTAGAAAGCTAAGACTTAGCCATTTTGGCAAAAAGTTGAAAAGTTGCAAAAGTTGCAAAGTGCAACTTTGCAACTTTGAAAATTTTGCCTGACAACATTTGGCCACTTCATCCTATAATGGTGGACTTGACTTCTACCATGATAGGAACCCTAGTTATGATGGGAAAAGACCTAAGAGACCATATTTTAAACTTAACAAACCCTAAAATTTCCATAACGTGTGTGTTAGAGTACAAACAGTATGTTGTTGTGATTGATCTATACATGAAGAAGTATCACAATGAATGAATGAAAGCTTTTGTGTGCTAAGTTTGCTACTGTAACATCTTGGCATTGTAATTTGTGTTGTTTAGAGTAGTTTTGATTCATTAGATTAGGTGTATATAAGTTGTCATTTGCAAGTTTGTAAATAGTTTGTTCATGCCAGTCCACTATTCTGAACTAGGTAGTTGGTATTGTGAGCCATGTAACTCACTATCCCACCGTAGAAAGAGTATGGCCTTTTGGGGATAGTGAGTGGTGTTGGTGTAATTAAATATTCCTAATTACACTTAACTTAATCTTACTTAGGATAATGCATTGCATAGTAGTTAGTGATTGAGACACCTAGGAGTGTGCACCTCATTCAAGCACATGGTGTAGGAGAATTTCCACTTTAGGTGTGATAGTTGTCATCACATACCTCTTTGTGTGTGAGATCCACCTTTCATGCTCTTATCACATTATCATCCTAATCCATTGCACATACTTTATTGCATAATGGAGGATGATCCACATTTGGTGGACATGTGATTACACCTAGCATAGGTAATAGCTTATCAACTCCTTATCATTGTCTCTTATCTACTTTCCTATATAAGGAGGCCTATTCTGTACATTTTATTCATGTCCATGATCAATAATATCATTCTTGCATCTTAATGCAATTGTCTTGCCAATCTCTTGTGGAAGTTATCTTGGTCTTGCATTCGATCCTGGGGGTGTTGTAGAGTCACCTAAAACTCTAACAAGTGGGTTCAATGTAATATTTGTTTGTAGGAGGAGGGCCCTTAAAAATCCATGGAAGCATTTTTGAACTCTTGCCCTAGGTGAACTAGTGTATGCATGGTTAGGGAAGAGTGACTTTGCAGAGGTTAAAGAAAGTAGGGTTGTGAAGATAATGAAGAAAGAAAGCATGGATTAGTTAGGGGAGTAAGTTAAGGTCCCTTGACAAGGAGAGGTTTGTGGCAATCTCACAAAGCATCAAACCAAGCTATGAAGCAGACAGGCCTAGAAAAGGCCTAGAAACCCTCAAAACCCTCATATTGTGCAAAGGTACAGTATGACCTTTTTGAGACCCAAAACCTAGAAAATATTTGAGAGTTAGTCAAATGATTGAGGGTCCCTAAAGGAAGTTTGTGATGGTTAATGGAAGAAATTGGAGTAATAACCTGATTTGTCAGAGCAGGAGGGCTAATTGGGGCTCTTTTCTAGTAGCCCTGTTTTGGTAGAAAAGTGAAGAATCAGTAAGAAAGATCATTGCTTAGGGTTATCTTTGTAATACCCCAAAATTGGCACCTAATCATTTCCATCAATTTTGGTGCATTTCTTCAATTTTCTATGTCATCAAAGTCCTATCTCACTAGGCAATTTTCTCTCCTACCTGACTTAATTTGACTTGATGTCAATTGCAAAGACCATAAATTTGCAATAATCAAACACTAAAATTAATTCCTAAGTCTCTTTGACTTTATTAGCTAAATTATCTCTATGATACATTAATTTAATTGTAAAGTCCTATGTGCTTTAAATTAAATTAAATCAAACCACCCCGTTTGGCTAATACACATAAAAAAGGAATTAATTAATTGCTTGTTATTTGAATGGATACCTTTTCTTGAATTAATAATTTGAGATATTCGAAAGGTCCTCATGTGGCATTTTCCATTCTTTTAATAAAGTAATTCATGCTTATTTGTCCCAAAAGGGATATGAAGGGTCAGGAGTTTCGAATCAAGAAACTCTTCCTCCTCCTCTTGGCTCTTCTATTTATTTGGGCTCTTTTTCTTCATTAGAGGGAGCAATTTTTGAGAGCATCCTTACTATAGCATTTTTTAGTCTCATATCTCATTATTTTCAAAGCTCTTTTATTGCATTATCTAGTTTAATTTCTCATATTAGTGTAATTGCATTTCACATTTAGATTAAATTTGCTTACTTGTTCTTAGTCTAATATCATCTTTATTTCAAAATCAAATAAAAATCTGCATTTTATATTTCTTTCAAAGTTTTCTAGATTAATTGCATTCATTCTTAGCTTAGTTTCATCTTGCTCATCTTTATTGCTTCTTGGAAATCCTCCATTGTTGAATTGGTGTCCCGGTTGTTGGCTCTCATTCTGAGAGTACTCAAACACCCCATTCACATAGGAGGCAACAAGTCGCCTCACCATGGAATTTGGATTGAGTTCTTCATACTCTCTCTCAAATTCTATCAAGTGAATAATGACCATGTTGTGTTGTGCCTGATTTAGAGGTCACATTCAGTCACATACAATCTTAACCATTGAAAGAAGTGTGTTGAGAGGTCTTGAAGCATCTCCATGACCCTGAAAGTTGTGTGTAATGATTTGAAAAGAACGACCCTATAAGAACTTAGGAGCCTAGTGTATTCCTCACCCTAGATGAGTACCTAGAAGAGGGAAAGCTTGAAGTTTTGCACCAGATAGAAGAGTGGGGTATAGGATTGGGGGATCTCATGCATAGTGGAGGTCCTATAGATCAAATTGGTGGACTTGAAAGACACCTTAGGTCTTAGTGGTAGACTAGGAGCATGAACTTGAACGGTTGTTAAGTGATGTCCAAGACAAGGTAAATAGCATTAAGGACAAGATGGAACAAAAGGAAGAGCAGGAAGACAAAGAGGAGGAGATTGAGTTGGAGGAAGAAGCCCCAACACCAGACCTTGTTATACCAGAGGAGCCTTTCTTGAAGGCATTAAAGGCAATAAATGGCAAAGCTTTGGAAGGTATTCCTTTGTTTAGTGGCAAGATGGATCCAGATCTTATCATGGATTGGATTGATGGAATGGAGAACCATTTTGAATGTGATGGTGTCTCTAAGGCTTGAAAGGTCAAGGTTAAGAGGCTCTACCTTAACCAAGTGGAAATTTGTCCAAACAGAAAGAGAGAAGGAAGGAAAGAGCCCCATAGTCACTTGGAAAGGAATGGTGGCTAAAATCAGGCAGGCTTATATCCCTGATGATTATGAGATACAGCTACATAGGAGAAGGCAGAATCTTAGACAAAAGGAGATGGATGTACACTCCTACACTAAAGAATTTCAAAAACTATGCCTAAGGTCCAAGGTGGTGGAAGATGAAAGCATTAGGTTGGCAAGATACTTGAATGGTCTTAAATGGTCCATCCAAGAAGACATGAGTCTTGTCACTCCAAAAATAGTCCATCAATGCTACCAAATTGCCTTAAAGGTGGAAGAGAAAGGAAAGAGGAAGCAAGACCAAACCTCAAAGAATAGAGGAAGAGGTAGAGATGGTAGAGGACATAGGGGAAGCTATAGAGGTAGAAGCAATGATAGTAGACTTCAAGGCGAGTCCAAGCTGACTGAACAAAATGGAGAGACCAGTCAAAGGGGTGGTTCAAGTAGAGGTAGAGGATTTGGAGGAAGAGGTAGATCACCGAGAGGAAGAGGACCATCCTATTTTTCCACTATAAAGTGTTACTACCTTCAACAATTAGGGCATCCTGCCTATAGGTGTCCTGAAAAGGGATCAACCTCACAAGGTGAAAAGAAAGTGGCATATGTACATGAAGATACTTCAAGTGTGAAGTCCCCTGATGTTCATTTGGATTCAAAGAGTGGTGAGAATTTGATGATAAAGAGGATCCTAATTAGGGAACCAATCAAGGAGGAGCCCAAACAAAGGAGGTCACTCTTCAAGGTAAGGTGTAAGATAATGGGAAAGGTTTGTAAAGTTATCATAGACTCAGGGTCTACTGATAACATTATTTCAGAGGAGGCTATTACCAAGCTCAAGATTCCCAAAATACCTCATAGCACTCCTTATAAGGTCACATGGTTAAATAAAGGGCAGCATGTCTTGGTTAATGAACAAGCATGGATTGAGTTCACCAAAGGAGGGTATAAAGACAAGCTCTTATGTGATGTTTTTCTAATGGATGCTTGTCACCTATTACTAGGTAGGCCATGGCAGTTTGATAGAAAGGCCATACACAATGGTGAGCTCAACTCATACACTTTTATAAAGGATGGAGTGAGTTACAAAATTCAGTCACTACTTGAACAAGATGGCTAAGGAAGTGGACCTAATGTGTTGATGTTGAAGGGGAAAGAGTTCATGAAAACTCTTGAGAAAGAAGAAGGAGTGGGTTATGCTATTGCAGTGAAACCCAAGGAGGAAACAAAGATCAAGAAGGAGGACATTCCTCATGAAGTGCAGCAGATTTTGAAGGAGTTCAAGAGCATCATATCAGATGGAGCACTTGCCACCTTGCCACCCAAGAGAGCAATCAGCCATCAAATAGATTTGATCCTAGGGGCATCATTGCCAAACAAGGCACCTTACAAGCTAACTCCTGAATAGAATAGGTAAGTTGCAAAGCAAGTACAAGAATTGATGGATCAAGGGCTAATAACAAATAGCATCAGCCCATGTGTTGTTCCTACTATTTTGGCACCTAAGAAATGAGGAACATGGAGATTGTGTACAGACTCCAGAGCCATTAACAAGATTACAATCTGGTATAGGTTTCCCATACCTAGGATTGAAGATCTAATGGACTGCCTAGGAGGGGCTAGGTATTACACAAAGATAGACCTTAAAAGTGGCTATCATCAAATAAGAATAAAAGAGGGAGATGAGTGGAAAAAAACTTTCAAAACCACTTAAGGACTCTATGAATGGCTAGTCATGCCATTTGGCCTTCAATGCTCCAAGCACATTCATGAGGCTCATGAATGAGGTGTTGAAAGACTTCACAGGTAAGTTTGTGGTAGTCTATTTAGATGACATATTAATTTTTAGCATGCGTAAAGAGGAACATTTAAAGCATCTCAAGATTGTGTTGTCTAAATTGAAAGAGGAACACCTGACCATCAATCTAGATAAGTGTGATTTTATGAAGCAGGAACTAGTCTATTTAGGCTTTGTTCTATCTCAAGGAGATCTAAAGATGGATGAAACTAAAGTTGGAGCAATATTAAGTTGGCCAACTCCTAAGAATGCTAGTGAAGTGAGGAGTTTCCATGCCCTAGCTCAGTACTATAGAAAGTTCATCAGGAACTTCGGTGGGATATGTGCTCCTATGATGGATACCATCAAGGGTGGATTGAAAACTAAATTTGTGTGGACACCTGTAGCAGATAAGGGATTTGAGACATTAAAGAAAGAGGTAGCTACTAAGCCTATTCTAAGGTTACCAACTTTTGATGAACCCTTTGTTATAGAGTGTGATGCTAGTAACATAGTAGTAGGAGGAGTTTTGAGTCAAAGCAATAAACCAGTGGATTTCTTTAGTGAGAAGCTAAATGCAGCAAGGCAAAAGTACTCTTCCTATGATCTAGAACTTTATGCACTTGTTCAATCCCTTAGAAAGTGGAGGCATTATCTTTTTCCCAAGGAGTTTGTAGTGTTCACTGGTAATCAAGCTTTGAGCTTTCTCAACTCCCAAGAGAAGTTGAGTCATAGACATGTCAAATGGATGGAGTATTTGTAGTCATATACCTTCACCATAAAACACAAGAAAGGGTAGCTTAATAAAGTAGCAGATGCCTTGAGTAGAAGGCTACTCACTATTCAAGAAGTCCAAATGAAAAGCATAGGATTGGATAACTTCAAGGAGCTATACCAAACTGATGAAGATTTTGTAGCACCATATAAGGTGTGTCAAGAACATTTGAATTACTTTCATGGTGAGTTTGCAGAGTATACATTGCAGAATGGACTTCTCTTCAAAGGAGGGCAATTGTGTGTTCCAAGAGGATCCATGAGGGAGAACCTCATTCAAGAAAAACACAATGGGAGTTTGAGTGGCCACTTTGGCCTCAACAAGACCTTGGAATTGGTCTGAAGATACTACTATTGGCCTAAAATGCAAAGAGATGTCAAAACCTATGTTGAGAAATGCATCATATGTCAAAGAGCCAAGGGCACTTCTACAAATGCAAGACTTTATCAACCTATTCCAATACCAAGCAAACCATGGGAATGTGTAAGTATGGATTTTGTGGTTGGTTTGCCTAGGACAAAGAGTGGCTTTGATAGCATCTATGTGGTAGTGGATAGATTTAGCAAAATGAGTCATTTTATCCCATGTAAAGTCACTCATGATGCAAGTCATATTGCTTATTTGTTTTTCAAAGAAGTTGTAAGAATTCATGGCTTGCCAAGTAGTATTGTATCTGACAAGGATAGCAAATTTATGGGACACTTTTGGAGGTCCTTATGGAAAAGGTTGGGTACCAATCTAACATTTAGTTCAGCTTACCATCCTCAAACTGATGGTCAAACTGAGGTGGTCAATAGGACACTTGGAAATTTGTTGAGATGCTTAACCAAGGAATATGGTTTGACATGGGACTTAGTCCTTCACCAAGAAAATTTTGTCTATAATGATAGCATTAATAGGACTACTGGAAAGAGTCACTTTGATATTTTCTATGGGATACATCCTAGGGGTGTATGTGAACTAAGAAATTTGGAAAGTCAAGTCCCTAATAGTGGCTATGCTGAAGATTTTAGTCAATCTATGAAAGAAGTGCATGATCAAGTGAAACAGTCCCTCATTGACAACACCAAGAAGATCAAGGACAAGGTTGATCTCAAGAGAAAAGAGGTACAATTTGGTGTAGGGGACTTAGTTATGGTCCACCTAAATAAAGCAAGAATGGCCCAAGGGGTTCCCACAAAGCTTCAGATGAGGAGAGTTGGTCCATGTCCTATATTGGCCAAGTATGGACATAATGCTTACAAAGTTGGTCTACCAGATGATCTACCTATCTCTCCCATCTTCAATTTTGTAGACCTCATTAAGTATAGAGGACCTCTTACTGAGGTAGATCAGAATGTGGAGGAAGCTAAGAAGGAGGTTCAAACAACAACCCTGCCTCCTAAACCCAAGCTACAAGTAGAGAAGATATTGGACTCCTGAGTTCGCACAAAGACCAGACATGGTACCTATAAGGAACACCTTATCAAATGGCAAGACAAACTAGACTCAAAGGCTACATGGATCCCTGAGAATCAGTTCAAACTCCAGGGCATAGATCTCCACCTTTTGCCTCCAGAGGGGACTTAGCTTCTTTGGTGGGGATTATGGTGCAGGGGCACCTAGAGAAATAGGGCCCTCACCATTTCTTTCATTTTTGTTGTGTAATTCTCTTAGTGAGCTTTGTATAAACAATAAGAGTCTGAAGACCAATTAGAGTGTTTGGCAATGTTAGTTGGGGTTTAGGAGTCCTAAGAGTCTTTGGATAGACCTTAAGATTAGTAAGGTACTCCTTGTCATGAAGTCCTATTGGAAGGACATGAGTTAATTTAGATATTTTTCAAGATGTTAGTAAGGAAAAATAGGTTTTCTATTCTAGAAGTCACCTAGGAAGGGTCTCTAGTCTTAGAAAGCTAAGAGTTAGCCATTTTGGCAAAAAGTTGAAAAGTTGCAAAAGTTGCAAAGTGCAACTTTGAAAATGTTGCTTGACAACATTTGGCCACTTCATCCTATAATGGTGGACTTGACTTATACCATGATAGGAACCCTAGTTATGATGGGAAAAGACCTAAGAGACCATATTTTAAACTTAACAAACCCTAAAATTTCTAGAATGTGTGTGTCAAAGTACAGACAATATGCTGTTGTGACTAATCTGTACATGAAGAAGTATCACAGTGAATGAATAAAAGCTTTTGTGTGCTAAGTTTTCTACTGTAACATCTTGGAATTGTAATTTGTGTTGTTTATATTAGTTTGGATTCATTAGATTAGGTGTATATAAGTTTTCATTTGCAAGTTTGTAAATAGTTTGTTTGTGCCAGTCCACTGTCTTGAACCAGGCAGTTGGTATTGTGAGCCATGTAACTCACTATCCCACAATAGCAATAGTATGACCTTTTAGGGATAGTGAGTGGGTTCAATGTACTATTTTTTTTTAGGAGGAGTTCCCTTCAAAATCCATGGAAGCATTTTTTAACTCTTTCCCTAGGTGAGCTAGTGTATGCCCGGTTAGGGAAGAGTGACTTTGCAGAGGTTAAAGAAAGCAGGGTTGTGAAGATAATGAAGAAAGAAAGCATGGAGTAGTTAGGGGAGTAAGTTAAGGTCCCTTGGAAAGAAGGATAGGTTTGTGTAAATCTCACAAAGCATCAAACCAAGCTATGAAGCAAATAGGCCTAGAAAAGGCCTAGAAACCCTCAAAACCCTCATATTGTGCAAAGGTACAGTACGACCTTTTTGAGACCCAAAACCTAGAAAATATTTGAGAGTTAGTCAAATTATTTAGGGTCCCTAAAGGAAGTTTTTGATGGTTAATGGAAGAAATTAGAGTAATAACCTGATTTCTCAGAGCACGAGGTTTAATTGGGGCTCTTTTCTAGTAGCCCTATTTTGGTAGAAAAGTGAAGAATCGGTAAGAAAGATCATTGCTTAGGGTTATCTTAACCATTGAAAGAAGTGTTTTGAGAGGTATTGAAGCATCTCCATGACCCTTCAATTTTTGTGTAATGATTTGAAAAGAAAGACCCTATAAGAACTTAGGAGCCTAGTGTATTCCTCACCCTAGATGAGTACCTAGAAGAGGGAAAGCTTGAAGTTTTGCACCAGATAGAAGACTGGGGTATAGGGTTGGGGGATATCATGCATAGTGGAGGTCCTATAGATCAAATTGGTGGACTTGAAAGACACCTAAGGTCTCAGTGGTAGACCAGGAGCATGAACTTGTGATTAGTTCATCCCCTCTCCCTATCAGGTCAAAGGTATACCTACAATCAAATTTAATAAGAGTGAATGTTCAACTTGTTCCATGGATATGAATCTTAAAGAGAAGTTTGAAAAGGGGAAGTCTTTAAAAGCATCAATTATTCTTGAGATAGTTCCCAGTGTTCTAGGATGCCCCTTTCTAGTGACATCAACCAACAAGGGTCGTTATGTCCTCACTTTCATTGATGACTTTTCCCACTACACATGGGTCTACTTTCTTGGTCACAAGAATAAAGTGTTTGATAAGTTTCTAAACTTCAAGAGTCATGTTGAGAAGCAATCAAGTAAAGCCATCAAGGTTCTTTGTGTAGAAAATGAAAGAGGATATGTGAACTCAAGACTTAGAGACTTTTGTGAACTTGAGGGTATTGATCTTCAGAATCTAATTGTATCTAGTCTACAACAATCAAGAATTGTAGAAATAAAGATTAGGACTCTTCACCTAGCTTATCCTCTAATCCTCTCCATACTTCAAATATTGTGGAAAATGATAGTGACAATAGTGGCAGTAATTTAGATGGTTCATTTACCACAACATCGACATCCATGATTACACCTTTTCTTGGTGAAATTAAGGTTGAGGATACTCCATCATCATCTTCCACTAGACCTTATTGGGTTAGACATACACTTGATTCAGCAGGTTCACTTGTGGAGGATCCTTCAAATAGTCAAAGGATAAGGTCACAACATCAACACATTCCATGTGCATACATTGATATAGTGATAGGTCCATATGATTCAACACAAGAGGGTATATCTTGTCTTCTAGTTACAACATCAAGGGATGATTACTTCAAAGACATTGTAGGTTTGTTTATGGAGTCTTATATTATAGATATGGGATACATCATTGATGATATACATCTTCTCTTTGATGAGGAAGATCCTTCTTCAATTGTTGTAAGGGAACACTCTGACACTCTTGTTTATTCTCTACATGATCATTCTTTTGAGGTTGATGTGATTGTGGATCCTTATCTATGAAAATAGTAGGAGGTCTCTTTATCATTAGGGGAGACACTTTGTTCTTTGGGACATGTTCTATATCTGAATAAAGGTGAAATGGATTCACCATTATGGATAGGGTAATTATGTGTGTATGGGGTTGAATAGTGATAGATAAGATAATGTGATATGCAAGGGGGAATATAGGATCTATCCTTAATCCAAATTCCCAAAAGGAGAGATCTAAATGGATCAATCACAAAGAAGTGATCAATGCACAATTAAATCAAACAATAGAGAACATGAAGAAAGGAGGAAATCCTATAATCTACTATAGAAATTATGTGCTTGAAATATTAAATGAATAGGAGGCAAATACTAACCTCAAAATAGGGTGAATCTAGAAAATGTTGATTTCTAATGTCTATGCATAGTTTTGAGAAATTCTACAATCTGCTTCGGACTGGAAATGTCGAGATAGAGAAAACCCAGAAAACTTTTTTCCTTCTGAGGTCAGGTCATCTTTGACCTAGATAATAGGGAAAGGTCTTATCCTAGGGTAGGATCCTACCCCTCACTGAAGGTCATCCCTAACCTGAAATAGCTCCGATGGAAATTTTGTTCATGGATCCCAGAAGTTCACTGAAAAGGGTATCCAGATCTGCACTTCAATTTGCTATCATGTACCTATACCTGCAAGAAAAATGGTTTTGTTGTTTGGATGAGGGGTTTACCTTGGTCAAACTCCAGTTTGGAATCAACCTTAATAATGGAATTGAAATAGAGAATGCTAGCAAGTAGTAGAAATAGATCTAACAACGAAGCTATGATATTTAATAGATATGCAATTGTATTTGAAATGTAAACAAGTATATTGATATGAAAGATTGGACTCAACAATGTAAATCAAAACCATAAATATAAATCCAAAACCTTCATGATTGTATGCTTGGAATCCACCTTGAAAAGAGAATGAATGGATCTTGAAGATGAACAAAGGATCTTGAAGGAAGATCACACCACCATGATGGATAGATCTAGGTTTTGAATGATGAATCTTGAATGCTTGAACCAAATACCTTCAAAGTCTTGAATGCTTGAATGGATGATTACTTGAATGCTTGAAGATGAATGAATTATTTCTTGCTTTCCTTCTCCTTCTTGCTTGCTTGATTGCACTTGAGAGCTTGAGAGATTATAAGATGAGATTGCAAAACTTGATTGTGGATGTGAAAATGAGAGAGGAAGGCTTCCTTTTATCATGATCTAGGGCACAAACTTCTAGAGAAGTTTGACATTAGGGAATTAAATCCTAATTAATCTTAACCCCTAAAAATGGACCTAGATTAAATTCAATTTAAGGGTTTATCATTCCAAAATTTGAAACAGGCGATTCAGAAGTGGGAAAATAAAACTTTCTGAAACTCGACATCTCAAAACTTCCAGAATTTGAAAATTGGACTTGGGGTCAAGGATGAGGTCATCCTTGACTTAGGTTATGGACTAGGTTGTCCTTAACCCTTCAGGTCATCTTTGACCTAGAAATTCAAGATCTTCAGATTCTTAGAGAAAGTCTATGGAAACGAGGCTAGAAACAGGGAGAGAGAAGCAAAACAGGGGGAAACAACCAGATCCATGCAAAGACCCAATCAAGGTGCTTGACATGACCCCAGACCACTTACTCGAAGGGCTAAACACTCTTAACATGGAAGTGCTTTCATTTTAAGATGACACAATATCCATCCTTGTTTGATCCTTGTTCTTTTCAACAGTTTTGGAAGGGGCAACCTTCAACATTGACACAAGAATAGTTGAGAAATTTTCAAAGACATCATTCATCTTGAGGTTTCTTTCTACAAATTGGGGAGATATCTGATATACACATTGTTGTCAAGTTGGCTATACTGGTGTATATGACCTAGCATAGTGTTGTCATTATGGCAACAAAGTCATATAGTAGTTTGGAGTTAGCGCACTTGATGAGAAGATTAGAAATTGATTAAAAGTGTTGAAGACTAGACAGTGTATAGAGTACCTAAAGCTCAAGCGCACATGCATACGACCAAGTTATGGTGTGTGCCCTAGAAGATAAGTCAATTAGAATATATTCATGCTTATTCTATGAGCGCATGATCAGATATGCAGGCACACCAAAGTTACAGATAGTTGGAGTTACACAACCAGTATGTGCCAGAGAAGAACAGAGTAAGTAGCCAACTGTTACCATTTTGATTTGTGGTTATATTCTAATGTTGTAAAGGCTATGCACCTATTGTAATTAGGTTGCCGACATTTAAATATGTTTTTTTGTAAACACGCTTGAGCCAATTCAATTGGAAGTGTTGTATGTAATCAGTTAAAGGGATGACCTAGTTATTTGTTTTGTATGCACATATAAATATGAGATGCACCCATTGTAATTAGTATGGAAGTTGATATAAAGAGGAGCTAAGAAGAGAAGAAGTGTGCAAAGTGACTAGAAGATCTATTAGAGCTTTGCAAGAGGTCAAAGCATCAGCGCATCAAGAGAACTGATCAGACAAGCAGTGTCACAGGGACAGTTCATCCTGCAGATATAGTGTGTATCTGAGATTAGAAGGTTGTAGCCTTCACCACTTGAGAAGTGAGCTCTATGATAGTGCATCCACACCCCTAATAGGGTTTATTTTAAAAGACTCCTAACAGGGTCTGACCCTTGACAAGGTCTACTGTACTTAATACATTGTAAAGCAACTCCTAACAGGGTTAAGGATCTTCTAACAAGGATCATAAAACACTAGTATAGAATATTAGTGGGTGTCAATTCCCACCAAGGTTTTTACCTATTTGGGTTTCCCCATAACAAGTCAAAGAGAACCTTCGACTAAATGAAGAATTGAGGCAAGCAAACATGGAAATCTTGGAGCTAAGGAACAACAAAGAAAGCTTGGAATCTGAATTGAAAGATGCTAAGAATCACATTGATAAATTACACACTAGTTCTGATTTGATAGAATCTTAATTGTATGCAAGAAGAGCTAAAGGAGATACTAGTTGCATTGGATACAATAAAGCACAAAATTAGATTGACAACATGTGAGCAAGAATGAAGGCACCAGTTAGATGCTAAGGAGACTGGAAGTCAGACTAAGGATCATATTGAACCACCTAAGAATGAGTGCAAGCCAGTAGACCTCATTTGTTATGCATGTAACAAGCATGGACACATAGCAAGGAACTGTATAGAGGTAAGACCTTTTAATGGTTACTGTTATTCATGCAATAAATTTGGTCATAGAGCTATGAATTGCAAGACAAGTCAAAAGAACAGGACTCAGTATAATAAAAGAAATCAGAATCAGTCAAATGTAAGAAGTTCTCAGAATGTTACATGTCAGATATGTAACTATAATAGTCACTCACCTAAACAATGTAAAATGGTGACTCATGTCAATGCACCGAGTAATATAAGGCCTCTAGTCATTTGTCACTCTTGTAACAAGGCTGGACACATCTCAAAGTTTTGCAGATCAAGGACGCAAGGTCAGGAAAGCCCTAAAAAGCCTGAAAAATTAGTTTTGGATCCCGAAGGAGAAGTCAATTTTGTGAAAGCTTCAGAGGATGCGAGCTTGATTTGGTCAAAAGAAAAGAAGGACAAGGTTGATGAGTATGTATTGGATGCATCCACAATGGACACACCCTCTACATTTGGATGAATGGCCCTTAGGGTCATAGGGGGAGCTAATTTAGCTCTAGCCCCCTGCGTGACTGGTATACTCACTCTCAGAGTATGTGCCTTTGGACTTAAGCTTTTGGAAACTAGCAAAACCTATGTGCAAAAGCGCACTAGCTAATTGTTTACAGAATGGAAGATAGAAAATTTCAAGTGATAGCCTAGTTTACGTGGCAAGCATTAATGGTAGATTTTCCACTTTAAAGTACAAAAAAGTTTGAAGATCTATCATTTCATTAGAATTGAGAGCAATTGGAGAGAAGGAGAGCCCTAGCATTTGATTGAGAAGTATTGCAATTTGATTCATCAAGTGATTTGTTGTACATTTGATCGGTTACAGAAACCCTAGTTCATCATGCCGATTCAAGAACTCTTTAAGATCATTTGGAAAGTGATATCCAAGTAAGTGATGGCTACTCCTATGGTATTTGATGTTGCAGAGAAGAAAAGATGTGTTTAAGAGGCATCTATTTAAATCAACACTTGATGACCTAGAAGGGGCATTCTCTCGCACGCCTATGGGTGTTATGCATGTCGAGGTGATTAGGGCATACATTCACTATAAGAAAGAACCATTAGGATTGGATAGATTGAGAGTGCACATGGAAACAATGATGAAACCAGACAAAACCTTCATGGATGAGTATGCGTGGTGGAACAATCATCCTATAGTGGAGTATGCTATGACATATGAGTTCTATGAATCAAAATGGATCAAGATTCTACTAAGCAAGATTCGTGATGACCTATTTTGGATAGGTGAAGTGCCGGTTAGAATTACTGGTGACCTAATTCATGAGATGATAGGCCTCTCAAGGACAAGCATCATCCTTCCAGTGGGAAAAGATGTGAGGAAGATTTTTGAATAGACTTGCAAATCAAGAAGTGATAGGCGCGGTATGACTATGGAGCCTATTGAGCAAGATGACATCAAATTGATGTCCATGATACTATGATATAGGTTCCAACACACTAGCAGGGTAAACAGCGTGTTTGTGGCCACAATTCTTGCAACCATAAGACTAGTGAAGGAAAATGGAGAGTTCAATCTTTGTGAGATCTTGCACGCACAACTAATTGATAAAATTAAGGCAATTAAGCATGAGAAGACCAAGATATTCAAATTTGGGTCTTTGATCATATACATGTACTTCCATATTGTTGGAAAGGTATTTTATTTGTATCTAGACAAATCTATTCCCACAATGTCACAGATATCTCTCAAGGCATGTACTGAGAGCACTTTGAAGGACTACATGACACTAGAGTTGAAGACATTCAGGGTTAAAATGCAGATGAGATATAGGATACTAGAGAACATTATTGAGAAATACAAGGATACTATTTGCTTCATGGTTGAGACTGACACAACATGCATGGAGGTAGTTGAACCAAGAACAAAGTGGATTCATCCACTAGGATATGAAGTAGAAGAGCCTATTCTAGAAGCATATGCACAAGTATTGCTTTCAGCCCCTAAAGACCCTAATGAGCCAAGATGGGGAACCTATGTAGAGAAAACAAGAGAAGTTGATACAGTCTTGAACAGTGCAACAACTAAAAGAAAGGTTTCCAAAGTCACCTTAGAGATCTTGAGAATTCATGGAGTGTCTCAAGAAGACCTAGACAAAGCAAGGGAACAAAAGATTGCTTTGGAAATTGAGAGCGCAACAACAACAAAGACTGAATTAGATGATCCTAAGTTAAAGAAGGTGAAAATAGAAAAATATGATGTTCAGAAGGGTAAAACTATTTTTACTCCTTCTGCACCCAGGGAAACCATTGACCTTACTACTCCTCCTGAGTATAAGGAAATGCCTAAGAGGAAGAAAGAGATTATCACTGGTCATCCATCCTTGAGAGTAACAAGAAATAGAAGGAACACTCAAGCACCTCCTAAAGTAAGTTTCAAACCTAGTCTGAGTGTGTTAAGCACAAGAATTATTGATGAAGGCATAATTGATCAAGTAGGAAAGTTCTATAAGAAATACAGTGAGATTGACAAATCAGAGATACATGGAATGATTGTCAAACATATGTTAAAGTTTAAGAAGATAGTCTTAGAATTAAAGACTATGATTCCTGATAATGTATGAAATATCTTAGAGTTCCAAAAGAGACAGGCTATTGAAGAAGATCTAAGGATAAGAGAAAAGATTTTAGATGAAACCCTTCCAGTATGCAAGCTAGAAGAGAAAAATTTATTGTTAGATCTAGTGAAGCCTCACCTCAGGACCAAGACAAGAACATTTAATATAATGGATAAAAACTTTGAGTTAGTTGCCAAGGAAATAGAGAAAGCCTTTGAGAAGGTCTTTATGAATAGGCACATGTATCCACCTACTACGCCCACAGCTCAAGTACCCTCAAAGGAAGTCAAGGTGGTAGAGCCCACTAATGCATCAGTGGCAGGTCCTCAAGACTCAGTGCCTATAGTTGAAACACAAATAGAGGTAGATAAGTCTGCGCCCATGACAGAGTCACTAAAGGATAGCACCATTATCATTGATAATGTAGAGATAGCCATGGCGGCCACTAACACTAAGTTGGAAAAGTTTGAAGAAGCATTTGTGAGTACTCAAGAGGTTGAGACTATATGTGGTAACTCCACTCCCAATCAAGAAGAAGTATTGATTGAGGATATAACAAATGAAGAAGAAAAGAAAGAAGAACAAACAGAAAAAGAAGCAGAAAAAAAAAAGTAGAGAAAAAAGAAAATAAACCAATAACAATAAGATTCAAAGAGGAAGTTATGGATAGTACTCCTATCACTCCACTTCCCTCAGCAACATTTTTGTCAAGTTGACACCTAACACAACCAGTTTGGACTCTTGGAGAGAAGAAGACCTGATTAAGTTCAGCGTCTTAGCTATGGAGAAAGCCAAGGAGAAACAAGTGATGAGAAATCCCCTCCTTGTAGAATCAGTAAACATCTTGAACAACTTGTTACCAGTAGACAAGAAAGTGTCTAAGGTACACTTCATTGATGATGTGAGTACAGTCATTTCATAGTTCAAGAGCAATTTCTCTAGCCTAGAAAATTTGCATCCCTAGTTGTAGAAGATAAATATTTGAAAAAGAGGCTCAGTGAATTGGTTAGAAACTTTGCACTTGACTTGAGTTTACTAAAGGTTGGTCAAGCATCCTTGAAGGAGTTTGCAACAAAGGGAAGAAAGATTATTGCTGATTGTATGAACCAAGACAAGTTGACTAGTGATCTGTACAAAAGATACAAGAGGCTGAAGTTATGATAGACAGCATAAAGAAATCAATGGAAGATCCATCATTTGATGTGAACATGTGCAATAATGTCTACCAAGGATAGATAGATAAGATTGAGAAGGAAGAAAAAGAGATGTCCAAGATAAGGGCTAAACAGACTCAGTTAAGGAATGCTCTTGCGCCCTCATTAGACATGCTTAATCAGAATATCAAGGAGATTGATGCCACCATGGTGACATATGATCAAGGTCCTAGAGTAGATTTGGAGAAGATGGAGAAGCTACAGTATGCATTATGCGCCCATCTGCAGATTGTAAATTCACTGATCACATTTTGGAAGAAGGAGATCCAAAACCTGCAGATAGAATATCCAGATGTTCTATCATAGTAAGTATTTGTGGATACAATTTTGAAGAACCTTTATCATTAATGTCAAAGGGGGAGTATGTATAGAATATGGTTATAGATATGTATAAGGAGATAAAAGATATAAAGTTATGTATAAGGGAGATATAAGACAAAAGTTTTTTGTTTTAAGGAACAGTTAGTAACTTGGCCATATTCCTTTGTTGCCATCAATGACAAAGGGGGAAATTGTTGGAAAGTTGGCTATAATGGTGTATATAACTTAGTATAGTGTTGTCATTATGGCAACAAAGTCATATAGTAGTTTGGAGTCAGCGCACTTCATGAGAAGATCATAAATTAGTTAAGTGTTGAAGACTAGACAGTGTAAAGAGTACCTGAAGCTCAGAGCATCAGTGCACGTGTGTATGACCGAGTTATGGTGTGTGCCCTAGAAGATAATTTGGTTAGAATATATTCATGCTTATTCTATGAGTGCATGATCAGATATGCAAGCATGCCAAAGTTATAGACAGTTGAAGTTACACAGCCAGTATGTGCCAAAGAAGAACAGAGTAAGCAGCCGACTGTTAGCATTTTGATTTGTGGTTATATCCTAATGTTGTAAAGGCTATGCACCTATTGTAATTAGGTTTCTGACATGTAAATATGTTTTTTTGTAAATACACTTGAGCCAATTCAATTGGAAGCATTGTATGTAATCGGTTAAAGGGTCAACCTAGTTATTTATTTTGTATGCACATATAAATATGAGATGCGCCCATTGTAATTGGTATGGAAGTTGATATAGAGAGGAGATAAGCAGAGTAGAAGTGTGAAAAGTGACTAGAAGATGTATTAGAGCTTTGCAAGAGGTCAAAGCATTAGCTCATCAAGGGAACTAATCAGACAAGCAGTGTCACAGGGACAATTCATCTTGCAGATATAGTGTGTATCTAAGATCAGAAGGTTGTAGCCTTCACCACTTGAGCAGTGAGCTCTAGGACAGTGCGTCCACACCCCTAACAAGGTTTATTGTAAAAGACTCCTAATAGGGTCTGACCCTTGACAAGGTCTACTGTACTTAATACATTGTAAAGCAACTCCTAATAAGGTTAAGGATCTTCTAACAAGGATCATAAAACACTAGTACAAAATATTAGTGGGTGTCAATTCCCACTGGGGTTTTTACCTATTTTGGTTTCCCCGTAACCATATTGGTGTTATGTGTTGATTTCATGTTTCATGTTTATGTGGATGTTAATTTCAGTACTTAAGCATTTCAGTTCAGTTTAAAGATTAAGTGAAAAGATAAAATACAGTGAACACTAATTCACCCCCCCCTCTCAGTGTTCCCATTCCTAACACACATATGACATTGTTTCTTCCTAAGGGGAGGAACATTGTTCAACATTCATGGACCAACTTCTACATTCATCCTAGAGAAACTATTGTTGATGGGCATTCTACTTTGAGGGGGGGATACCATGTCTCTCTTCTTATTCTACTTCTCTCTTATGGGGGATACTTTTTCCTCATATGGGGTTTTGTCCTTCTCATACTTCTCTATTGTATATACATGATGTATATCATAATGGGAGGGGGGGGGGGGGTCTTGATTACTCCATCCATCCATGCATATTTTTTTCATCTATCTTTTTGGGTGAGGGTTTTTCCCATTAGGTTTTTCCTCTTTCTCCGCTTTATGGGAGATTGCATTGCATTGCATTTCTCTTTCATATTGTACATGGGTATCTAACATGGCCTAGTAGCCGAGACCCATCATGCATTGTCATCTAGCATTGTAAGCTTAAGTGCATTCCCTTAAGTTGCACTTAAGGGGGGTGTTAGTGTAATTAAATATTCACTAATTACACTTTACTTAAGTTTACTTAGGATAATGCATTTGCATATTAGTTATCATTGAGACACCTAAGAGTTTGCATTTCATTTTAACACATGGTGTAGGATAATTTCCACTTTAGGTGTGAGATTCACCTTTAGTGCTCTTATCACATTATCATCCTCTCATTGTTGCACATGTTGCACATACTTTGATGTACAATGCAGGATGATACACCTTTGGTGGACATGTGATTCCACCTAGTGTGGTTGATAGCTTATCATCTCCTTATCATGTAGTCTTATTGCATTGCCTATATGTTCAGGCATTTCTACATTATACTTGTATTGATTGATGGATTGATTGCATCCATTATCATTTGATTATTGATCATTATTGAATCCATTCATTTGAGGATCATATCATTTGGTCTCTCTTGTTGTGCTATGTATTGATCTTATAGATCTTAGTATTTCATTATTTTCCTTAGGAAAAATATTACAACCATGCTTGGCTACTTAGGTTGGTGTGGAAATGATATCATCAATAGCATCTACTGATTCTTCCTTAGTCTCACTTTATTCCTTTGCTTTCCATAATTTATCATTATTTTTGTTATCTTCCTTTACAAAATGTCAGTCAAAATCATTCATGTATTTTGCCAGGCTTCTATCAATATCGCCAACATTTTTCTTTGCATCTTTAGATGGTGGTCTTTTGTTACTAACATTTCCATTATACCTGCTAGACTTCATTGTATTTCCTTGATTGTTACATTTATAGCATGTAGGAGATGACATGTTCTAATTAACCTACATTCTACAATTTCTTGTGATGTGTCCAAACTTATTACATTTGAAACATGTAATCTTGGCTCTTGTTTTTTTCTCTAATGTAGTCTTTCTTAGTGCTTGATAGATCAAGTTTTTTGCATTATGTCTTCTTGTGTCCATATGCATAACAATTGAAATAATAACCAGAAAAAAGATTATAAGGAGTCTTACCTCTATAATCTCTCTTCATGTGACCAAATTTATTACATCCAAAGCATCTTCCTTTGAAAGGTCTGAATTTTTCCTCTTGTTGTATAGGTCTTTCTTGCTAATTAGGAGTTGCTAACATGCAAATCCACAGACCTCGAATACACCTGCATGCAAGAACCTGATAAAAAGTAGAAGCAAAAAGATGAAAAAGAAGAACTCAGATGTTTACTCAAAATGTGAGAGCAAAATTATCAACTGAATTCATTAAAGACAATTAAAAAGTTTGACCTTATAAAGGTGAACAAACCCTAAAAACTAAAAGCTAGGATGCTCATTATTAATTAATAACTAATTAATGATGCACCTAAGAGAAAGCATAAGCTAAAAAAGTAATAATACTCTAACACCCCCCCTTAAGCTGAACGCAGGGAGAAAGCAGACCTAGCAAGACTAAGAAAGCAAGAAATGGGTCCTGGCAACAAGGACTGATCAGGTACCCAGTACAAGGAAATCTCTGTAAACCGGAGACAAAGGAGAAAACCTAGTGGGAAAAACCCCTCTCCAAAAAGAGATATAAAAGCAAGCAAAGACAAAAGGCATGACTTCAAGAGACTCTCTCAAAGCCAGTAGTACAATGCGTGCTGCTAACCCCCCCCGAGAGAGAGGGTCGAGGCTCCAAAGCCCCCCAGAATGAAAGAACCCCTGGAGCAATGAGCAAACCACGGTGACTCCAATGCAGAGGAGTGAAGGTCAGTGGGTGCTGAAGAGGTGACCTCGAAGGATGAGGTGTCACTAGAAGGCCGAGCTGATGCTCAAATGAGAAGACACGAGGATCCTGAAAGGGAATCCCCAATGCAAGAGGTATGACAGGTGTGCTGACACTGTCATGAGAGAGGAGATGAGTGTCCTCTGAAGAATCCTCAACAACTGCACCTGGTGGCTCGATGAATGGAGCTGGAGGATCAAGTAGTGCTGAAGAAGAATTTGGCTGAATAGAAAAGTACTCCTTAGGATGTGGTGTGGTAGTCACAACACGGGTCTCAGGAACAACACAGAGGTTCAAGCGACCTGACTGCACCACATGATGCTCTCTCGAAAGAGGAGAGCTGAGCTCCGTCAATGGAGAAGGTGGACCAAAGTGAGAGAAGATGTAGAGACGGGAGGAGTGATCAACTGTCCCTGTAGCAATAATGCCTCCTGTCACACTATCCCTGATGAAGGCTGAATCAGCTGTGAACTCAACTATCTTCCCTGACCCACTGCATGTAATCTGATAAATGGAGAGAAGGTTTGCAGAGAGAGATGGAACATATAATACATCATTGAATGTGCCATCCTGAATGTTGACTGAACCTGTCCCACAGACTGTCTGTACAGTGTTATTCCCCATGAGAATATGAGGAATAGGAGAAGTCTCAAAAGAAGAAAACAACTCCTGAGAAGATGCCATATGGTGAGAAGCACCGGAATCCAGTATCCAAGGGACCTGTGAAGGGGATGCAACAGATGCCCGTAATGCATGACCCTGTCCAAAATCCTGTCCAGATGTCGAAGATGAGGTAGAAGACTGAAAAGCAGACCCCTGAGAGGTGGAAGATGATGGAGAGGAAATAGCGCTCTTCTGAAGGAGAGCTTGCAAATTTGCAATCTGTTTCTCATAACCATCACATCTCTTCTGAAAACACTGTGACTCATCATGGTTCCTCTTCTGACAATAGGAACATGTGGGGTTCTGAGTCTTTTGATTCTCCTTCTTAGGAGAAGATGGTGGGCCAGTGGAGTGCTGAGAAGAGGAATCAGATATCTGCTTCGACTTTGGCTTCTGTGAGTCCTGAGATGACTTGGCAAGCAATGCCTATGACTGTGAACCTGTAAGAGAATCCATCTGACTGAGCTTGGACTGCTCACAAGTTAACCTATCACAAAAGGTCTCAAAAGAGGGCATGACATGCCGAGTACCCAGTGCATCCATAGTGGAGTAGAAGGTAGAAGTGAAGATCTGATAAGGACCACGAAGCTTGGAGAGTATCAGGAAGATACACTCATCATCTAACTTCGTCTTTCCAGCAACCTGTAAGATGGATCGAAGGGACTTGAACTTCATCAGGAAGTCCTCAATGCAAGTGAATGAGTCAGGTGCCAAGGAGGTGAACTCTGCATCTATCTGGAGAATCCTGAACTGATTCATGGTGCCAAACAAGGTGGAGAACTTGTCCCACATATCCCTGGGTGAGGTCAGACCATCCAGGTGGAACAATAACCCATCTGAAACATTCATGGCAATGAGGCCCATTGCCTCATCCATCCTATTTCTGTGCATAAGTGCCTCATAAGGTCGCTGAAGAACTGGCTGAACAGCATCCATGCAGGACCATAAACCTCATGACATGAGGAGTTTGGTCATGTGTGGCTTCCATGTGTGATAGTTATGGGGTGTCAGCCGGGCCACAGAGGGGTCCGACATTGAGAGAAGAAAAGACAGAAGTAGAAGGGACTATTTCTGGAAGTAAATAACAGAAAGTAAAATTCACCCCCCCACAATGTATATATTCTATCCCCTGAGCACCACGAATAATCAATTACTGAAAGCACACAAAAAATGAGGAGAAAACCTGAGTTCCAGAAGCCGAATAAGAGGAGAAATGAAGCTTCAACTTCAACACTGAGAATAGGTACTCAAATGGCTGAATCAAAAAATGAAACTAGCACCATCGCATCCGGCTCGGAAACAGCTTTTTGACGCTATTTCATTTTTTGAAAACGGATACCGGATGCCCAAGATATGGACAAAAAACCAACTGTACCTCCAAATAACAAGCTCCCTGGAAAAAAATAGGGCCCACCGTAAATTTGACGGCCGGTTGGCCGTCGGCTGACATCTTGGTGACGTCAGCTGATGTCACTGTCGGCAGCTGGGCGGCGGCCGGGCGGAGGTGGGGCGCGGGAGGAGCCCGAGCGGGGTTGAGCGGCGCAAGAGCGGAGGGAGGGCGGCGGGTTTGAGCCGGTGGTGCGCCGGTGAATCCGCTGGTGGTGGTGGTCCTCCGGAGGCGTGATTTTTTTTTAACTGGCTGCGTTTTTTTATACACAAAAAATCATTAACAAATGATTTTTTTTTTTAAAAAAAAAATTCGAGAAATGACCTCGATTTTTGAGCCGTACGGCCCTAGGAGGCCAAGAAATTTTCCCTGTGCTCCTGGAGGCTAAATAGGTCAAACTTTATGTGATTTCGACTCTCTCGGGCCTTCTGAACGCAATGGCAAAGTCTGTTTTGGCTCAAATGGCTCCAAAAATAAGCGCCTCCTTAGAACTCACAGAAAAAACCCCAGAAAGGCTGTGACTGACTTCTTCGAATCGCGGCTTCAAATATCTTCAAACCAGACAGCAGCAGGGCTACTCTGATACCATGTAGGAATTGCTAACATGCAAATCCACAGACCCCGAATACACCTGCATGCAAGAACCTGATACAAAGTAGAAGCAAAAAGATGAAAAAGGAGAACTCAGATGTTTACTCAAAATGTGAGAGCAAAATTATCAACTGAATTCATTAAAGACAATTAAAAAGTTCGACCTTATAAAGGTGAACAAACCCTAAAAACTAAAAGCTAGGATGCTCATTATTAATTAATAACTAATTAATGATGCACCTAAGAGAAAGCATAAGCTAAAAAAGTAATAATACTCTAACAGTCGCAACTATTTCAGATTGATTTTCTTGAGTTTTAGAGCATTTTTCTTTATCAAAATCAACTCTAGACTTTTTTTATAGTTTTTCATCACTCTTATCATTGCTTGCATAAAATATTCAACAAGTTATCCCTTGATGGTGTGATTATATTTCTCCAATTCTTGATACTTAATTTTGTAGCTATCTAGTTCAATTTGTATTTTTTTTAATTGAACACTATTGCCTTTAAAAGTTTCATCAAGTTTTCTCTTTTATTCACTTAGTTGATGAATTTATTTAGTCATTTGGTTGGTAGTAGATTCATGTTTCTACTTCAATGCTTCCTTTTCTTGTTTAAGTTGATTTATCAAATCTGCATCATTTTCAAATTCCTCTTGTATCTTTTCCACAATTTGCTTTTGATTCCTAGAAGGTTCAAGTTGTTCCTTGAGCTTTCTTATATATCCTTCAGCTATTTTTAGTTTGGATTTTGATTCATCATTATTATCTTTTTATTTACCCAAGTCTTCCAATACTGCTTCAAGTTTCTCTTTTAAATTACTTGAATCCATTTTTATCTCCCTCAAGTTGTTAGGATTTCTCTCCAAGGTCCACAAGCTCTGATACCAATTGTTAGGATCAAGCAATACTAAGAGGGGAAGTGAATCAATATTGTAGTAATTTTATTCTTTCTAATCCAATTCAAACTTAACCATGTGATAACTAAAATAATAACACCTACATAAAGTAAACAACTCATAACACCATGATTTATTCTTGAGGAAACCCTAGCTAAGGGAAAACCCCATTGGGGATGATACCCACAATGATGCACTAAAAATTTTGTGTCCATATTAGGAGATGTTGTCCTATTAGGAGCATAATATTACATTAATAAAAGTTCTTATTAGAGGACAAACCCTATTAGGAGTCTATAACCTTGTTAGGGGTGAATACAAAATGGAGCTATTTGCTCTTACAATGAACTCACTGTCCAATATTACAAAAGTATCTTATAGAAACAAAAATGAACTAAACAACATTTTTTATGCCAAAGTAGTTATAGTAATAGCTTGCAACATCCTCTACATTATCTTTACATCACAATTCATTACACTACATAATCATAACTTCACATCTCAAAACATATATACTCGATCTTATAATATTTCCAGTCAGCTCACAAATACATCACAAAATGTGTCCAACACATAATTACATAGTCAGCGATCATATATCCATAAAGATAGGGTAGGACCAAAAAAAATCCAAGGTAGCACTTCAGTATTCCACATGTTACTCCCTTAATCATCATGACTAGTCATTTACCCTGTTTAACTATTATATTGTCTTCGCATACCAAGATCATGTTGTAACTTTCTCCATTCAACTCCAAAATACATGCAACCTTAACTAAAGGTCTATTAGATCCCATAATACATTCCTCTAAGCTCACATTACTTAATTCCTCATATATTGTGCTCACAAGGCAAAACTGTATGACTGTACCCTATCAACTACTTTATGGACTTAGTCATTTTTCTAGTGCGAACATCCAAAGCTAGATTGTACTCCAAACAATCATTCCAATAAGTAGTGTTACCATAAATGACAACATATATGCCATAGTCATCTACCCACTTGCCAACAAAATAAAATCAAAATAAAGAAATATGATGTATCATATATCAACACTATTAACAAACCCAGATCTGTAGACAATGATACTCACAAAGTGCAAGAAAATGTTAATTATTTCCCAGTAAACATAGACAACAACATACAAGTAGTGGTGCAACATGAGGCTAATATTTCCAATGGTTAGAACCTGGAGAAGAGTCATGGTAGCAAGAGCAACAACTCTATAGGGATCCTCTTGATATTAGACACAATTGGGAAGGAACCTAATACCAATGAGATCAAAAAGGGGGAGATAGTAGTTGTGTGAGAGTGTTTACACCTTCATAAAATTAGGACAATTAACAACAGTTCTATGAAAAGAAAATAAAAATTTAATCTAAATAATTGCATTTAACATCCATATCATCTCATGGTTCTCTATCTAAGCTTTGCTAATAGAGCTCTCAACCTTATTCTCTACTAGTGACAATCCTAGAATGAGAAAATTATGATAAAATGCCTAAATCTAGCTCTCAATTCTCAATTTGATACAAAGATTAACTCAAATGCTCATGATAATGCTCTCAAATCTCACAATTTGCTCTCAAAATGCTCAAGATATTGCTCAATTGCTCTCAAATTTCCTAGAGTGATGTCGTTATGCATTCAAATTTTCTAGGATTATTATGCTCTCAAAATTATTTCTATTTGTAGTAAAATCCCAAGGGCAGGGGGTAGAGTTACTTGATCATGGTTTAGCCTTGGTTGAGTAAAAAGCTTTGAAATGTTTTCAAATGGGGGGACAATTTAAATTATTGTCTCAAATGTTTGGACAAGTAGACAAATTTGAGTGATTGAGATTCAAAGTTGAAAATGAGTGATGGAGATTCAACAACTCGGAGCGATCCATGTGCATTGTGTTCTCAATTCTTATTGGTTGCTCAAATTATGTTGAAAGATATTAGGATTAAATAAATTCCATCAATTAATTAAATTAGCCATGTAGGGGAATAGGTTCAATTTGATTTTTGATTTAAAACTATACAATTAATTGATTAAAATCAATTACATAATGTGATTGATCCCTTTAAGCTTGTATTTAATTATTTGATGTCATGATTTGATTTTTCCTTTGATTTAAATGATTTTGTCCAATTTTCATTAATAAATGTCCATTTAAAATTGATTTGATCCATTTTGATGAAAATTAGAGCATTTGGCTAAGATTTTGTAAATTTGAATGATTCTAAAATACCTGCCCAGTTTTGGGTGTCTACAAATGCCCCTCTTTGAATTGATGTGTGTAGCACTTTGATTCAAAGAGAATTGCATGTCCTGATCACTAATTCAACACTTGATTGATTGATACAAAATTGATTTGAAACCTAATTTGAAATTGATTTGATTGATAAAACCTGATTTGAAAATGATGCAACATACCCCGGATTCAATGTTGATGCAGATTTGATGTCTAATGATGCCCCCTCAGAAATGAAACAGATTGATCACCAGATAGAAAAATATGATGAATTTGATTAAAAATAGATCCAATATATTTTCATTTCTGGGAAACATTGATGATAATGAAGGCCTCAACAAATGCCCCAGTTTGATGAAAGAATTTGATGAGAAAAGCTATGATTGAGAAAATGTTGTTGATGTTTGAGATAATTTGATGATGCTTGGATATCACTTGATGTCAGTCAGAATCACTTGGTTGATGTTGTATTAATGTCAATTGGATAGGATAGATATGTTGATGGATAGATATTTTTCTCTCACGATCGAGAGAGACAAAACAATGATTTTCCTTCCTCAAGATATAGAGTTAGGAGATTTGATGCACTCAAGATGAGAAAATGGATGATAGGATAACTTGATTGATGTTACATGATAAATTGGATGATTTGACTAATTGATATTCGATTGGATTGGATTTGATGAGAAGATTAATGGTGAGAGGCTGATAGATAGGGTCATTTGATATGAATCAGGTGTAGATGTAGATACAAGTAATGAAGAGAATTAGGTTTCCACCAATTGATTAGATGATTTCCTTGATGATGATTTTATATCATGTTATATATTTATTGATTAGGACTTTGATGTATCATTTTGTCGATGATATTGTATCTTGATATATAGATTTGATGGATCTTTGATGTTATGGACATTTATATGATTATGGACTTTCCTTGATTCTCGTGATGTGTTTATGTGAGATTATCTTTATATGCAGCTCTATATGATGTTTATTATGCATTTAATTTTGATTGTGCTATGGATGCAATGTATCTTACATCTGATATAGATAAATGAATGCAAATGATAATGTAACTTTAATATGTTTTTCTGATTTTCAATGTATGGATGCAAATGTTTTATTATGGAAATATGGATATATAATGAATGCAACTATGTTTTTGATTTTTTTGATGTATGAAACTCTTAAAATGCAATCCTGAACTAAATGTATGCAAATTATTAATGATTAATGAATATTTTTCTTTTTCTTTTTAGATATAAGGATAATGAATAATGAGTAATGCTATGAATGAATGTAAAAGATGATCTCACATTATTGATTTGAACCAAGGATAAGGTGTTTAATTAAACCCCCCTTAATGATTGATCAAGAAAATAAATGAACCCCCTTTCACTTGGAAAAATACCACAAACCAATCACTTAATCTAACATGAAAATGCAATGCAACTAATTGTCACTAGCTTTTTGCCAAAGAACTGCAAAAGAGAAATATTTTCATCATTGAGCATTGTGGGACCGGAAATAAAGTACAACCATCACTGACCACATCATGATGATATGAATACTACTTTATATCACATTTGGTAACCTTTTAGGAAACTATTATAAATCTCACTAGTTGAATAACCAACTATGGGAGTATGAATACCAGTTTCAACGGATTCAATGTTGCAATTGGATTTTGGTATTAAGATATGAAAGATATAAAGAGCCAAGGTATCTATTTTTGTAAACAAACAAAGGTCAACCCTCCACCCTATATGTGAGTCCTCAATGGTTCTTTAATGACCATGTCATTAGACAAATTCACATAAGTTGTTGGATCTCCCTCAAGACAGTCACTCAAAGGAAAGAAAAATATCATGTCTCCATCATCACCAATCTAGTCGGGACAACATCGATTAGCTAAAAAGATATGATATAAAGCCAATAAAGATCATCAAAAAAAACTTCAAGTGTTTTGCAATGTATCAATATTTTCAAGAAGAATTTCCAAACATTCTGATCATTTAAGTGATGTCAATTTTTAATCCTGAATAATAAATTCAATGAAGGTTCAAGGATCAAGTTGTAGGATCAAAAATAATTGGTTGTGAACAATGATATCCATCAAAGGTTCAAAAAAAATCCTTCTTCTAAAGCTCTGATAAGTCCCTTTGATGTGTGACTGAAAGTAGCACTATTGAATCTGTTTGTACCAAAAATCTAATCCTTTCCTGCCCCCAAGTTATAGATGTGATCCTGTGACAAACTTAGGGCAATATGAAACCTAAAATGAAACAATGCAGCTAAAAGGTTTTATTATGACTATGCACAAATGACAGATGCAATGAAGAGTTACAAGTGAGATGCTAGAAATGCAATATGTACACATGCAACTAGGAAAGACTTAGGGGAACAAAAGGCACTTGATTGCCAAGTTTTCACCTTTTGGGTTTATTGTTTTGTTTTGTTTTATTTTTTGAACTTTTCTCAATGTTTTTGATCTTTTTTATTTTCTCATGTACAAAAGTGATGCTTGAGTCATCAGATACACACTCATCTGATGCTCTTTCTTCTAATACTCTCTCATTTGATTAGGTGTGAAACCTCTTTAAATGGATGCTATTAATGGGCTCTTGTAATTCTTCCCCATCACAGTTGGCTAATATGTAAGTCCCAATTCCAAAAGAAGAAACAATGATAAAAGGACCAAGCTAATTTGCTTCCCATTTACCCTTCTTTTCCCTTTTCGCTTGATTTTTAGGGTTCTCCCTTAGCACTAAATCACCCTCTTGAAAGACTCTTGGTTTAATGTGTTTGTTATAGTTCCTTGAAATCCTATTTTGGTAAACTTTCAAATGTTTGTAGGCTTGTGCTTGATGTTCCTCTAACAATTCCAATTGTTGAAGTCAGACAACCCTATAATCCTCATCCATTATTAATCCTTGAAATGATACTCTTAGGGATGGGATTTCAACCTCCAAAGGTAAAATAGCTTCAGCTCCATAAACTAATGAAAATGGTGTAGCTCCTATAGGTGTCCGGATACTAGTTCTATAAGCCCATAAAGTTGGGTTGATTTGTACATGCCAATCTCTTCTCGATTTGTTCACCGATCTCTTCAATATTTTAAGGATATTCTTATTGGTAGCCTCAGCTTGTCCATTTCCTTGTGGATAGTAAATGGAAGAAGAGTGATGGGTAATATGAAAAGTATCACAAAGCTCATCCACATATTTGTTCTTAAATTATTTTCCATTATCGGTAATTATGGCATGAGGAATACCATATCTACAAATGATGTGATTAAGGATGAACATAGAGATTTGTTTTCCTATAGCAGTGATCAAAGGAATGGCCTCTACCCATTTAGTGAAGTATTATGTAGCCGTGATAATGTATTTGTGCCCATTAGATGGTGGATAAATCACGCCAATCAAGTCAAACCCCCATTGATAAAATGGCCAAGGTATAACAAAAGGATGTAGTTCTTGAGCCGGTACATGTATCATATCACCATGATATTGACATTTTGTGCATATCTTAACAAAGTGACAAGCATCCTTTTCTAAGGTTTTCCAAAAATACCCCATGCAAAGGATCTTCTTAGCTAAGTTTAACCCGCTTGAATGTGACCCACAAATGCCCTCATGGACCTTGCATAAAGCTACCTTAGACTCATCTTCCTCTAGACATCTAAGTAAAGTTCCATCAAGACCCTTATGATACAATGTGTCAGAAAGGATAATATAATGAGCTGATTGTCTAATGAAGTCTCATTTTTGGGCTTGGGATTGGTTTAAGGGTAATACTTGGTCTTTAAGGTATGTATAAATAGGACCGTACCAAGGTGAGTCATGTCCATTAAGTAAATCAATAATTTGGGTATCAGGAAGGTCAAATGCTAGTTTTTCCAACTCCTCCACCAAGAATTCGTACCTTTCATTTTGATCAAGCTTTTGGAGTAATGAAGCCAAGGTAGCCATTGCATCGGCAGCTCTATTATTCTCTCTTGGAGTTTTCTCAAGAGTTATCAACACAAATTATTTTTTCCAAGCATCAATCATTGTCTTTTAAGGCATTAACTTTTCATCTTTTGTGTTGTACTCATCATTGACTTGATTGATCACTAATTGAGAATCACCATATACTTGTAGCTTGGTAATATTCCATTCTAAAGCCATCTTGATACTAATGACTAAAGCTTCATACTCAGCTATGTTGTTGGTACATTGGAATAAGAGCTTGTATGATTTAGGAATAGTATACCCTTGAGGGTAATCAACAATATGCCAGCTCTAGAACCTCCTTGTGTGTATGATCCATCAAAGTACAATTTCCATGTCTTAGCTTGTATATTGACAATTGTTGCATCAGGAAAGTCCACTTGAATGGGATGTGTAGAAACCAATGGATTTTAAGCTAAGTGATCTACTATCACTTGTCCTTTAATGGCCTTTCTATCCACATATTCAATATCAAACTCACTTAACGCCATGACCCATTTTGTTGTTCTTCCCGTTAAGGCAGTTTTGCTAAGCAAGTATTTCAAAGGGTCAATCTTTGTAATGAGCTTCACTTTGTGCTTCAACATGTAGTGTCTCAATTTTTGAGAAGCAAAGACAAAAACTAGGCATGCTCTTTCCATGAAGGTGTAGTTTAATTCATTCTTAAATAATGTTCGGCTCAAATAATAAATAGCTCTCTTTTCCTTGATCATCTTCTTGTGCCAAAAGAACTCCTAAAGACCTTTCAGTTGCTGATATGTACAAAAGAAATGGTTTGCCTTTGATAGGAGGCATTAGAATTGGTGGATTGATTAAGTAAGTCTTCAACAAAGTAAAGGCCTTGTCACATTCTTCATCCCATGTAAAAATGGTGTCTTTGTGGAGCAATCTAGCGAATGAGTGACACTTTTCAGCTAGTTGAGAAATGAATCTCCTTATTGATTGAAGTTTTCCTTGAAGAGACATCATTTGGCTAATGTTTCTAGGAATTTCCATGTCCATGATTGCTTGAACCTTTTCGGTATCTACTTCAATTCCTTTTTTCGAAACTATGTATCCTAGTAATTTCTCAGATTGAACACCAAAGGCACACTTTTTTGGATTGAGCCTTACTTTGAATTGTTTCAAGCGTGTAAATATCTTCTCAAGAATTTTTAAATGATCCTCTCTTTGATATGACTTAGCCAATATATCATCTACATAATCTTCTAATAAGGTGTGAATCATATCATGAAAAATGCTAGTCATTGCCCTTTGGTAAGTAGCTCTAGCATTTTTGAGGGTGAAAGGCATTACATTCCAACAAAAATTTCCCCAAGGGCATGTGAAGGCTGTCTTTTCTTAATCTTCAAGTGCAATTTTAATTTGTTTTTATCCACTAAAACCATCCATCAATGAAAACATGGAGTGACCAGCTGTTAAGTCCACTATTGCATCTATGCTTGGAAGTGGAAAGTCATCTTTGGGACATGCAAGATTAAGATCTCTAAAGTTCATACATATGTGAATGGATTTGTCATGCTTGGTAACTGGTACAATATTTGATATCCATTCCACATAAGCAATTTCTCTTATGAACCCCACTTTTAACAATTTCTCCAATTCTACTTTAACTAGAAGAGCTATGTGTGGATGCATTTTCCTCAATTTCTACTTGATAGGTTTAACTCTTGGTTTGACATTCAAGTGATGCATGATGAATTTTGGATCTAATCCCAGCATGTCAGCATAGGACCATGCAAAATTCACTTTCTTTGCTTGGAAAAAATTTATGAAATCCTTTCTCTCTAAAAGTGTAAGTGAAGCTACTAATGTATGAATTTGGGCTCCAATTTGTTCCAATATTGACTTTCTCCATTGGCTCTATAAGAATTGGTGATCTTTCTTCCTCATGTGCTGGTAAGGTATCAACCTCTCTTCCTTAGGTGCCACAGTTGGGTTTTCACCATCAGAAACATCCTTTATTTTTACTTTTCTTGGTTCTACTACTGCCACATGGTGGTTTTCACTACTAGAACTCTTCAATGTTTTACCTTTTTATCATTTTTTCTTTTAGATTAAGAGGTTGGACCCTTGCCTTTCTCATCATGTTTAGAGTAAAATCATCAGTGGAAGAGGGCTCAACCGCATTTAGGTATTATGTCATTGCTTGGTCATTGGGAAAGTATAGTAAATCATTTGGTTCGGTTAAGGCCCAATCAATAAGTTTGGGATGCATTAAGGATAAAGATTCAATTGGAAAGTTGTCATTGGTTGGGTTTAAGGACATGACCTCATTAGATGGTTCATACATTGTATCATTAAAGTCAATAACATGAGCTTGTTCTAGATGATCCATGGAAGAAGGATCAAAGTTTTCTTCACTTGATTCCTCTAAGACTTCTATAGGAAAGAAGACATGCGGGTTAAACCTAACATTCGAATCACCCCCCCATGAAGGTACCCAAGGTTCGCCTACCCATGGATGATTAATGTGTGCTTTCCCTATAGGAAGTATCTCTGGATCTTCACTATCTTGAGTTTGTTCTTTAGGAACATTAGTATAAGAATGTATTATGACAATCTCTTTGTCATGGCAAGAATCTTCAGTTAAATAATCCCACTCATATTCTCTGGAATCATCACTATCAATATTGGACTCTACCATGTTCACTTGTTCATAGAAATCATGCATAGGGCTAGAACTTTCTCCTTTGTGTTGATAACCTATTCCTGATTTTTCTTCCTTTGATCTCCAAGAAGGTTCAATAGGTTCAAGAAAACCTCTATTTATCATACCTAAGGGTCCTCTTCCCTTATACCCCATTTTTTGCATAATTTCAAACCCCTTTCCATATTGGTCAGTTTGGATATTGATGTGTTGAACGCTTTCCACAGGATTGTTTGAAGTATCACTTTCATCTTTATAAAGCCATTGTAGAACCTCATTGTCTTCTTTCTCAAGTGTTGACTTGTCACTCTCTTTTACAAAATGAGAGTTGTATTTATGAGGAGGATGGACCTTGGAAGGTTTTCCATGTGTTTTTTGGGAAGTAGGTAAATCAAATAGGGAAACAAAATATTCCCCTACTCCTTTAGAACCGATTCTGCATTTTCTTTTTTGAACTTGTGCATCATCTCACTCATTTGTTTATATTGGTCTTCTTTGGATTTGTCTCTCTCCTCTTTGGCAGGTTTAGAAAGTTCCACCTCTGGTGTGGATGTTTTACCTAAATTCTCATTTGAACTTGGACCCTCATAACTCACTTTTTCTTTTCCCTTAGCCGATGTAGTTGAGTTAGTTTGAATAGGGTTTGAGGTAACATTTGATGTTAACTTAGGATCATCACCTTTAGTTTCTTCAATGGTAGTATTTGGAACAATCCCTTCTCTATTATGAGGAATGAATAATTCATGAAGAGGCTTCAATGTGTTGCAATATTGAAAAGGATTTGAATCCCCTCCAACTGTGATTTCTTCTCCCATGTGTGGAAATTTGATACATTGAAGGTATGTAGAAGGAACTGCTTGCATTTCATGTATCCATGGCCTCCCCAATAAGATGTTATAAGTTAATTTCATGTTTAGGACTTGACATTTGGTGTCCTTTTTTATGGGCCCAACTTGAATAGGTAAGACAATCATACCTTTTGAAGATCTCTCCTCCTCATTATAAGCTTTAATGGTAATTTGCTTCTTAGGACTAATAGAAGATTCAAATAAATATAAGGAATTGACAAGGTTTAAAGTGAAAATATTAAGACCAACTCCCCCATCTATGAGAACTCTCTTAACCCTATGTCTTTGAATGAGGACTTCTATATGCAATGGAAAATTTTGAGGATGAGTGATGGACATATCATCTTGCTCTAAAAATGAGAGACAATGTGGTGGAATGAGGTGTCCCACCATGTTTTGAAAATTTTCTTCCTCCAAGTTAATAGGAACATTAGTCTCCACTAGGGATTTTTCCAAGATTTCCTTGTGATTTGGAGATAATTTTGACAACTCCAAAATAGAAATTTGAGCTGGAGTCTTTTGTAATTGGTCCACCAAATTATATGGCTTTGTTGTTGTAGATGGTTGTTCAGCCAAAATACTTGATTGTGTAGGACCAATAGGTTTAGGATCAACCCCTTGTAGGGTAATCCTTGAAGTTTTCCCCCTAGTGATAGCATAAGATGTTTCCTTTTTGGGTTGTTCCTTGATTACAACAATATTAACAACATGCTCATGTTTGGATAATGTGTTGATAGTGTTATCATAATAATGAGCAAAGTTGACATTATTGTTGCCTTGTTTATTCGAATAGGAAGATTCACCCTTCTCATGGTTATAGAAAGGTTGCTTAAAGGCCATGTGATCTTCATTGTTTTGAGGCCCTTCTATCTTGATCACACCATTGTCAATCAAATCTTGTACCATGTTTTTCAAATGGAAGAAATCATTTGTTGTATGTCCTCTATTTTTGTGGTATTCACAATGACTAGACTCACTCCACCAATTGGGCTTGTTTCGTGGTTCATATGGTTGAGTTCTAGGTAAATCAATAATCTTATTAGCAATTAGAGTTCTTAATGCATTCTCAAGGGGTTCACTTAAAGGTGTGAATGTCCTCTTGGGAGATGGTGCAAAGTATACACACTAAGATGTGCACTTCTCTAAGTCATTACTTCCAAGAGAATCCATGGATTGGAAACCTTGAGAAAGCAACCTAGAGCTCCCTAGGCATGGAGTCACAAGGATATTTAGAATGCTCTCAGCTAGAACTATTAAGCCTATAATCTTGCTAGTAAACCACACAATGGGAGATTCAAAGAGACAAGGACAAGAATGCCAATATCCTCAAGAATCAAGATGAAAATGCAATGCAACTATGCTAGAAATGAAGATGCAAGAATGAAACTATGCTATGAAAATGAAAGTATTACAAGCCTTTGCTAATTAAGCTAGGTGAGCTAAGCTAGAACTTGAAAGGAAATCTAAGCTAAGAAAGCATAAACATGAAGCTATGATGCAAGAATGAAAGCTAGAATGCAAGAAGATCTCCAAAGCTCCAAAGTCACCAAGAAATCCTGTAGCATAAGATTAATATTCAAATTTTGGATCCTAGAATGAGAAGAGAGCTCTTCTTTTATAAGAAATGAGAATCAACGGATGATGGAGATTAAGAGGCAAAAGATTTGATCAAGGGTGGAGTTTGAAAGAGGGATCAATCCATGTGCACAAGTCTCCTCCAATGATAAAGAAGTGTTGACTTTTGAGTCTCATGTGAGATAAAAAGGCCTTTTCTCCTTTTTATAAAATAAGAATAATGCTTTATTTGTCCATCTTAGGATAAGAGGAAAGTGGGGGTTTTTTATTTAATAAAAGTGGAAGGAATTCCTTTTAAATAAATAAAGACTTAGGATAAAATGGTTAGCCCATAGAATAAAATTGAATAAATGATAGAATTAGGATTTGATCAAGGAAATTGATTTAATTTGAAAAATATTGATTTAAAATATTGATTCAGGGAATTAATTGGTTCCATCATTTGATAAATTGAAGAATGGGGCCCAAAGTCTAGGCGACCATTTCAGAGTGCATACATTTGCCCCTCTTTGACTAATGTGAGATCGATTTGGGATCACATGTAGTCAAAGAATGGAATTGAAGTGTGAGATTGATTTGGGATCACAAAACAACCCAGATGTGTGTTTGATGGATGGGAACACATCAAGACAAAGATAAGCTGATTGAAAAAGATAAGGCCAACACCCCTGTAAATAGGTAATTGTCAAGTCTAAGATAAGAGATAAGAATCTCAAGGTTCGATTGATAAGCTGAATCAAGGATTGAAGTTTGATAGGTACTGCCCCCTCATGATCGAAATCAAAATCAGGTAGACGAGAGACAATAAATTGATAAATTTGATCAAATCACTAGAAATCATAATCAAAGATGGAAGATGATAGGATAACCATCAAGCAGTGAAGATATGCCCCAGTTTGACTAGGTTTGACTAAGCAAGAAGATGAAGTAAAACCTCAAAGAGATGAAGTGAATGAAAATGAATGAAAGACTAGAAGGTTGAGAGAGATGGGGGTGAAGAAATGAAGATGCCCCAGTGAAGATCGAAGGACTAGGCCTCAAAAGGTCAGCCAACTGCGCAGAAGGAGAAATTTTAAAAGGCAATTTTGACTATCAAGATGAACTCGGATTTCAATCCCGAAAATGGATTTAGGATGTCAAATTAGCTAGTGGTGTAATTTTCACAAAATTTTGAGATGTTTTGAAAATTGGTCAAAAAGTCAAAATGCTATATAAGGGGTAAAAAGGTCATTTTCAAATTCATTTGTCTTTTGTGATATTGAGAACTTTGAAAGCTCAGAGAGAGATTATGGCCCAGCAAGCAGTGATTCCAGTCCACACACATCGATTCAAGCTTGGTTGGTTGCACAACCAGCCTCCTCAGTATGGTGCCCCGATAAGTTTACAAAAAACTAGCTTTTTGAGTCATTTATGACATTTTAAAACATGTTTTTTAATATTTCAAATTATACTTATGCGAAAGTTCGTACGACAATTTGAAAGTATCGCACACCTTTGATACCCTTTATTACACGATAGTTCACGGGTCCACAAAGTATTGCATAGGTGTTCAATCCAGTATCACATGATACTGGATGAAACATCATGCGATCTTGTGCGAACTATCATATACAAAAATAGTATCGCACTGCTATTGAGGAAAGTATCACATGATACTATATCAAAAAAATAGTATCGCAATAGTGTAATATGAAACATTGCATGGTTTGAATTTAAACAATATAACATGGGTCTAGACAATTTTTGTGTTTAGTATTCTTTGTACTATTTTTAGACATCCATCATGATATGTTCTGACATTTGGTTTGGGGTTATGGCTTACAAGAGACTTTTCTAGCACTAATTATCAGAGCTTTGAGAGTGACCAGACTACACTACGTCAGAGATCTAGATACTCCTGGAAGAGATGACCTGATCAGCATGGGATTCAGGTTTCTACTAGATATGCCCCATATTCAGGCAGATCACAGGTTGTTGATAGCGTTGGCTAAGAGGTGGCATAGTGAGCGCAACACCTTTCATTTGCCAATGGGAGAGGCGACGCTCACCTTAGAGGACATCTATTGGCTCCTACGGATACCTAGCCATGGTGATCTAGTGAGTATAATCATCTTTCTAAATGTGCATAGATGTAAAGTTTCCATATGATAGAAACTAACATGATTTTTCTGTTGGCGCAGGTATACTATGATTAGGATCCAACTGAGGGGTGATAGGCCATCTAGGACATGTTCCAAGACATGACCATCATTGATAGACACCTCAATTGGGACCGACTAATGGAGGAGTTTGGTCGTGATTACCTGGTTCCATGCATAGTGTGCTCGATAGTTGCACAGGCCCTTATCATTGATAGGAGCCAGAGAGGGTTCCCATTGGGCTGGGGTAGATTAGTTGTTGATTTGATAGCACACCCTCAATGGATGGCATGGGCCCAGCTATCCTAGCTGATATGTACCATGAGCTCCATGAGATAGTCTATAGGGATAGCAGGACATGGGCATGCGGTGTTGTTCTAGCACAGGTATGGGCATGGGAGCACATTGTTATTATGCACCCACATGTGTAGCCTAGGGAGCGAAGATGCCCCTACATATATAAATATATGGGATTCATCAACCAGCCCCATAGCGGAGACCTCACATACTATAGGAGGCTCCTAGATGAGCTCATAACTTTTGAGTGGAGACCATACATGGCTTGTGAGAAGTGGAGCGACCGAGAGCAAGAGCTTAGGTATATGCTATGTAGCCAGCCACTATTAGGTTGCCACTCTGAGATAGTTGAGAGATTTGTGATCACTCGAGTCTGGAGGCAGTTTGGATGATAGTAGAGGGTACCTACGGAGACTACCACATATGCCCAGGCTAGGGATGAGGAGGGACAGGGATGGCTGTCGATGTTGGACTACCAGTAGGTAGCATAAGAGACTACAGGTATACATAGGGAGCCATGGGATTACCTTCTTGATATGGCAGATGCAGGTGCGAATGCAGCCTACAGGGCAGAGTGGTGGAGACAACCATTCCCACGTTTTACTATTCTAGATGCATAATCGTTGGCATAGGGTGATGATGGGAGTGATGGGGATGGGGGAGACGGGGGAGGGAGGGTGAGAGAGAGAGGATAGGGATCAAGATTAGGTGGCCGAAGATGGTCATAGAGACAAGTTTCTGATGATGAGGAGGAGGATGCGGTGAGATTAGTTTGCCAACGGGTGGACGCAGGACAGGACTAGCCTGCAAAGAGGGGAGGGGAGGATCTCAAAGCCAGGATCCAAGTTTTAGAGGTTGAGATACAATAGCTCATGATCACTATTGTCATGCGAGATCAGCAATTAGTAGATGCATGAGCCAAGATAGATTGGTGAGAGAGGGTAGCACAGGCCGACGCAACAGAGATCTGAAGAGAGCCAGCATGAGCTACATATTATCATGGATTATATATAGCAGTCATCCCTATGACACAAAGAGTGCCACTCTACTCTGAGAAGGTAGGCAAATCTGATGTGGTACCAGATAGAGTGGCAGCACCACCTCCACCACCACGTGATGGGGAGAGTTAGACTTAGGTCTAGGATAGATGTATAGAGTCATATCTTGGGACATCATCCAGATTTTGGATCCCACATTTGTATTTTGTATCATCACACACACACACACACACAAATATATATACATATATATATATATATATATACATATATATATATATACATATATATATATATATACATATATATATATATATATATATATATACATATATATATATATATATATATATATATACATACATACATATATATATATATATATATATGTATATATATATATATATATATATATATATACATACATATATATATATATACATACATATATATATATACTAGATTTGTGATGTATCTTGTGTATTTGTCCCACTTGTGATGGATGTTTCAGTTTTATTGTCTTGTTATATTGCTCAAAATGTATGATATATGCTTATAAATGCTCATGTATAGTCTCTCTCGTAGATGTATGTGTAGTTCTCATGTTTATGATATAGACTCATGTTCTTGAAAATGATCTCTTTATGATATAGATATGATGATAAGATTAACTCCTTGTGATGACAAGAAAAGGATGTGATGTAAAAGATAAGGAGTGAAAGACATGATCGAGAAAAAAAGTGAAAGGTGAATGCAGTTGACCGACAAGTCCGTGAAAGATGAGAGGAGAGCTCTCTCCATATGCAAGATGTAGAACTAAACTAACATGAACTTAAGAATGCAAACTATTGTGAAAATTGGTTTACTTGCAAGGTTACAAAGCTATTAGACTCTAATAATCATCATCAAGCATTATTGGTAGCGTCACAAGATCATACAATGCACACTAGTATAACTATGTGAATCTGAATATGATCTATATCAGATAGATATGTGGGAATCCCACCTAAGCATCAAAGACATATAGGTCAAGATGACTAGTGTAGTGAGGTTTCCTAAGTTTAGTATAGCAAGATTATGCTCGCATCGAAACACAAGAAAGTCAAGATGACTATAAGCATGCACTTGCAAAAAACAATCAAGGGTAATACATTGTAGATCCTAGTGTCAAGTGGAACAAGCATAAATGCTCATGACAGTTAAGATAAAAAAAATATACCCACAAGTAGAAAACAAATAAAACATGTCCTCGTGCCCCCAGTCTTCTAGCTCGGCATCATCAAAAACTATTAGGGAGAGAACACTCATCAAAAAAATTATCATAGACAACACACACAGAAATAAAGTCAAATAAGTCTCAGCAAGTCAAGTGTTTAAGTGTGTGTGTGTAGGTCATAGAATCAAACTAAGTATCACATCTGCTAGTGGAAAATATCATATCATGGTAGACTATGGGTAGGATATCTAATAAGTGTTGAGAAACACTTGACACTGGGAAAGTGTTGAAAAACATAGTTGGGGTGGTGTTGAAAAATGTTGTTTGCAAGATGTCCTAAAGACAAACGCATCCAAGAGACCAAAGCTAACATAGTTATGCCCCTTAGACAAAGACAAAGACCAATTCCAAACCAAGGCAACAAGGACAAGGCATGATGGAGAAAGGCTAAGTGTCGAGGATGTGTGCTAAGAAACAAGGGTGCAAAGGCCGCAAGTAGCGCATGTTTCCAGGTTTTCACCAATTGACAAATTTTTTTATTTTTTCAATTTTTTTTTATTTTTGCTACCAAGGTGCCTGTTTTCAGGTTTTCACCAAGGCACTTTTTCTATTTTTTTAAATTTTTTTGCGATTTTTATTTATTTTTTATTTTTTTCAGGACTTTATATGCTTTTTAGGATTTTTTTCAGCATCAGATATGATTTTTTTGGGGATTTTTTTAGGATCAATAAATATATACAAAGGATGCCCCCAGACAGAACAGGCATCATGGATAGAACTTCTTCAGGTGCAAGATATTGATAGGATCAGGGAGCTGCTCTCCCTCTTCAGTAGATAACAAATAAGCACTTGTCCCAAAAGCAGTAGTAATGATATAAGGTCCAAGCCAATTAGGTTCAAATTTACCCTTTTGATCTCTATGTTGTTGGTTCTTAGGATTTTCACATAGGACAAGATCTCCCACTTGGAATTCTCTAGGGTGAACCTTCTTGTTGAATGCTTTGGATGTACACTTTTGATAAACCCTCATATGGTCAAATGATGCTTTACGTTTCTCATCTAGAAGTTCTAGCTCTTGGAGTCTCATGGCGCAATAGTCTTCATCTGTAACTAGACCTTTGAGGGAAACTATAAGGGAAGGAATCTCCACCTCTAAAGGTAACACTGCTTCAGCACCATAGGTAAAGGCAAAAGGAGTAGCCCCTATAGGAGTATGAATACTCGTTCTATAGGCCCACAAGGTCAGATTTATCTGTAAATGCCAATCTCTACCATTCTTATGAACTATTCTATGGAGAATTTTAAGAATGGTTTTTTTTGAAGCCTCTGCTTGACCATTTCCTTGTGGGTAGTAAATGGAGGACCAATGTTGTTTAATCTTAATTGTTTGCAAATTTTCTTTAGGTCCTTATTTTTGAACTGACCTCCATTGTCAGTGATAATCTCAGATGGTACGCCATATCAACAGATGATATGGTTTAGGATAAAAAGAGAAATGGTCTTGCCCAAGGCAACAAAAAGTGGGACAACTTCTACCCATTTAGTAAAGTAGTCAGTAGCAGTGATGATAAATTTGTGTCCACCTGAGGAGTTAGGATGAATCTTCCCAACAAGATCAAAGGCCCAGCACTGAAATGGCCAATGAGATATAGAAGGAATAAGCTCCCTGCCTGGAGCATGTATCAGGTGACCACATTTTTGACACTTTTCACAGGATTTTGCAAAAGCTACTACATCCATCTGCATGGTAGGCCAATAGTACCCCGCCCTAAGAAACATTTGAGTCATGGTAAGACCATTGGAATGTCCCCCACAAATGCCCTCATGAATGTCAACTAATGCTTGATCAGATTCCTCCTTTTCTAAGCATCTAAGAAGTGCCCCATCTAGACCCCTCCTATACAAATCACCAGAGATAAGGGTATGGCAAGAGGTGTTTCGGGTAAGGTTTCTATGTTCAGAGTGGTTAAAGGTATCGGGGATAATGCCATCATGAAGGTATGAGTAAATGGCACCATATTGGGATGAGTCACGACCAACAAGGGTAAAAATGACATGGCTTTCTTGGGAGTCATAGATAGGATAATGTAGCTCTTCCACCAGGAATTCAAATCTAGATTCATGTTGTTCTAATTGGAGGAGTGAAGCAAGTGTAGCCATAGCATCAGCTACTTTATTTTCTACTCTAGGGATTTGTTGAAATGTGACAAATGTAAAATACCATCTCAATGAATCAACCATTTTCTTGTAAGGTACCAGTTTGTCATCTTTTGTTTGATATTCTTCATTAACCTAGTTGATGATCAGATGTGAATCCCCATAGATATGTAGCTCTGTGATTCTCCATTCTATAGCCATTTTGAGCCCATTTGTCAAAGCTTCATACTCCACAATGTTGTTTGTACATGGGGACAATAGTTTGTATGTGTATGCAAATTAGATGTCTAACTACTATAAATGATAAATTAACTATTCTAAGATTAATAAATCTAACTAATTACCAAACAACAATAAAGAATACAATTAAAAATGAAGCTAAAACAAAGTTTTACCTTCACCTACCATGTAGCTTGTCTCCATTGCCCTCCTAACCTTGATTTCTTGGATGTGTTGAGCTCTCAAATTTGCAATTTGAAGCTCCTTTGCCCAAGATGATACCAAAGTGTGGAGATTGAATGATTGAATGCAAAACTAAATCCTAATTATGCAAATGAGAAGATGATAGTGTGGATGCTTCACAAAATGATATGAATATGCTTGATAATGAGTGCTTGGATGCTTGATTGCTTGATTGCTTGATTGCCTATTGCTTGAATGCTTGAATGCTTGATTACAAAAATACTCATTAGCTCACAAAGGGTAAATTAGGCTCCTTTTATAGATTTTTGGAGGATCTAAGCCTAGGTGGCACAATCCTATAGTTGAGAATAAAAGGTGGAAGATCCTAGGGCTAGGATTGACTTGGTTGAAGGAGTTGAGAGAAAGGGGGATGTAGTTGGAATGTGAGAGGAAGAATAGGGATGATGTTCCTCTCACATTGACATGGAGGGGAACAAGGTGGAAGGGAAAGACACATGTCAAGTGTCTCACAAAGACCCAAGAGAGAAAGAGGGAGAGAACTTTTCCTCATGAGGACTCTTTGTACAAGTGTCCCATGAGTCACCTTTAACCCTTAGAGGTGGCTTGAGAAGCCCCTTAGGAATAGGGCATGTCTCTTGACTTGGTTTAAGAGAGGACATGTGGTCATGAGACCAAGTCCTATGAGGCCACATAGCCCTTAAGAATAGGACATGTGTGGGTGAGGATAATTATCAATAAATAATTAATAATTATTATTTATTTTAGCTAAAGTGATGTGTCAGGTGACTAGGTAGGTGAGGTGGACTAGAGGACTTAGTCATATTTAGGTGATTGTGTATTTAATTAAATCACTTTAATAAAACTAATTAGAAAACTTAGGATAGAGGAATAAACTATAATGAATTTACTAAATAAATTGAATAATCTATTTAATAAATAGAAGAAATAATTATTAATTAAATAATAAATATTTAATTAATTTATCAAGTCAATATCAATTAAATAATAAATATTTAATTAATTAATGAAGCCATTTTTAAGTGTATACATTTTGCCTCTCTTTGAAATAATGTGTGTGTCACATTGTTTCAAAGAAAATTTCAAGTATTTTACCCTTGCCCCAGACAATGTCTGAGATGACCTATGCATGCTCCTGTTAGGACTAAGGTGACTAAACCTTGGATAATTCCTATTCTTATTATTTGTTTTTTAAATGTACTTTTTGCAAATAATGTAATTAAGTGTGAGTGTACATGTCTAGTTGGCATGTTGATGTGTCACTCCACTTGATGTGTCGGCATCTTGTGCGTAAGGAGATCATGACTGAAATGGTCATGACGGATTCCTATGATGTGTAAGAACTATTTAAGGAATGTGCTATGATAGGTGTAAGAGCATCTTATGACTTGGGCCTATTTGGGCACCCAAGAAGAAGTGGTTAGTGTGTGTAAGAGAATATGCCAAAAATAGGTTGGTATGACAGATTCTCTTACACTTCTCTTGTGATCATTATTTTTGCCAGATTCTATGACAAGCTGTCATAGTCTATTCTAGGGATGGATTCCTATTCATGGGATTGCATGTAACAACTATGTACATGTGGTTTTGTTCATGGGTCTTGGTGGTTGTGCCTATTTTTGGGTCCAGAGGAGTCTATATATATGATGCTGCTCCTATGGGAGAGATATAACAAAAATTTAAGTCTTGTTGGCTTTGTCTCTCATTTCCTGAAAGAACTTGCATTGCAAGTGTATTGTAATATTTGTGTTGAAGATAATACATTGTGTAGGTTTTGGAGTGCTGGGGTTTTTTACCGAAAGGTTTTCCCCAAGGTATATCATTGTGTCATTCTCTATTTTTCAGTATGTATGGTATGTGGTTGCAATATCTTTGTTAAAGTAGTTAACGAATATGAAATTGTAAGGATTTATAAGAATTTCCACAATACTCTCCTATAGAGATTAGTGTAGGAAGCTGTTTCCGCACCTGAGTTTCCTTACAGCCCCCTCGAGAGATTGATGGAAAAAATTAATTTTTTGACTTTTATGGTTTGATTTTTATTTATTTTTCAAGTTGGATAATCAATCTCATGAAAGAAACAGGAGAAAAGATGGGTGAAAACAGGGTGAAAAGGAAGAAAAATGGGAGGTAGGGTTCACACACCAAGCACATAAGGTCCACAGGCTATAAATAAGGCAAAGGGGTCCACAATAGGCTCATTGTGCACACTTGTCATTTGGAGATTAGAGCGCGAGAGAGAGAAGAGTAGAGCCACTAGGATGTTGTTTCCATTGTCAGATCACCGCTTCGAGAGGGCCAGACACTTCCAGCAACCACCCGATTCAGGTGAGCCAGTAGGTGATTCGATCCTCTTTGTCAATTTTTTATTTCCAGCATGATAGAGTAGGATTTAGCATGTGTAGGATAGGTTAAATCATGGGTTAGATTTTTAGAAAAATTTTGTTCTCAACTGGCAAACAAATGCACCATTGTGGTGCATGAATGCGCAGCAACTAGCCACGTTTGTGCAGAAAATCCAAACTTTTGCGCATTTGTTTAGGGCAGTTGTGCATGCATGTTAGAGGAACTTTTTTGTTGTGCAAATGTTAATTAAAAGTGTACATAGGTTCTTTCTGCGCATTTGTTGTGAATTGTTGCGCAAATGTGCAATAAAATTGTGCATGTATGAAAAACTGCGCAAATGTTAAAAGATATTGTGCATGCATTTTTTTGTGTTGCGCATTTGTGTAATTGATAGAATTTGGTCAAATTAGCAAGTCAATTAGGTCAAACTAGATGTTGATAAGCTGATTTGATCTGTCAGGGATTAAATTTGATCGATTTGGTCAAGATAGGCAACATTGTAGCATGGTTGCTAGTTAACCAGTCTTGATGCTAGATGATTGATAAAATCATCTGTTAAAACACGTGATAAAACATGTTTGTAGTTGATATAATAGGATAGATAGATGTTGTAGATCAGTTTATCAAAATCTAATAACTTGATTTTATTTGATTTGGATAGGAGGATATTACCAATATTCTATTGTCATGGGAGAGATATCCCGTCACACAGAATTTGAGACTGGCGCTGTCAGAGACTAACAGACTGTTGATTGGTTCATCCAACTTATATCATGTTATTTACACACCTAAGATTAGGGTGAACCAGAGCATGATGATGGCATTGGTAGAGCGGTGGCACTTGGAGACGAGTACCTTCCATCTTCTGACAAGGGAGATGACAGTCACACTAGAGGATGTATATTGCATCCTCTAGCTACCTATCATAGGGGAGTTAGTAGATTATGATCGGCATGATGGAGTGATGGAGTGTAGAGCCATCTTTGGAGATGATGACAGTGATGAGGAGGAGATCAGCTGGGAGGACATGGTGGACCTGTACGAGCCTCTACCAGTAGTACTAGTAGGAGCGATTGGGGGTTTCGTATGCCCTGATCGGAGATCACATGGATTTGCAGTTGGATGGGGCCGCACTCTACAACAGATGTTGGATGGGACCCATTTTTCTTGGGGTGTCAGCTTATTAGCCCACTTATATCATGATCTTCATCAAGTGGTGTACCATAGGAGTGCATCATTATCAGCAAGCGTCACACTGCTCCATGTTTGGGCATGGGAGCATATTGTTGTGACATAGCTAGTAGCCATTAGATTTTGCAGTGTAGGATAGCCGTATATCCATTTATATTCATCAGTTTTATCTCAGGCAAAATTGGGACATTTAGAGTTATGGCGATATACCTTTGATACACTGGATACAGTGACATGGAGACCATACCTAGGATGTGAGCCCTGGGATGATGAGCGACAGTTGGGATTTTACTTTGAGTCATGATGGCTTATAGGGCAGATGCCCTACATTCTGGAGAGATAGTTGGTCAGCTGAGTTCTGCACTAGTTTGGTAGGATCTAGGGCATGCCTTAGGGAGTTACGGAGTTCGCTAGGACTCATCAAGAGAGATGTGACTGGGGGCCCATGGCTTCATTTGATGTTGTGAGACAGGATTTTTTGGACATGCCATTCCATGCATGGACTATGAGACAGGGTGTTGTGGACCCCAGGATGACTGTTGATCTAGAGTAGTTCCTTAGAGACTTTCTAGTTCCTTGATTGAGTGATCCGATAGCTAGGCCACCAGAGAGGGATCCAGCAGATAGACATTGTGGGAGACATCATGGGCAAGATAGGTGAGGATGAGGGAGAGGAGACGGTGGTGATGGTGGAGGAGGAGATGGAGGAGATGGAGGGAGAGGGGATAGGGCTGGTCCACAGATGAGAGGAGGTGGCGTGAGGTAGAGGGGTTTGATGAATAGGGATGGAGACAGCCTCTGACACAGCTAGCATAGCCAACAGCAGGAGCTCCACTATAAGTACCAGTAGTACTGGTACATATACTAGCTACCCCAGTACAAGGAGCAGTTGTACAAGATGATGTAGACATTTTATTAGCTCAGGGCAGAGTAGTATAGGGTGGACAGATCCCTGATGATGAGCAGGATGTACCGATGGCTGACGTGAATGCTCAGGAGGAGCCAATAGAGATGGACATTGGGGGATAGGATCCCTATTTACAGAGAGATGTTGCAGAGGAGGAGGATCCTGATATTGACTCATTGCTAGTCCAACTAGAAATGACACAAGTGCAGGCAAACCATGTTCATGGTCTGGAGAGGTGGATTGAGAGACTAGAGAGCTAGATGGGACTACTGAGACATGAGCGGGATGCAGCTATTGAGAGACTCAGGGAGTTAGAGATGTTATTAGATGAGCTATAGCACACAGAGGATTTGGGTCCCCATGGAGATAGCTTGAGAGCCATGATACGTGCCAAGAAGGAGATATCCTACTGGTGAGAGGCTTATAGACAGGCAGTCTCGAGGGATCAGTGGATTGGGAGCTACAGAGAGAGCTCAGTGGCTATTAGGACAACGGTTGATGATAGACAGGAACTAGCTGGTAGTGGAGGTGTTTCATCATGCCCTCCAAGAGCACTGACAGGTTTAGGAGATCAGGTCAGATCCTCAGGATTAGGTGGCTCAGCAACACGGGGTCTCATTGCATCTCGCAGACAGCGACAGACAGAATCAGGAGGCAGTGGCTCATAGATTTGAGGGATCATTGTATACACTTGTATCATGTTATCATTGTATCATTATATTTTTGACTTGATGGACACTGACTTTGGAAACATTGTTATGTTTCTTTATATCATTGGACATTTGGACAGTTTTGTTATATTTGATGGACTTTATATGATTGGACTCTATATGATGGACTATATATATACAGTGATGTAGTTCTATCATGATTTGCTTTGATGATTTATATACATGTGCATACTGACATATGCAGGATGTGATGATTTACTTTCTGATGCATAGAATGTATGTCTTAGAATGCAAAATGCTTTATATTATATTTGATATATGTGATGTTGAATGATCTATCATATGATGTTAATATAAATGCATGTCTTAAATGAGTTTACTCTTATACAATGCCATGCGATTACTAATGAAATGATGCAAAGAACAATGTGGATAATGGAGAATGAATGGACATTAAATGATGATGTAAAATGAATGATAATAAATGAATGATGTAAAATGCATATAATGATTTGAAATACATGTAATGGATAATAAATGAATGATGTAAAATGCATATAATGATTTGAAATACATGTAATGGATAATAAATGAATGATGTAAAGGGATGATAAATGATGGTTGTAAATTCATATAATATATGTAATGAATGAAAATGTTCATAAGATGACTAAAATATAATAGTAAATATCCTAATAATAAAAAGATAATGAGATGTTATGGAATTTACACACGTGAAACATGCATGTAATATAAATGGATAATATACAAATGAACACACCTAATGAAGATAATGCATGGCCTAAATGAATTGATTAAATGTTTGTAAGATGTGAGATAAAAACTCAATGTTTTTGTTGTCCAAATGTCCTCAACTTAAATAACAATGTATCTGACACAAGAAGAATGGACTATGAACACAGATAACCTAATAAGAAAGGTAACCTACAAATCCCTATAAAAGGAGATCTGATATGCAAGTTGTGAATTGATTAAATGAAATGCAATATGAAATGAGTATATCTCCACAACTTCATGTAACATCTTAGAACTTCATAATAACTGGAATTTTATTTTCATCATTGAGCTCGTTATGTTGCAAGGAAATGCAACCATCATGGTATAATTAAACCAGGATGACCTGAGCACTTATTGCATGGAGTTTAATGTAGCAAAATGACAAGCACCTAGGTATAATTGAACCGAGATGACCTGAGTTTCATTTGCATAACAAACAAGGAATATTTCCCCCCTCCATTGGGGAACAAATATTTGGAGTTGAGGTATATGTTGGTGTATCACTATTAATAGCATTTGTAGAACAACATGATTTGTATGTTGTCAATACTATTAAATTGATGAAGGCACTTACACACAGACACCCCAATTATTTGTTCCTTTGATTTCATCAGAAAATATCCCACAAACAACAATCAAAGAAAATACCATGCCCCATCTTAGCTATCCTAATCAATGACATATGGGAGTTTTAAACTCATGTCAAAGATATCACGGAATAGAGTAGGAAACATGATAACAATGAAATCCAGATATGAATGCATTATCTACAACAAATCATTCTAACATGCCTATCATGAATATACATTTCTTTTGCCAAAGGATAGTTAAGGTATAGTGATTAGTTCAATTGATGATGTATAGTCAAGAATCGATAGATAAACAGCCATGTGTCGAAGGATAGATTACAGATGTTGATTCATCATAAAGATATCATTGTGAAAGAATGTTTGGTTGTGTTTTCTTATCTGGTGAAAATACTCCATTATGTCCTCTAAGAGTCATGACTATCATAGATCCACTTCCCAAACTAGGTCGAGGACATGCCCCCAACTAGGTGATGGACTGACTTATTATGGATGAAGAAGGACACAACAAGACTAGGACAAAGACCATGACAAATGATCAAGCTATGATGGGGTTTTATTATGGGTATATACAATGGATGGTGTATGAACTGGCCATTTTATTATGATATGTACATGGCGGGAATGGGGACTAACTAGCCATTTTATTGTGGATATATACAATGAATGGACACACTAGAAGAATCCTAATAGATAAAGGAGCTAACTTGATACACATGGCACCTGTTTCCAGGTTTTCACCACATGCTTTTATTGCAATTTTCTTTTGATTTTGTGATTTTTTTTGCATTTTTATGATTTTTATGATTTTTTTGTATTTTTATGATTTTTTTTGTATTTACAAAATATATACATAGCCCTTGCATTGGGATTTCAAGGATAGAACTTCTTGAGATGTATGATGTTAAGAGGTTCATCCAAAGGATCTCCCTTAGGTGTGGACAATTGATAAGCCCCGGAACCATAAATTGTTGTAACTATAAAAGGACCTAACCAATTGGGTTCAAACTTGCCCTTCTTCTCACGATGCAGTTGATTCTTTGGATTTTCTCGAAGGACTAGGTCACCCAACTGAAAGTCTCTGATCTTTACCTTGCTATTATATTGATGAGACATACGCTACTGATAGACTTTCAAATGATCATAGGCTCTTTGACGACATTCATCCAATAGCTCTAGTTCAGTCAACTGTGCAACTCTATACTCTTCATCAAGAGTCCAATCTTTAAGAGTGATACAAAGTGAAGGCAACTGAACCTTGAGGGGTAGGACTACTTTGGATCCATAGACAAGAGAATATGGGGTGGCTCCAGTAGGAGTACGGATGGAGGTACGGTAAGCCTATAAGGTTGGATTTAGTAGGATATGCCAGTCACGGCCAACATCATTGACAGTCTTTTGTAGGATCTTAACAATTGTTTTATTTGACACCTCAGCTTGGTCATTTCCTTGGGGATAGTATATGGTAGAATAGTTATGGGTGATATGGAATTTTGCGCACAGTTCATCCATGTTCTAATTTTGAAATTGTTTCCCATGATCAGTAATGAGATACATAGGTATACCATATCTACAAATGATATAATTTAGGATAAACATAGACACTTGTTTCCCTGTGGCGGTGATTAATGGAACAACCTCAATCCATTTAGTAAAATACTCAGTGGCAATGATAATCCATTTGTAGCCATTTGAAGATGGAGGGTTACTAGCACCCACAAGGTTGAGTCCCCACCAACTGAATGGAAAAGTAGTTGTAAAAGGATGTAACTCTTGTGCTGGAGCATGAATAAGGTTTCCATGTATCTGACATTTCTTACATGCTCTAGCAAAATGAAAGGAATTTGTTTCCATGGTAGGCCAATAATAACCCATACACATGATTTTCTTATCCAAAGAGGGACCACTTGAATGTGTCCCACAAATACCCTCATGTACATCTCGCAAGGTAGTTTGAGCTTCATCATGCTCGAGACATCGTAAGAGAGTACCATCAAGACCTCACCGATAAAGGGTGTTGGATATTAGGACATAGCGGGAAACTTGGTAGAGAAAAGTTCATTTTTTATTTCGGGATGGTTCAGGGGGTAGGATGTCATTTTTTAGATAAGAATAGATTTTTCCATAGATTGGGGAGTCGTGTCTAATTAGATGACGTATAATACTCGTATCAGGATCATCATATGTAGGACAAGTCAGGGATTCCACCAAGAACTCAAAACGGACCTTGGTGTCTTTTGTATCAAACAAAGAAGCAATCATTGCCATTGCATCGACAGCCTTATTATCATGTCAAGGAATCTACTCAAAATTGATGACTGAGAAATATTGTTTGAAGTCATCAACCATACATTTATATGGTAATAACTTATCATCTTTAGTCTGATAATCATCATTAACCTAGTTTATAATCAATTGAGAATCTCCATAGACATTTATTTCAATTGCTTTCCATTGTAAAGCCATCTTTAACCCAATCAGCAAAGCTTCATATTCTGCTACATTGTTGGTGCAAGGAAAGAGCATCTTGTAAGATTTCAGAATTGTGTATCCTTGCAGCGTGACAAAGAGAATACCAGCTCTTGAACCCTGTTGAGTACACGATCCATCAAAATATAGTTGCCATGTTTGTGTAGATAAAGCTAAGATGTGTGCATCAAGAAACTCTATGTGTATAGGTTGGTCATCCGTTAATGGAGCATCTGTTAGCTGATCTACTATACTTGACCTTTGATAGCCTTCTTGTCTACATATTCAATATCAAATTCACTAAGTAGCATGACCCACTTAGCCAATCTGTCTGTCAATGATGTCTTGCTTAATAGATACTTTAAAGGATCAATCTTTGCAATGAGCTTGATTGAATGTGACAACATGTAATGTTGCCACTTTTGTGAAGCAAAAACAATGGCTAGACATGCTCTTTCTATAGGAGAATAGTTTAGCTCATATCCCACTAGAGTGCGACTGATATAGTAGATGGCTTTTTCTTTTCCTTCATGATCTTGCTGAGCTAGGAGAGAACCTAGTGAAACTGTCGTAGCTGAAATGTAGAGCAAGAGTGGCTTGCCTGGAATTGGTGACATTAGAGTTGGAGGATTTGCTAGATATTGCTTGATTTTATTGAAAGCTTCTTCAATCTTATCATCCCATTGGAATAGGATATTTTTATGCAACAAATGTTGAAAGGGATGACTTCGATCTGCTAGTTGAGAAACAAATCTTCAGATGGATTGGAGACGTCCCTGCAAAGATCTTAACTTACTGATGTTAGTGGGGGAAGCCATCTCCATTATTGCTTTAACTTTTTTTGGATCAACTTTGATTCCTTTGGCTGAGACAATGTACCCTAACAGTTTATTGGATGTGACTCCGAATGCACATTTCTTTGGATTGAGTCAAATCTGATACTTTCCCATCCAAGTGAATATTCTATCCAACACTCTCAAATGACCAGCTCTATCTTTAGATTTTGCTAAGATATCGTCAACATAATCTTCCATAATGGTATGCATCATATCATGAAATATTGTGGTCATTGCTCTTTGGTAAGTTGCTCTAGCATTTTTGAGGCCAAATGGCATCACATTCCAATAGTATGTACCCCACAGATAAGTAAAAGTAGTCTTTTCCCGGTCTTCTAGCGCTATCTTGATTTGGTTATAGCCAGAAAAACCATCCATTAATGATAACATCTCATGCCTAGCTGTCAGATCAACAATAATGTCAATATTTGGTAGAGGAAAGTCATCTTTTGGACAAGCTTTATTAAGATCTTGAAAATCAATACAAATCTGGATAGACTTGTCTGGTTTGGAGACAGGGACAATATTTGAAATCCACTCAGCATAATCAATAACACGAATGAATCCAACATCTAGGAGCTTCTTCAATTCTGCTTTAACCATTAGTGCAATGTGCGGGTGCATCTTGCGGAGCTTTTGCTTAACTGGTTTTACACTTGGTCTGATAGATAAATGATGCATAATGAGATTAGGGTCCAGCCCAGGCATATCAGCATAGGACCAAGCAAAGTTGATTTGTCTCTCTTTGAAATTTTTTGCAAAAGCTTCTTTCTCTGAGTCTGTCAAGGATGCTGCTACTTTGAGGATGCGCGAAGATTCTTCTGTTCCAATGTTAAGAGGTACTGTTGGTTCTATAAGAATGGCAGATTGCTCTCGATATAGATAATTGGGAAGAGTGTCAATCTTTCCATTGTTAGGTACCTTAGAGAGGTTTTCACCATCAGATGCATTGTTTCTTTTTACTATTTTTGGATCTAATATTGCCACTGAGTGGTTTTCACCATTAGATCTGTTGATTATTTTTATATTTTTATGACTGAAAGGATTGAAACTCTCTCCAAAGTAGGCCATGTCATTGAGTTCTATCGAAAATCCTGACTTGTGACCCCTGGTGGTAAATGATCCATGATTCCAAGATATTCAATGATTGCATCATCATTATGGAATACATCAAGTTCTAAATAATCGGGAGAATCCCAATCGATAAGTTCAGGATGTACAAGGGGCATTGGATGAGTCGGGTCAATTTCAAAGGCAGAGATGGTATTGATGGAAAATTTGTCAAGGTTTATGATGGTATCATCGAGGTCTATTTCCATACTCTCATCTGATTCATCTATCACAAGATAAAGGTCACTTTCCTCACAATTGACAAAAGTAGTATCATGTGGGACTAATCCTAGTGAGTCAGTCTTTGAACTCTCTCCCTCATGGTAATCGTTACTATAGTGATGGACAACATCAACTCCTATCTCTTTAGTAAAATCAGATATCCTCTTCATTCTTCATTTACTTAAGCAAATGATTAGCATTACGCTTAGCTGCCTCTTTGGATATTGTGCCCCTACTTATAAATGTGTCATAAACAAGTGTTGAAGGGGGTTTTGATTGTTGTTTAGCGATCAAAGATCTACCATATGATCTAGGAGATAAATGTAACTCTATGATGCAAAGAGGTTGACCTAAAGTGTACTCTCCCATACTTCTTTCTTTTATATCTATCTTGATCCCATTTGATTTAGAAGTCGATGCTATATTACTAGGATCACTGGGTGTAGTTGTAGAAGATCCAGTACGATTAAAAGGTATCAAAGAATTAGATGTCTTTACTGTGTTATAATACTGGAATGGATTAGTGTCTCCTTTGATAGTGATCTCCTGACCATTATGAGGGAATTTTGAGCACTGATGATAAGTTGATGGCACAGCTTGCATGGAATGAATCCATGGTCTTCCCAATAGAATGTTATAAGCAAGATCCATGTCAAGAACTTGGCAAGGTACATCTTTGATGATAGGACCAACTCTGATAGGAAGAATAAAAGATCCCTTGGATGACCTCTCTTCTTCATCATAGGCTTTTATTGTGATTTTCTTCTTTGGATCTACAACAATTTCAGAAAAATCCCAATGCAAGGACTAGTTTCAATGTGCATATGTTCAAGCCAACTCCTCCATCTATTAGTACTCATTTGATTTTTTGACTCTGTACAAGGACTTCAATATGTAGGGGAGCATTGTGAGGTTGGGTAATAGCTAAATCATCATTTTCAGTGAAGGATAGGTAATGCGGGGTTGTTAAATGTCCCACCATAGCTTGAAATTAATCATGATCTAGGTTTGTGGGGACTTGGGTCTCTAAGAGAGCTTTTTCAAGGATATCTTTGTGAGATGGGGATAGACATAAAAGCTCTAAGATGGATATCTGGGTAAGTGTTTTCTTGAGTTGTTCCAAAAGATTGTACTGGTTGGAAATATTTGGTGTGGACTTTGGGACATAAACAGACTTGTTTTGAGATGCATTTGGTTTAGACTGGACTCCTTGGAGAGTAACCTTGGATTGAGCACGAGTAGTAACATGGACTAGTTGACTCTCTATTTTTCCTTTGATGGTAATGACATTGGCATAATATGTAGAAGGATGACATTCAGAAATGTTACCAACATATCGATAGGGAGTAGAATTATAATTGGCTTGATTGTCACTCTTAGTGTTGGAAGAACCTCCTTTTCATGCTCAGGAAGTGGATATTTGAAAGCCGTATGTGACTCATTTGAGGTATGTCCATCAACACCAATTTCACCACTTTCAATTAAGTCTTGAACTACTTTTTTGAGTCTGAGGCAGTCATTGGTTTTATGTCCTTTTCCTTTGTGAAACTCGCAATGATCATTCGCATTCCACCAAGAAGGTTTTAATCTAGGTTCAAAGTCTTTCATTTCAGAAAGCATAATGAGTTTTTTTGTGATTAACTTGCGTAATGTTGATTCGAGAGATTCTCCTAAAGGAGTAAAATTTCTTCGAGGTGACATAAAAGGCAATCTTGGTTTAGATTAATCTTTGTTGGTGTTTGGATTTGTTGATTGATTGTTGTAGGTACCTTGAGTAGCATTGGCCTGACTTGTGAGATTGAGAAGGGGTTGTGTTGGTTTGACATTATGATTATCAACAATCCCATCATTGACAATGTTTTTCTTTTTATTCCAAAATTTCAATTTGTCATTGTTGTAGTTGTTGGGATTGGAATTTGAGGACCCACCATTGTCTTTGGAATAAAAATTTATCTCACCTTTTCAGGCCATGGCTTCCTCAATTTTGATACCATTTTCTATGAGCTTATTGAAGTTTGGTGGACATTGTAATTGTAACCTATAACTCATTTCTGGTGTAAGGTTATGCACAAAGATATCCATCTTTTCTTGTTTAGGAATCGTTCATGGATATTTGGCAAACAACTGACGTCATCTTTGCAAAAAAGTAAGGGTTCTCCATTCTTTTGATGTGCATTGCAAAGATCAAGCATAGTGACTTCATGTTTGATGTTATATGAATAATGAGTCACAAATTTGTCAAGAAGCACATTGAAAGATTTGATGCCTAGGGGTAATTTGGAGAACCATTCCATGGCTTGTCCTCCTAAACTTTGTGGAAATAGTCACATAAGATAAGTGTCATTGTGAGAAACTTCAATACAAGCATCACAAAACTCACGAATGTGGTCTTGTGGATTCGAATTCCCTTTGTATTTGTCAAATTTTGGCACCTCAAAATGAGGAGGGAATGGAATCATTGCTAAATTCTTATCAAAAGGATAAGGACATATATCATCCAAGGAATACTTCTTAGTTGATGATCCAGTTTGGATGTCACAGATTTGTTGTTGAAGCATCTGGATTTGTTGTAGAATGGGATCCAAAGATAACGTGTTTCCTTGAGTGTTTTGGGAAACATTGTTGTGGGAAGCATTATTTTGGGAAGCATGGTTCTGTTGATCATTTTGAGAAGCATCAGATGGCTGCTTGGTTTCCTTTGCTCCATGAGTATCTTGAGAACTACTAGGAATTTCTTGATTGGTTATAATAGTCGGTTCTCTAAGATGAGAAATATCAAAATCACTTGGTAGTTTAGCTCCTTGTTGAGCAAGCATGAGGAAATACATCTCTCTATCTAGGTCTAGGAGTCTTTCCATAACATGATAAAATCTAGGATCTTGTGTAGCATCCCTAAGTTCTTGATCTGTGGGTTCCTCTTTGGATGTAAAAAGTGAAGTTTTCTTAGGAGCTTCAGGCCAAGGATTCTCATCATTACTTATGTTTCCTTCCATTTTGTCTAGGGATTCTGAATCAACGGGTTGTTTTAGTTTCTAAGATTGAGTTTGAACCATAAAAATGGGAAAATTGATTTGTGGGATGAAAGATGTTTGATGAAAAGATATAGAAAGAGTGGTTGATAGAAAAGATAGTGAAAAAGTGTTGAAAAGTGATGAACAACTTGATAAAATCTAGGTCAATGGGAAGTATAAATTTCACTATGATATGACAAAAAAAATCAAGAGATAGTAACCTAGGTAAGTTTGATTGAGGATGATAGATCCTAATAGGATAAACTCACAAAGATCAAAATCTGATAGATAGGCTAATGTTTGAACACTAGATTTGGAATTTCAGAAGATTAGAAGAAATGATTTGATGATTTTTGGTGAAGAAAGGTTGATGAATATTGATGGAGAGTGATGAAAATGTTCAAACTAATGATCAGAGGTCTGTGTAGCTCAAATGTTTTTCTAGAATCTTACTAAGGACAAAAATGGGTATCTGAAAAAGTGATTGTGAAATTTGGAAAGTTTGTCGAAAAGCTCACTATTGTATATGCGCAGGACAGATTGATAAATGCACAACAAAATGAAACAAACGCGCAGCAAGTTGTAACCGATGCATGAAAAAAGTATCAAATGCGCACAACAGTTTAATGAATGCGCAGTAGATTGGTATGAATGCACAGGTTTTTGTTTTTGATGGATTGGAATTGCAAGATTTTGAATTTTGTCTGATTTTTTTATTTTTGGCAAATGAAAAATGCATAAACACACACATGCAAGACATAAATGATTTAATCTAATTGTTCTAGTATGAATGCACAAACATGCTTACAATCCTAAGGTTGGTAAGGATAATATCTATTAAATCCCCACTAGGATAATAAAATCTAGCCACGCAAATCCATAGCAGACAGCCTAGGAACTTGCAGGCATGGGATCCTCCTTACAGTGCACTCACTTCTCAAGCACACCAAGTTTCTAAATTTAATGGGTCATTACTTCCCAAAGAACTGCTATCTCTACTATGAACTGTGAGTAATGTGGGGTGTCTTCACGCGCTTGGTTGACCCCTTGAGCCAGCAAATAGAAGGTTTTTGGCCACTAAACAAAAGTTTTTAATAAGGATATCCATTCAGGTGGTTGTGATCAAGTCATTTTCCCAATTAAGGGGGCTCTCCCAATCCTTTCAAAGCAAGGCTTTCACCTCTACTAAGTAGGACTTTAATGCACCACTGGGGTACTGGAGGAGATTTTGGTTGCCACAATGAATTCACACCTGTCTAATGTGAGATTAATCTCACTAGCATTTTTTATATACCGGTTTGGAAGGGCTTGGCTTTAGCCTATTACCGGTTGGGTCATTCCTTGGGGTGAGTACCTCTTTTCCCACCAAAGACCGCCCTCTAAAAATTATAACAGTTTCTCTTACACCCAAGGTCCACAAATGGCGAGGGGAGAGGATACGTTGTTATAATTTTGGGATTATAGATATGCTACTAAGAAAAACACAACATACACTCAAATCTATGCTAAAGAAGACACACAAAGCAAAAGCATGTCATATTTTAAAGCCCAAACGAGATTTTAGTTTCTTTTGCAAACCCCTTGGAAATCTGCAAACAAACTGTTAGAAATTTTCTTAGCAATGGGGTCTTCAAAATAACGTCTTGTAAAATAGCCTAAAATACTACCAGAATGAATAGAAAATTGTTAAAAAGTTAGCTAAAATCAAATCTAACAGAAAACTGAATTTTACCACAGAAGCTAACAAATGTGCAGAATAGTGAAATAAATGTGCAGCAAATGTGAATTTATGCACAGAATGTAGGTATGCACAGCAAAATGAGATGGATGTGTCAGGAGATGGTATGAATGCGTAGATTGTATAAATGCGCAACATAAAATGATTTATGTGCAGAACAATGAGGTGAATGCGCAGTTTGTTATAGTAAGCTTAAAAAAAATGGAAAAAATGATAGTTTAACAAAGAATAAATGCGCAGCACATAATGATGAATGCGCAACAATCGTGGATGAATGTGCAGGAAAAACTTGGAAATGTCTACACACGGAAAACTGCAAAATAAAATGTTAAAAATGTGGGAAGGCCCCACGGTGAGCGCCAAAAATATATGCAAATTAGATGTCTAACTACTATAAATGATAAATTAACTATTCTAAGATTAATAAATCTAACTAATTACCAAACAACAATGAAGAATAGAATTAAAAATGAAGCTAAAACAAGGTTTTACCTTCACCTACCATGTAGCTTGTCTCCATTGCCCTCCTAGCCTTGATTTCTTGGATGTGTTGAGCTCTTAGATTTCCAATTTGAAGCTCCTTTGCCCAAGATGATACCAAAGTGTGGAGATTGAATGATTGAATGCAAAACTAAATCATAATTATGCAAATGAGATGATGATAGTGTGGATGATTCACAAAATGATATGAATATGCTTGATAATGAGTGCTTGGATGCTTGATTGCCTATTGCTTGAATGCTTGAATGCTTGATTACAAAAATACCCATTAGCTCACAAAGGGGAAATTAGGCTCCTTTTATAGATTTTTGGAGGATCTAAGCCTAGGTGGCACAATCCTACGATTGAGAATAAAAGGTGGAATATCCTAGGGCTAGGATTGACTTGGTTGAAGGAGTTGAGAGAAAGGGGGATGTAGTTGGAATGTGAGAGGAAGAATAGGGATGATGTTCCTCTCATATTGACATGGAGGAGAACAAGGTGGAAGGGAAAGACACATGTCAAGTGTCTCACAAAGACCCAAGAGAGAAAGAGGGAGAGAACTTTTCCTCATGAGGACTCTTTGTACAAGTGTCCCATGAGTCACCTTTGACCCTTAGAGGTGGTTTGAGAAGCCCCTTAGGAATAGGGCATGTCTCTTGACTTGGTTTAAGAGAGGACATGTTGTCATGAGACCAAGTCCTATGAGGCCACATAGCCCTTAAGAATAGGACATGCGTGGGTGAGGATAATTATCAATAAATAATTAATAATTATTATTTATTTTAGCCAAAGTGATATGTCAGGTGAGTAGGTAGGTGAGGTGGACTAGAGGACTTAGTCATATTTAGGTGATTGTGTATTTAATTAAATCACTTTAATAAGACTAATTAGAAGACTTAGGATAGAGGAATAAACTATAATGAATTTACTAAATAAATTGAATAATCTATTTAATAAATAGAGGAAATAATTATTAATTAAATAATAAATATTTAATTAATTTATCAAGTCAATATCAATTAAATAATAAATATTTAATTAATTAATGAAGTAATTTAAGTGTATACAGTATGACTTAGGAATCATGTAACCATGAGGAGAAACAAACAACAATCTAGCTCCTAAGCCATTTTGCATAAAAGAGCTATCAAAGAACATCTTCCATGTTCTCTCTGTCATGTACATGATGTGCTCATCTTGAAAGGCAACTTGAATTGGTACACTGTCTTGAATTGAGAAGTCAACCAATTGATCAGCTATGGCTTGTCCTTTTATAGCTTTACACTCAACATATTCTATGTCAAATTCTGAGAGAATCATCATCCATTTAGCAAGTCTACCTGTGAGGGCAGCCTTACCAAGCAAATACTTGAGAGGATCATTTTTTGTGATGAGGTGTATTATGTGCACAAGCATGTAATGTCACAAATTTTGGGAAGCAAACACCATTGTGAGGCAAGATTTCTCAATACTGGTGTAATTAACCTCATATTGAACAAGAGTTCGATTGATGTAATATATGGCTCTTTCTTTCCCATTTTCATCAAGTTGAGCCAGTAATGCCCCCAAGGAAGATTCTGTTGCTAAAATATATAGAATGAGTGGCATTCCTAGGATAGGAGGCATTAAAATAGGAGGATTTGCCAAGTATTGTTTGATTTGGTCCATGCTTTTTTGAAAATCCTTATTCCAGATACATTTAACTCCCTTATGCAAATTCTTATTGAGAGGTTGAGCTCTATCTGCTAGTTGTGAAATGAACCTCCTTATAGCTTGAAGGCATCCTTGAAGACTCCTAATTTGACTGATGTTTTTAGGAGGTGGTATGTCCATGATTGCCTGGACCTTTTCAGGGTCTACCTCTATTCGCTTTGCTGAAATAATGAATCCTAGAAGTTTTCTAGAGGTAACACCAAATGCACACTTTTTTGGATTTAATCGCAGTTGAAATTGTTCCATACAATCTAGAATGACTTCTAAATCTCCTAAGTGTGTATCCCTTTTTTTATATTTAGCCAAGGTGTCATCCACATAATTGTCCATATTCTTATGCATCATGTCATGAAAGATAGTTGCCATGGCTCGTTGGTATGTAGCTCCTACATTCTTTAATCCAAATGGCATAATGTTCCAGCAATAGGTTCCCCATGTGCAAGTGAATGTAGTCTTTTCCTGGTCTTCAAGAGCTATCAAAAAAATCCATCCATTAATGAATAGATCTCATAACCCACAGTCATGTTCACTATCATGTCTATATTTGGTAGTGGAAAATCATCCTTTGGGCATGCTCTATTGAGATCTCTAAAGTCTGTGCGGATGCGAATGGATTTGTCATGTTTTGAAACTGGTACAATATTTGAGATCCATTCAACATAATCAATATCTCTTATGAATCCTACACTGAGGAGTTTTTCTAATTCTGCTTTGACTAAAAGAGCTATACGAGGATGCATTTTTCTTAGTTTTTGTTTGACTAGTTTCACACCTGGAGCTATGGACAAGTGATTCATAATGAGATTAGTGTCCAATCCTAGCATATCTGAGTAAGTCCAAGCAAAATTAATTTTCTTCCTTTGTAAGAACTTGGTGTATGCTTCTTCTTTTAGAGGTGACAAGGACTGAGCCAAGTGCACTATATGTGGAACTTCATCTATTCCCAAGTTGACTGCTTGTGTTGGCTCTACAAGCACTGAAGATCTGTCTTGAAATTAACTTGGGAGACAATCAAGTACCTCATCCTTAGGTGCCTCGTAGAGGTTTTCACCCTTGGATATGTCATTTATTTTTACTATTTTTAGTTCTGACACCGCCACATAGTTGTTTTCGCCATCAGAACTCTTATTCTTTTTTTCTTTTCTTTTTAATTTTCAACTGAGGTACTTGATGTCAAGCTCTGTCATGCTTGTAGCTGGTTCACTGGTGGAAGAGACTACAGGTTCAATCACATTTAGGTAAAAAGTTATCTCATAGTCATTCTAGAATGTTAAGAGCTTAGGCTCTTGATAATGTTGGGACCAATCAATAAGGTGAGGATTAGCAAGAGGTAGGTCAATGATATGTTCAAGATTATGGATATGGATGGCATTATCTCTGGTGACTGAAGATTTAGAGTCAGTCAAGTATCCCTCTAAGTTACCCAAATCAAGATTCATCCCACCAAGTGAAGAATCATCCACTAAAGTGACCCGTGGATTCAAATCCATAAATCCTACACATGAATCATTAGCTACCTCGGGATGAGAACTATAAGTATGGACAACATCAATGTCCATGTCAACTGTGGAAGAGTCAAAGAGAGACTCCCACTCATATTCATGTGAATCTGTATCTAAATCCCGACTGGGATGTTTACACCATGCATGTTTTCAACGTCTTGATGTGGAGGCTCCAATATCACCAAGGGTGACACCTTCTTGAGCACCATTTGTGTATTGATGTTCTTGGACGGGATCTTCAACATTGGATTCTTCTTGTTCTAGGTTTGAAATTGTTGTATGAGAAACTAGATTGTCTAAATCTCCCCAAAGGAGATTGGTGGAAGGGACCCAATCTTCACACCTATCTTGTTGGTTCACCAAATTTGGCATGTATCTTGGCTCATCTTCACTATCTGACTCATCAAGAATAGGAGCAATTTTCTTGTCATGACTTTCAAACCCTAGGCCAACCGTCTTCTTAGACTTGCATCCAAAAAGAGCATGATCGAGAGGTTCAGCCCTAGCATCCAATCTGTGACTGAGAGGACCATGTCCTGGATAGCCCATATTTTTGACAAAAATGTACCCTCATCCATATGCTTTAGGAGAGGGAGAGAAGTTCTCATTGTGAATGTACTTATCTTCTCTATAAATCCAGTCCTTAACAGCTACCTCTTCTTTTTCATCCTGGATAGGAATTGAGGACTCTACAAATGTGCCAAACAAGGTCATGGCTGAAGAGGATGGTTTCATCTCTTGGGAAGGCTTGCCATAAGACTTGGGTGAAACTGGGAGTTTTGTAAAGGAGTCAAGTTGATACCCCCCCATACCAAGGTCCATTGATTTGAGTTTATACTTTGGAATTGGTCCACATCTATGTTGGTAGGGACATTTGTTGTGTGCAAGGCATCCTCAAGGACACACTTATGTCTTGGGGACAATTCCAAGAGTTCAAAGATGGAGATTTGAGTCGAGGTTCTCCGTAATTGGTCAACAAGATTATAGCTCATTTTAGGGTTAACTGCTGATTTGGTGATGACATTCTTGGATGCCATTTGTTTTGGTTTGATGGACTGGTTGGAACTAGGACCTCTAATAACCACAGGACCTTGGCTTTGACTTCTTGTGACAACGTTAAGAGCTTGGGATGACCTTGTAGAGTGAGGAACTTATTGGGGCCCAAAGTCTCCTCCAATGAGAAAGAGTGGGGCCCAAAGTCTAGGCAACCATTTCAGGGTGCATACACAAAGAATGGCTTAGGCTTGTTAGCCCCTTGATTGTTCCCAAAGTAATTATTATTGTTATTGCTGTTAAAAGACACTTTGGGGGCTTGATTTGCATTATTCACTTGAGTAGGTTTTCTTTTGATAGTAAAAGGAGTGACTTTTAAATTATTAGTGTCAACAAACCCATCATTCACCACACCTTTGTTGCTATTCCTCAACCCAAATCGGTTATAGTTGTTAGGAGAATTCTTATTTTGATTGTTATTGTTGTTGGAGGTATTGTTGTTGTTGTGATTCTTGTTATCCTTGTAAAGCTTTAGTTCTCCACTTTTAACCAATACCTCCTACGTAGTCACTCCATTTTCAATAAGATCTTGAAAAGACCTAGGACATTGCAGCCTTAACCGATAATTCATTTCATTACTCAAGCTATTTATAAAGATCTCCATCTTTTCCTTTTCCAATACACTTAGAGGGTATCTAGCAAATACTGCTCTCCATCTTTGTAAGAAAAGTAGGAATCCTTCTCCCTCTCTTTGGTTGGTGTTGCATAAGGTAATCATTGTAACTTCATGTTTAATATTATATGAATAATGCGTTAGAAATTTAGAAGCTAACTCTTCAAAAGTTTAGATGTCAGAAGGTAATTTTGAAAACCATTCCATGACCATGCCTCCCAAACTTCTAGGAAACAACCTCATTAAATAAGTAGTGTCATGCATGAACTCCCAGCTTAATGCACAAAATTCCCTTAAATGATCTTGAGGATCAGATGCTCCTTCATATTTTTCATCCTTAGGAAAGACCACATTACTAGGGAATGGTATCATGATTAAACTCTTTTCAAATGGGAAAGGACACAATGCCTCTATTGAAAAGGGTTTTGGAGCCCCACTTTGCTTCATTGTGTCCAATTGCGTTTGGAATAATTTAAATTGCTTGTTCATGATATCAATCAGATTATCTTTAGCCTCCTTTTTCTTAAGTTGATTGACATCGTACTCATGAGGGAGTTTAAGACCTGCTCGGGTTAGGTCTATAAAATAATTCTCCCTATCTCTTTCTAACACTTTTTCCATGAGCTTCATGAAGTATGGGCTTTGTATGGCTTCATTAACCTTTTCATCGGTTGCATCTTCAACAATTGGCTCACCATTGCCCCCATTGTTAGTGTTGTACAACCCTTGATTGTTAGGGTCTATTCCTCCTCCATTGTTATTTGACCCTAGATTGTTTGGGTCAATGCCTCCTCCATTTATATTGCTAGTTGTGGCACCAACCCCATTATTATTGGTATCATGGTTAGTTCGGTTGGTTTGATCTGAATCCGAGTTTCCAAAAGGTGGAAAAATCATGTTGGTTTCTACCTCTTGGATGGGTTCATGTGGTATTCTTGAGGACATAAATGTGTCACTCAAAAAAGGAAGTTCTTGCCTTAGATATGTTTTGTTTGATTACAGAGTTTTCTTTATGTAGTAAGATTGAGTGAAAGCTAGCATGAGCATAAATCTCTTTGAAATAGGCTTTATCTCACTTGCTTGTGATCAAATCCTTACAAAATTTTCAAAAATGTTCAAAACTAGGATTTCTGACTAGGTGGGATATTGGAATAGATAGAACGTCCAAAAGAGTATTCAGATATGAAATCCAAATTTTTTGAAAACCCTGAGAAATATCCACTATTTTCCCTTCTTTATTTTTGGGCGTCACTTTCCTGTGTGTAGGCGTGACTTAAAACTTAGTACGCGGTTACTGGAATTTGCCTAGGCGGCGCTTTGCAACGAGCAGGTGGATTTTTCTTGTTGATAGGAATTATTTAACTTTTTCCAGACATTTCTTAAAATGTCATAGGTGTGACTTCATCATTTACAAGCATTGTTTTAATAGTCACAGGTGTAACTTTACTGTGTATAAGCGATTTTCCTCTGTGTGCAGGCAACACTTTGCAGACCAGGTTGTAAATTCTAGAATTTTTAAAAAGTTTTAAGATCAAATCTGCAGAATATTTTGCTTGAAAATAAAATACAAACCCAACACACATGTCAAATTTTTACCATATACCTAAAACCACACTAAAAGTGTATGTTCTCAATCGTTTTCACAAGTATAAACAAGAATGTCTTCCAAGCAATCTACCTAGAGTCAGATTTGGCTCTTAAACATGTTTGGCTCTAAAAGGCAAATTACTACTTTAATGGGATTTTTAATGAACACCTATGTTCTAGATCATGTCAAGCTCTTTTACCCCCTTGCGGGCTTCCCACATGCACAAAAACACGATTTGGCACAATCCCAAAGGACTACTCAAGGAAGTGAATAATACTTGCACACAACCTAGTCACTCTCTGATTAAGGAAGAATGTATTTGTTTATAGTGGGTCAGATAGTATCGTGGCTAAAGCAGTTGTCTCCCACTTTGGGTCATTCCCTCTCACCGTCCTCGTAAGGCAATTCTCAGGAGGCAGGCCCTCTAAAGATCTAATTTATCTAGCATATATAGAAAAATAAGAAATTGAACTTGGTTCAACAAGTTTGGGAGTTTGATCCACTTAGAAAGTGAAGAGAATATTCTTATTGTTGTTCCTTGTTCCAAACACTTCGAGAAAATTTTGTTCTTTTTCAACCTCTTGACAAGGAGATTCTTATAAATGAAATGTTTAGTTAATTCCTCATCCCTTTCTTTCTACCAAGTTGAACTCACACATTTGGCTTTTTGATCCACTTGCAAAATGGAGAGCATAAGCCTAATGTTTGTTCAATTTGGACAATAGTAAGGTTTTTCCTATTAAACTAGATCCAAAGAAAAGCCACAATTTAAGCAATGCAAGCTTGATATGAAAAATACCTCTTTCATAGCTAGCAAAGGCTAGGCACTTTTTTTAAGTTTTTGACATTTATTTGCTTACTTACCTAGTGGCTATCGTTCCCATTCTGGCTCCTCCAAAAAATTAGTCAACACAACAATACAAAGTGAAGGAAATGAAAAGGAACAAATTGAAATGCAATTAAGTGTTCTTAACAAGATTTTGCAAAGAAAATTTTAACAACTTAATGCAAACAATTTAGTTCAAAGTAGGAAATTTCTTTTTATAAGCATCCAACACCTTAATGTAATATTTATAAAGCTTTTCTTCTAATTCCAAACTATCTAGAATTGAAGCATTATGGATTTCTTTTTGACGTTTGGTTCGAATTCTTACCTCTTTGCTCTCTTGAGTAACTTTGCTCTTTGGTTTCTGTACTTTCTTGTGTCTGCTCATCTGCGGGAAAAACACAGACAAAGAATTAGAAAACAAAATTTAATAATCTGACAACAAAATTAAACAGAAAATGCTAGGCGGCATTTATCAGCTAATAAGCGTCAGTTAAAAGCTAGTAGGCGTTATTTTAAAACTCACAAGTGTCACTTTCCAGTGACTCGAGCAACTTTTCAAAATTACTAAGCGTAAAACTTTAGTTGCTAAGCATTACAAGTAACTGTAAATTATGTAAGATAAAATATCAAAGGTGGCAAAGAACAGCTAATAGGTGTCATTTCTCAAATTTTAGGCGACGCTTTACGCTCTCAGGCATAACACTTTATTTTGCAAGCGTCAGAAGAAGAAAAGATAGAATAGAAAGAATCTTGTAGGTGTTAATTAACATCTTCTAGGCGTCGTCAGAATGCTCATAGGCATCATTAGATTCTTCGCAGGTGGCATTTCTCCTATTTTTTACAAAATTGAAGTAAAAGTGAAGCCAAAAACACACAAAACTTGATAAAAATGATAGAAATAAGGCTCAAAGCCCCACGGTGGGTGCCATTTGTGTGTGAGTGTTTACACCTTCATGAAATTAGGACAATTAGCAACAATTATATGAAAAGAAAATGAAAATTTAATCTAAAGAATTGCATTTAACATCCATATCATCTCATGGTTCTCTATCTAAGCTTTGCTAATAGATCTCTCAGCCTTATTCTCTACTAGTGACAATCCTAGAATGAGAAAATTATGATAAAATGCCTAAATCTAGCTCTCAATTCTCAATTTGATACAAAGGTTAACTCAAATGCTCATGATAATGCTCTCAAATCTCACAATTTGCTCTCAAAATGCTCAAGATATTGCTCAATTGCTGTCAAATTGCCTATAGTGATGATGCTATGCATTTGAATTTTCTAGGATTATTATGCTCTCAAAATGACTTCTATTTGTAGTAAAATCCCAAGGGTAGGGGGTAGAGTTACTTGATCATGGTTTAGCCTTGGTTGAGTAAAAGCCTTTGAAATGTTTTTAAATGGGGGGACAATTTAAATGATTGTCTCAAATGTTTGGACAAATAGACAAATTTGAGTGATTGAGATTCAAAGTTGAAAATGAGTGATAGAGATTCAACAACATGGAGTGATCCATGTGCATTGTGTTCTCAATTCTTATTGGTTGCTCAAATTATGTTGAAAGATATTAGGATTAATTAAATTCCATCAATTAATTAAATTAGCCATGTAGGGGAATAGGTTCAATTTGATTTTTGATTTAAAACTATATAATTAATTGATTAAAATCAATTATATAATGTGATTGATCTCTTTAAGCTTGTATTTAATTATTTGATGTCATGATTTGATTTTTCCTTTAATTTAAATGATTTTGTCCAATTTTGATTAATAAATGTCCATTTAAAATTGATTTGATCCATTTTGATGAAAATTAGAGCATTTGGCTAAGATTTTGTAAAATTTGAATGATTCTAAAATACCAGCCCAGTTTTGGGTGTCTACAGTAGTGATTAGAGATACAACAATTGTCATGGAGCCAATAGTAACATTCAATTAGTAGAACATTATGAATGATATGGAAATAATTAATGAGGAGGTGCAAAACAAGAATGAGAATCCTAAGGAATCTATACCAGAGGGTGGTGATGTCGTAAGCAACAATATTGCTTTAGCAATTAACTACTTATGCAAGGAAGTATTGAATGATCTTATGGAAGGGTTTGCAGAAGATATAATAAGTGAAGAAGAAGAGGTTCTAGAGAAACAATAGATAATTTCTAGAATTTTAGTGCTAGAGGAAGAAGATTCGAATCAAGTAGAATATGAAAAGATGATGATTGAATTAAATGATATGGACTTAGAACTGACAACAACAACCATGAGAATTGCACAAAGTGAGGTAAATAAGGAAACCCATGATTGTGCCAAGTATAACAAAAAGAGGGGCATCAAATCCTTTTCTGAACTAAGAGAAAGAGATAGATATGTCAGGATAAATAGTTATGGAAGGGAGATTAAAAATAGCTCTAAATGTGAAAGGTATGCAACAACAAAGGAGCAGGTTGAATTTTTTAACAAAACAAAATATGTGATTAATCACTGAAGAAGGATTGAACATGATTTATCTACAATCAATTGGGGGAGCTTGGCCTCCCTTCCTCAGTAAAGGGATAACCAGGGTTGGGAGATCGCCAAATCTAGGAGAGAAAGGAAGGCCAAAAGAAGGAGTTGTGACAGGATTAATCAGGGGAAAGCAGAGGCTAGGGCTCCCAAAATTTGGGCAATCCCGATATCCTTCAAAATTCCCACTTGTGATTCAGGGGATAATTTAATTCCCTTAGGAAGAGGAGTGCCCCAAAATCCTTCAACTTTATACCCTCCCAAGAATAATCAACTCCCCCCAAAATGGAACCACTTCTAAATATTGGAACATCTTAAGGAAGCTTCCATAAAACTAGCTCCCCATAATAATTTTAATAACATAAGCCTCCAAAGAGGATCTTACTCTATAGATAATCAAGGCAATAAATTTGGAAGGGAAGTTAGGGGAAATCTCCCTGTAAACCCTTGGAGGAGACTAAATCAAGAGGTTACTCGATCAACCAAGATCCCTCAAAACCCTCTTTTGCAAGTGTATAACCCCATAGGTGCAAAGAAAAATCATGGTTTGAGGCAAAAATTGTCTGCCCGTCCTCTGGAAGACAAGATCACCCTGGAAATAAAGTTTGGTATTATTGAAGAAACCCAATGACATTACAAAATCGATGGGATGTTTTCTAGATGGTGCAGCTTGGGTATTCTTGTTGAAAAGGTAGCAGGTTGGTTTCATAAGACCTATAGGGGCCATGTAGGTATAGCTATTCTACCAAAAGATTTCTTTTATGTTGATTGCAATAGTATGAAATAGAATAATGAATTTTTAGTTGGAAAATATCGATTCTATAAAGGATATCATTTTAAATTCCTAGAATGGCAACCTAATTTTAATCCTTATAATCTTAAAGCTTTTAAGGTAGAGAGATTAGTTTTCCTTCCAAATCTTCCAGTTGAGCTGATGAGTAAAGAAACTATTAGGAAGATTGGCAACCAGCTAGGAGAATTTGTAAGATACAAAGAGCGTGAGCTGAATTATTCTAATTGCATCATGTTAGTAAAAATGGACATTAATATCAGCTTATTAAAAATGATTGAATTAAAAATCAAGGAAGCAACATATATTATCAAACCAGTTTTTTTCAAAGGATCAATAGAGGAAGTAATAGGAAGGAATCTTGGAAATGAGGAACCTATATCTATAAATCCTTCCCAGGCTCAGGAGGTCAGTATTAGATTTAATGATAACATAAGAGGATTTGTGGTTGAAAATGGAAACCCTAGTAGGAAGATTAAATTGGAAGCTTTGATACATCTTGATGAGATAGAAGATGGAGAAATGATGCAAGAGCATCTTGGGTTCATGGCAATCTCGTATCTTGGTATCTTGTTAAATATGCTCGGTTACCATTTTTGTTATGCTCAGTAACTACTGTGGAGTTCTTGGTGGAATGCTCCTATTTTATTTCATCGAGTGGGCTCGGTCTCTATGTTGGTGTTATTTCACCGAGTTTCCTCGGTAGCTATTTTGCATTGCTTAGTGTTGCCTAATTCCTGGTCTCACCGACAGGTTTAGTTTTGGATCTTCTTTATGGGATGACTTGTGTATTTAATTTTGGTCATGATTTAATAAAGGGATCGATCATTGGGAGGTGTGTGGACCTAAATTTGGGTTGTTTCTTTCTTTAATGTTGGATCTAGAAGATTCTAAAGACTATTTTTTCAGTATAAATATATAGACTTATTCTAGGTTTAGGGAGGTTATAAGGAACATGGAGAGGGATAGGAAGTTGGAGATCATGGATCTTGTATGCATGAGGATTGTTCTATTTTTGTAATTGATTCTTGTTGTATTGGTCATAACTGGGAAGGCCTCACAGCTTGACATGTATCAAGTTTGAATGAATATATGAATATGATCTACTTCACTTATCTCCTTTTCTATGTGATTGCTTTCATGTTGTGATTTTACAAGGTGGTCTGGTAATTGGGTAAGATTTTGAACCCACTTATCTTACCTTCTTGCATCAATAAATTGTGGAAAACCAAGGGATTTGTAACAAGAAAGGAGCCCTATAGAAGATATGAGTCATGGAGAAGTAATAGTGGATGTTGAAAGGGTGGAATCTACTCATGAAGGGGATATATTGATAGAAGAAGGAAGGAGGAGAGAGAATGAAAAGATTATAGAGGGAGGTTCTAAGATCAAAGACATAGTGGGAAAGGAGGATAAAAAGAGCATATAAGTTAAGTTGACATCCAAGGATGAGGAAGAGTTGGGTGATAAAGAGAATTCCAAGAGCTCTAAGAGGGAAGTGGAAAACAATTACACTCCTAAAATTGAAGGGATAAGGGAGGAGGACAATCATATTAATGATGAAGGGGAGGAAGGTTGAAAGAATATAGATAAGGTGGAGGAAGAAGTGAGAATTATTATAAATTATGTATGTAATGAGGTGATCAATGATCTAATGGATAAGTTTGTAGATAAAATAATTGGTGAGGAAGAAGTAGCTTTGCAAAAATAACTACTAATATCAAAAATTGCAAATATGAATAAGACCCATCCCATTTCAAATGAGGATGAAATGATGTTGGAATTAAATCAAAAGGAATATTAATATGAAGCATAAATCATTGGGATAGCACAAATAAGAGAAGGCAAAGAGACCCCGTATTGTGCTAAGCTGAGCAAGAAAACAAGGAGAAGATCTATGTTAGAATTAAGAATCAAGGATGGGTCTACGAAGGGCCAAACCAAAATCACCTCTATGTTTCATGTAGGGAAGGGGAAGGTCCTTCTTGAGGAGCCATGAATCTCCAAACATGGAGTGTTAGGGGCATGAATGCCCCTAACAAGTAGCACATTATTAAATACTATATTATGAATTCTAGAATAGATATAAGTATTATCCAAGAAACAAAATTAAATAGAGAAGATATTGATACATTTAAATGTAAAATTGGCTTTATGAAAGTGGTAGGTTGTCCTGCAAATGGAGCATCAAGAGGACTATCTATAATCTAGGATCCGAGGTCTATAATGTTTACTGTTGATGAGTGCCAAAACAATTGGATGAGTGTCAAGTGAAACACACTAGGAATAACCTAAGTTTTATCCTAATAAATGTTTATGGACCAGTACAAAATAGAGATAAAAAACAAGTATGGAATGAGATTGAACAATATTTACAAAGGATCCCTAGCCAGATATGCATTATTGGAGGGGATTTCAATGTCATCACTAATCAAAATGAAAAAATGGGGAGGATGTATGAGATTGTTACGAGCAACCATAGACTTAATAGCTTAGATTAATAAAAATAATCTACGACACTAAAAATGACTAAGAATGCATTCACCTAGAATAATAGAGTTAGGAAAGGGTTTAGTAATATAGTTGAGAAATTAGATAAATTCTTTCTTTGTGGTATTTTGATGGACTTTCCTCATACTATGGAAGCATAACATCACTCCAGTGTCTAAGTCAGATCATTCTAGGTTCAACTAAGGATTATGGAGGATTTAGGACCTACAAAATGCCATTCAAGTTTGAAAATGGTTGAAAGATGCAAACATATTAAAATTAATTGAACAATGGTGGAAAGAAGCCAAGGTATCAGGTTCCAAGTATATAAGTTAGTTAACAAACAAAAGATTATTACAAGTTGCAACGGTGGAACAAAGAACATTTTGGTAACATCTTTGAATCCAAAACTAAACTTGAAGAGGAAATAGCTATAGTTAATACCACAATTCTAGAGAAAAGGATGGATGAGACTTTTATTTAAGGGAGAAGGATCTTCTTAAAGAATATGAGTATATCTGGCTAAGGAGGAAATCTATTAGTACCATAAATCTAGAGAGACAAAGTTAGACGTAGGAGACAAGAATACTCAGTTCTTCCATAATAGCACTGGGCAAAGAAGAGTGGTTACTAGAATAACTAGGATTAAATCTAGGGATGGAACCTTGTCAGAGGATCCTAAATAGATTGCAGCTAAGGCAGTAGGCTATTTTGAGGATATTTTAAATAATGTGTACGGGTGTTATCTAAGAGGCGAGGAAAGCATAATTAATAATTCCCAAATTGATAATGCCAAGAACAAATAAAGAGTTGATGGACAAATTCACTAAAAATGAAAGTTTAAACTGCCCTTAGTGCAAATGAATCTAGATAAGTCACCAAGACTAGATGACTTCCCAACTCATTTTTTGCAAGAATGTTGGTACTTCATTGGGGATGAAGTAATAGTAGCGTTAGAGGGGACTAGAAATTTAGGAAGTATGTTGAAGGAGATTAATAATATCTCCTTGGCATTAACCTAAAAAGAACAAAGTGGAAAGCTTCAATGATTTTAGATCGATAGCACTATAATACCATCTATAATCTACTCACAAAGACTATGGCTAATATACTTTAGAACTTCTTCTCCCTCTTAATTAGTGAGGAACAGACTAGCTTTGTCCTGGGAGATCAATATATGATGGAGTTATCATAGCCCAAGAGGCTATACACTTTATACAAAAGAATGGAAATCCTAGCATGCTCATTAAATTAGACATCAAGAAAGCATATGACAAGGTAGATTGACATTTTCTCTATAAGTGTCTTGAAGCTTTTGGCTTTTCCAAAACTTGGATTAACTTTATCTTTGAGTGTATCTCCTCCCCCCCAGGTTTCAATTATGGTGAATGGTTCTCTAGAAGGATTTTTCAATATCTTTAGAGGATTAAGGAAAGGGGATATAATCTCCCCTTTTTATTCATCATTATGGCCGAATCCTTGGGTATATCAATCACAAAAGTCAGGGAATTAAACAAAATTAAAGGAATTAGGATCACTAGTAACTAGACCCAACCCACATACCAACAGTTTTTGGATGAAACCATGTTGTATGGACAAGGGGAGAAGCAAGAAGTAAGAGCTTATAAAGATATACCATATTCTTATTCTAGAGCCTCAGGGCAATAAATTATCCCAAAGAAATCATAAATCTTCTTCTTCACTACTAAGGTCCAATCTGCAAAAAGAGATTTGCAAAACCCTGAACTTTAAAAAAGGGGAACTACCTTATAAGTACCTAGGACTCCCCCTCGATAAAGGGAGTAGATCCTCCCCAACTATGGGACCCAATGATTGAAAGAATCAAGAACATAATGGATGCTTGGAAAGGAAAATGGCTCCCTTCTCCTGGAAGAGCTACTATGGTTAAATCAATATTATCAGCAATGCCCAATTTATCAATTGTCATGTATCAACCTATCTATGGCCAAAAGGGAGGAATTAAATAGGCACCTAAGAACCTTCTTTTGGCAAGGATATGGGAAAAAGAAGAATCATTGTTAACATGGGATCAAAGTATGCAAACCCAGGAGGAAGGAGCAGCATACATTAAGAACATTAAGAAACCAAATCAAAGCCTTGGGTGCCAAATTGGTGTGGGGAATGTTTAAGAACCCTCATTCAAAGTGGGTAAAGATTCTACCCATTAATACCTTAATAGTTATTATCCTGCCAACATATCTAGAGAAACATTCCTCTGAGAGGTTCATGGATTTGGAACTTCATCTTAGAATGTAGAAACATCATAACAGATAGATTGACATGGATTTGGGCAAGGATGAGAAGGTGTTATTCTGGTTAGACTCATGGGGAGGATACAAACCCTATAGAAAAGATATCCAACTGCGAAGCCTCTAAAGCCTTGATGGTATCTAGTTGAGGGAGTCATGTTAAAGACTATATTGAAGAAAAATAGGGTGATATATCTAAGGGATGGAAATGGAAGTCATTGAGGGTTTGAATATCTAGAACCAAGAAAGAGAAGAGTTGGAGAAGATCCTTGATAAAAGAAGTATAGCCTTTCACTTAGGGGAAAATAAATTAGTGTGGGATGGCTTGAAAAATAGGGAATACAATACAAAACGAGGGCTATGACTACCTAGTTAAGCAACACATTAGACCTAAAACAAATATTCCATTGGACTTATGTTGGGATAGGTATTGTCTACCTAAAGTTGGTATGTTCTCTTGGTTGGCCCTGGACAATACTATCTTAACAACAGAAAGATTTAGGACTATGGGTTATGAAGGCCCAAGTAGATGTCCTTTGTATGAGAGGGAAGAAGAAAATATAGATCATATACTAATTAATTTTAAGTTCTCTAATCAATGTTGGAATTGACTAAGTAATAAATTGGGATGGAGCTCAGCTCATCTTAGAACCATTTGGG
>BSBK01002610.1:295000-332500 GCA_027943335.1 Chamaecyparis obtusa | reverse complement strand
ATAATTTTATAGGCTAACTCATTATTATGGTAACATGGGTATGACCACACTCCATGCCTTATAATGGTACCCGACATGGAGTGTGGTTCAAATGAAGTTGAACCAAATGCTGACCATGATGGCTATGATCATGAAGAAGATAAATATGAATATTAAATCTAAAATATGGCTTGTAATTTGAATTTTCATTGTGAATGAAGAAACTTTAGATTAAAGTTGACTCATTCTATGTTGTAGTATATTTGTTCCCTAGATCTACCATATTATATATGTGTAGCCTGTAAGGGACATCTTCTGCTCATCCATGTATCATAGCTTAGTGAGAGTTCTTAGGAGAAAGACAAGATGTCAATGGGAGATGGAGAAACCAATATCAGAACACCACTTGTAGTCTTGCAATGTTGAGAGTGGGATAAAAGCTACACTTGAGACCCTATATAAGGAACAAACTTATTGAGCTTCACTTTGTTTCGAGAATGGTTTTATATTCTATACTAAACAGGGCCAACCACGTGAAGGTGGAAGCTCATTTGGCCCCACCCCCCCCTAACATCACTCTAAATTCCCTGTTAACATCTAACATTCATTCATTATTTCATCCATTAATAAAATGTAACATTCATTAATTATCACATGATAACATTCATTCACACATTAATAAAATGTGACATTCATTAATTATCACATGATAACATTCATTAACACATTATAAAATTTATGAACATTCACTACCACATAATTAAATTCATTGGCATATAAAAATCAGTCATTATCAATTAAGGTGCATGATGACAATCATTTCTTTTTTTTCTTTTGATTTCTAGTTTTTAAGATGTAATTGTTAAGATGAGTATCGATATCATCATCATGATCATCTACCCTCTCATTAGATCTCAATGCACGCCTAGTTCTCTGTTGATGCAAATGGGGGTCATCTGCAATAATATATAAAAGGGTTAAATTAAAAACATTTTATTATAATTAAAAACATTAAAAACATTTTAAAGTATTTCAGTACTTTATAGGCCATAATCGTATAGCTCTTTACCTGATCTAGTCACATCATCAACATCGAGGTCAGTTTGTTTGGCCTCAGCCTCAACCTCAACATGCTCATTAACAGTGGCCTCTACACTCTCTACAGCTGCAATAAAAATTGTTACATTAATCCAAACACCAATTGCAATTAAATTTGTATTACTACACTAATAAATTTAAGATTTTTACTTGTATTACTGTGATGCACATCCTCATTGTCATCAACACCCATAGGTTGTGTATGGCAAGAATTGGCAGGCTACATTTCAATTTCATACGCATTCATGTTATCATTGTTTTCTTACTTAAAACAAATTTACTCACTTTATGTTGGAACTTAACATCAAATAAACTAATTGGTAAATAATCAAATTTGAAATATCATCTATTTAGCTTACTTACTCCGACGGATCCATCAGCAGAACCTTGTGCACTTCTTATTCTTTCTGCCACGACTTTATAGCCTTGTTGGAAGCCAATTCTCTTGTCCTCTTTTGTGAGACTTATATTGAACTCTGTGCCTTGCATTTTTGCTTGGTATCGTCAAATTTTATTTTATTGTTTCGTAAAAAAAAAAAGATTTCAAATTATAAATAAATATTTAAAGATCAAAGAATTATTTTCAGTGTTAAAAGCCATGTAAAGATTGTATTTTTCCAACACTTACAACTCGTGCAGCAAGTTTTGAATAACTGCCGGAGCCTAGCTTGTGTTGCCCATGCTTTTGCAATCTTGCCTTTGTTGCCTTTGATGTGTTAGGAAATCTATGAAGAGATTGAAATATGTTGGTTCATATAAATATGAAGAGTATTTAGTACACAATTACATTCTTAATAGTATCACATACCTTCTTCTGTTCTCTGGTGGTGTATTTCCTTTTTTTTTACTTCAGTTTTCTCATTCGCATCTATAATAATAGATTTCCACTCTAAATTAGGAATGCAAGGGGGGTTCTGGTAATGTGGATTTTTGGTTAATGTACACCTGTACTAGTCCCTAATATACCTCAAACATATCCCGGCTCTTTGAAGGATCTTACCCTTCTCAAATGCACGAGGTCCAAACAAGTTTGTCATACTATCTACAAGATCATCCTTTAACTTTTGATTTTGGGATTTCCACCTTTTAAGAAAGAAAATAGTGTTAGATTAAAAAATGGATGTAATGATAACTATCCTAGAAATGATATGAAATCAAAATAGTGGATTGGGGTTTTACTTCGGATATGATGTTTCACCCTGTATAGATGGTGGGCCTGAATATCTGTAAACACTCATCATTAAGTTTACTATAGAAAACATCATTCCCTACAAAATAATCATGGGATCATTAGTCGAAGGATATAATAGTATAAAATAAGAACACAATAGATGTAAGCTTCTCATATTGAATGCAAGGTGTAATTAACATACGATTGTATAGTAAAAGAAAGGTCCAATCTTTAAAGTACCTGGAAGTTTTTCTATTTTCAAGGGAAGTCCTTCTTCACACAAGCAATATGCAATCCTTCACCGTTCCCATACTAGCAATACTAGTACATCCAAGAAAATCATCATCAAGTGTTGCATCCCCTGTTGCATAAATTGAATCCATTACGAAATGGCCCTAAGAAAGAACACTTCAAGGGAAATAAACATATATATATAATGATAGAGAAAATAAAATACTTGTACGAGTAGGCGGTTCCATGGCGTTTGTGGCTATGCTATGTGTTACCGACATTACAGGATGCGGTACATTTGAGCCTGCCATCGTATGAGGTGGTGATAGTAAATGATCATTGACATGTGCTGAAGAATAAGATTGTTAGAGCATAATAAAACCAGTGATTAGCATGGACAATATTGTTAGAGAGTAAAAAACAATATAGTCCAACATGCAATCTACCTGAACTAGCTATAGTACCCTCATCATGGCCGCAAGGATCAAAATTATGCAAAAAAAGTTGTAAAAGCAACACATTCGCTTATTTTTTAATGACATAAAAGACTACTATAACATAAAAACTATTATTGAACTTTTGTTATAATTAAAAATTACATTAATACTTACTCAATAATTTTGAGATAGGTGCATCAGTTTAGTTGCCCTCTTTTGTGACTCAAGAGTCGGAGGGAATATAGATGCCAATTTAGCCAATCTATTTCCAATTTTGTGGAGGCATTTTTTAATTGCAGAGGCCAGCTCATCACAAGCACCCAAATCAACAACTAGGTCCTTTTCAAAGGACTCCTCTTCAGGGACTGCGGGTTCCTTTCCCTTTCTTTGCTGACCACCTATCTGTGACAACAATATTACTAACACTATTAGAATTAATCTGAAACAGTGATGAAAAGAATATAATAAAAAACTTTATTTAACATTTTGCTTCTATCTAATTTGTAGTTCAATAACAAAGAGGTTTACCTGCTGGGAAGAAGTGCATGCATGATCATCATTGTCCCCACTATGTGGTTGCTCCATATTGTGGTCCTGTGTTATTATTTAAAGTTAACCAATAATTAGAAAGGACTACATTAATAAATTTCATTAGAAGATGATGATGGAGATGAGGTGGATGGTGAGGAGACTCTCTAAATGTGGTTGGCAAAAAAAACTCAATTATTTAATGGTACATAGTATGTACCTGCACCCTAATGATAGTGACATCATTTGTATCTATGCGATTCAAATTCTAATCAATAAGCAGCTCTTCCCTTGCACTTATTGATTTTATTGCACATACAAATACATTATTTCCCTCGCGTGCCTCAAATATGCAATTGAGTTGCTTAATAGTTGACAAAGGTCACGTGCTATTTATAAAACCTACAATATTCCCTGATGCTTTTGGCCTTCTATCAATGTATATAGCCACTCTTTTACTTTGTTCATTGTCTTTTTGTTGAATATAATTTTCCGAGAGTGCATATCTATGCATACTTTTTTTATATTGAACAATTCGCATCCAACTTTTGTAATTGTAACAAGGTCCAACATACTGCATCAATTCAACAACTTTTTTGTAAGAGATCTTTATGCCATCCATGGAAAATAAGCCCAAACCATGTATTGATGATGGTGCAATATGATATATCTTGCCTTTAACACTAAAATTAGTGTTTATTGGAGGAAGTTCCTTGGGGACCCATTGTTTCTGTAGATTTTGGTACCTAGAGGGAACCTTGATGTCACCTTTTCGCTTATCATCATAAGAAAATGACCCCCCTTGAGCAAGGAAAAATTTCATGCGTCTATTGAATTTCCTTCTAGTCTTTTGGCCTCTAGTTGATCTTCCTAATTCAGACATACTAAATGACTCACTTTCTTCACTCGAGGAAGACACATCTAACAAATACCTATTTACTACTACCTGCACTCCATCAAATGAGAGAGATAGCAAGTAATGCGAGATATTTCAAAAATTGTGAAATACATTAATCTCTATAGGGTGTATTGACTTATACCTGTCGATCCATGAGACTATGTGGGATGCTCGTGAAAGGAGTCTGGGTACCTACATATGTAATTCAATTATCTAATGTTAGCTAAAAAACTCATGATACATATTGTGAGTTTGAAGAGAGTTTGTGCCATGTGTGATAGAACCTACTTTATCTAATATGGTGCATTGTTAAACAAATTAAGGGTAGAGTAGTTATTACTTAGTTTTTTGTGGGGGATAATGAAGATATGTCTGACAAATAGCAGGTCTTCTTTAGTAATTCATGAATTTTTACCACATATACTGTTTCAAGCCTTTGAGTCCCGGAGAAGAAGAATGGTGTAAGTTGAATAGATCAGAGTGAATGGGGTGTTGAAACATGGTGAATAGACCATGATGAGATGATACTTGATGTCATGACTAAGTTTCCCTCACAAACATCAGCATAGACTAGTTTTACTAAATTTCCTTTCTCTATTTTGAGGTTTCCTTTCTCTACCGTAGGGGTACAGTCAGAGGGTTCATTGACAAAATGATCCTTCGAATGGTTACTATGAATATGAATGATTTGATATAGCATATTTCTCATTTTACTTGAAGTTTGGAATAGCTTGTGCAAGGGTGAAAGTAGTTTTGATCATTTTGGTCATGACTATTCCTCTACACAGTCAAGAAATGTAACTGTCTAATGATTATATGTAATGTTAAATGGATTAAATGCTTTATTCTTGGTAGAAGTGAATGGAAGGAATAGTGTTGGTGTTAGGTTTCATTTATTATTGAATTCAATGGTTTCCAAGATGTGTTGAGGATTTTGCTCCTTGTTTAATGTTAACTATTCCTGCACAATCCACTCATACAACAGTGAAATGCTATGTGGAAGGGATGGTTGATAGTGTTCCTTGAGGGAAGGGGGATTTTGAAAGACTTGTTATCATTTTATTGTGTATTTCCAATATGTTTGGATGCAGGGCAGACCGGGAGAATGAAGGATCACTCACTGATTGCATGATAACCTGGTTTTGAAGGGTCACTAGAAGAGGGGAATGAAGGATCACTTACTGATTGCATGATAACCCCACCAAGTATTCTTTCCTTTAATTTTCCACAATATCTCAAAGTATGATCATTATTCTTTACTTTCTTCTATATGTTATTCTTTCTATGGTTTTGTTATCTCATAAATATATCAAAAACATTGCAGATGTGCATATAAAAGTAAAATATTGTCCTTCAATTATTCCACATTGAAGCATTTCCTCTTTGGAGTATTCTCTTCATTTGTACAATATCTATCAAAAATTGTTCCCATATTTCTTCAAGATCTATTTTAATCTTTATATTGCAATTTTGATTAGATTTGACCTATAGTAGATTTTATTAGTATTTTATAACATATACTCCTAATGTGAAATGTGGAGAGAAAGAAAGAGACACACTAGGTATGAATTACATGATATACCCATCATCACTTAGCACTTAAATAATAAATTATGGATAGGGAACAACCCCCTAACCTCTGGATGTTTGTTTCATGTTGGCCTCTTATTATATGCAAAGGTAGGCCTGTCTTAATTAGGCTAACAACCATAGTGTAGGGGCCATAAATTATGGAACCCAAGGGAATGGAAACCATTCAATAGTGCCTCATGGGGATGGAAGAAACCCTTCACCAAGAAGATGGTTGTGTCTACAATATTTACTAGAGGCAAAGAACATAATTTGGTTCCAGCAATTACTCCTAGAAGATAATGGCACCCACAAAACACTTGGAAAAGGTAGCACTCGCTATATCTTTTATCACTCTTTTAAAGTTGGGACAATAAATCTCAAAGATTGATCAACAAATTCTTGAACAAAAAGAACCATTGACAGATATGATTCATGTGTACAATAGCCAACAACTAGTTGTTCCAATCATTGTGTCCAATAATTATGTTAGAAAAAGCATCTACAAATCCCTTACACAACCATAATAGATTCAAACCATGAACTATAAGAACCTAACAATGGGACTAACAAAGATACAGCCTAAACAAATCTTGATCATATTCCACCCTATTGTAAGGCCCAAGAAGTAACTCTATCTTAAAGCTACACATTCCTCTAGATGAAGCTCAAAGGTTAGGTAGCTGAAGCATAGCAATACTTGAATGAATATAGGAATAATTTGATGTACAATCATTTTCTAGCTTGGTTTGTGGGTTTTCCACATAATATTTTCCCTTTAACCACATTTATAGTTTGAGAAAATTAGAAAAAATTGTTTCATATTTATATTATCCTTTTGAACTAGCACACTACCATCAAAATGCATAATCATTGGTCATCTCAAGAAAATTCCTATTGATTAGTAGGATATCCTTATAAAAATTTGATGCATGGATTTCTTGTGAATTATCAACTGCTATGTATCCTGCAACTATGGAAGGAATAGTGTTGGTGTTAGGTTTCATTTATTATTGAATTCAATGGTTTCCAAGATGTCTTGAGGAGTTTTCTCCTTATTTAATGTTAACTGTTCCTACACAATCCACTCATAAAATAGTGAAATTCTATGTGGAAGGGATGGTTGATAGTGTTCCTTGAGGGAAAGGGGATTGTGAAACACTTGTTATCATTTTATTGTGTATTTCCAATATGTTTGGATGCAGGGCAGACCAGGAGAATGAAGGATCACTCACTGATTGCATGATAACCCGATTTTGAAGGGTCACTGGTTGAGGGGACAGTCAAGGTCCGGATGATTGCACCATTGGAGGACCCTATTTCTTTGTATTAATTTCTATTCAAATTGGATGCATGGATTTCTTGTAAATTATTGGTTGCTATGTATCCTGCAACTGCATCCGTAAATCTCCATATACTTCTCTAGGGTTGTAAGCCACTTAGGGATCAAAATAGAGAGACTAAATCAAAATCATTCTTTTTCCTATTTCCTTTTAACAAAGTCTCAACTATCAATGATACAATATACATTTGATTCCCTAAGCTATCAAATATACAAATGGCACCTACCTAGAAGCTCACCAGGAGAATGAAGGATCACTCACTGATTGCATGATAACCTAGTTTTGAAGGGTCACTGGTTGAGGGGATAGTCAAGGTCTGGATGATTGGGCCATTGGAGGACCCTAGTTCTTTGTATTAATTGCTATTCAAATTAGATGCATGGATTTATTGTGAATTATCGGCTGCTATGTATCCTGCAACTCCATCCGTAAATCTTCATATACTTCTCTAGGGTTGTAAGCCACTTAGGGATCAAAATAGAGAAGCTAAATAAAAATCATTCTTTGTCCTATTTCCTTTTAACAAAGTATCAACTATCAATGATACAATACATTTGATGCTCTAAGCTATCAATACAAATGAGGCCTAGCTAGAAGCTCACGAGCTATCCATTTGATAACCACAATCAACATTTCAAAAAAATGGATATCCTTGAGCACAAGCACCAATAACATCAAATAATGGAGTTAAAGCATGGGCTAGGGCATGACACTGGTAGAATGTGATCATTTTAGTGATATAAATTTACAATGGCATCATTAAACATATATGCCAGTAATATCAACAAACGTGAATCCAAACATTTGAATACAGTGAATCGATATCCTTGAGCACAAGCACCAATAACATCAAATAATAGAGATAAAGCACTAGCTACGACATGACACTAGTAGAATGCGATCATTTCAGAGAGCATTCATGATCAAATAAAATGAAATGCATTCTAATATGATGCCAGAGGCTCGAAAGATGAAGAAATCACATACCTTCTCCCATGCTCAGCTTTCGCTCCTTTTCTCCTGCTCCCTCTATCCAATCAAAATAAAAATGATGAGGCTGTTTCACTTTTTTTTTTAATCTATACCCCAAATTTGTCAGAATTTCAATGGTCAATTAAACACCCATCAGAATACCGACATCATCGGGGCCTATTACAAAAAAAAAACACCAAATTCATAATAAAAAGTTACCCATCGGAAACTTCTGTTGAAATTTGGCCCCAAATGTAGTAGTGCCAGATCGTTCATTGTCTTTGTCATCATCCTTTCTATTAGGACATCTGGTTGCAATATGACCAATTTCTTTACAATTAAAACATGCCAGAGGTAATTTCCCTATATACCTTCCTTTACCTTTCTGTAGCCTTCTAGCCATAAGTGCTTCAAGTTCATCAAGTCCATCTTCATCATTGTCACTTTCACTTTCATTTCTTATCATATATATGTTTACTGCTTGATTTTCCAATTTTCAAAGATGACATAAATGCAGACTCAACACTTAGTACAATATTGTTATCATAGTTATTCAACTCAAAAGTATTCAATTTACCAATTAGGCTATCAAGTGTAAGAACATTACCTGGTGTAGATCTCATTTCATGAATTTTAGAGATTCTAATAGCATAGATTGGCAATAAGGTTATAAGTATTTTACTCACAACAATGTCTTCATCAATAACACCTCCTGCTCCTCGGATAGCATTGAAAACCTCCTTGATTCGATTATTGTACTGTGAAATGTTTTCTCCTTCTTTCATCTTCACATCATCAAACCTTCCTCTAAGGATTTCAGCTCTTTCTCTCATCACATTAACATCTCCTCCATAGACTAGTGCAAGTTTGTCCCACATTTGTTTTGCTGAAGTACATTCTTTGATATCTTCAAATTTTGCATCAGATAAGGAAGCAACAATCTCTATCATTGTCATGTTATGTTCATGTCTATCTCTCAGTTGATCAATAGTCAAAGGTCCAATAGATAGTTGAATGTAAGCATTTTCTAGGTAAAATATTGTAGATTCTCCAATTTCAAATATATGCAACCTCATTCTTCTTTTCCATGTTGAGAAGCTATCTTTGTTCAGCTTTGGCACCTCTCTCTTATACATCTTGTGATCTTTATCTCAAGTCCTTCAAACTTCCTTTTCAAGCACACAAGCTCTGATACCAATTGTTAGATAACTGAGAGGGGAGTGAATCAGTTAATTCCAGTTATCCTATGGTCCCAACTCCTAGATGTATATGATCAAACATTTTCAAAAAAATAATCAACTCGGTAAGCTAACAATACCAACTTTCTATTTATTTACCGAATACCAGTAAATTCAATATTGTGATTACCGATTAATCCAGATATGAAATGTGTAAAATAAACTAAAATTCCAATCACATCAAATACACATAACACAGATTTTAACGTGGAAACCCTGCTAAGGGAAAAACCATCTGGGACCAATAACCCAAAATATTTCACTCTTCTGAAGTGAGCTCTGTTAGGAGCTAACCCTGTTAAAGGTTACAAAACACAGTATGAGGTGTGACCTAGTTAAAGGATTTATCACTAATAGTTAAATCTTGACCAAAATTCATTATGTGGTCAACAAGAAAACAAACAACATTCATGGAATGTCATATAAAAATAAGATTGTTAAGTCCACTTGGTTAAGAGATTTAGCTGTAACAATGGTTAAACTGATATAGTAATGATCTGACTCAAATACAACTTAGGTTTCATATTTTTAGATCTATGCTAAGCTCAAAATACCTCCTCTAATCAATAATCACTTCAATCCTTCATATCCTTCAACATATTCAGCTCGGTGAATAATACCTTGATGCTCGGTAATGCCTACAATTCTTCTTGGTTATTTTTGTAGCCATTTTGATCAATAGTACATGAAAATAGTCCTTTCACATGGTTTCTCCTGTAGTGTTAATAAGCTCTAGACTCAATAATGAATCTCATGTCTCTTTAAATAGACGTCATAAACCTTTTTCTTCTCATGCATTAGATTTTTCCTTTTAATCTCCATCATCCATTTTGTCACTTCAAGATTCATCGACAAATGTGTCTATAACACATTTCATCCTTCTCCATTCAATCAATCTTGAATTTTTTCAGTCATAAGATCATCATAAAAAACTTTATCTTTTACCTCAGAATGATAAGAAACTTTCCAGCTCATCAATTCAGTCGGCTGTTATAAAATTTAATTGTGTCTCTTACTCAGTCAATATAGAAATGTGTCAGTAAATACTAACTCAGTTATTACTGTTACTTGGTACACACTGCACTGGCTCGGTGTATACAAAAATCTTCAATTACTGACCACATTAACTTGTTCAATTCTAATCTCCAATACATGACAAATTTATGTAATATAATCAAGTTAACAACATGATGCCATAGACTCATCAAAAAGTTACCCAATGTATACCTTAGCCATATCTCCATATCCATCTCATCTTCATGTAGATATCTCATTCCGTTACCATTTTTCTTCTTCAGATGTTTGTAACTATCATGATAAGTATAGTAAAAACTAGTTGACATCAATGACAATACATATTGACTGATTTAATTTCCTTACATATCACTTTAGTAGCTTGATGATCTCCAATCATTGTCTTTCACTTATCCATTCAGTTCATCAAAACATTCAATCAATTGTATTTTATCAAGATAGAGGTGGTGAATTTATTTTTTAGGAGTTTACTAATTTTTGTAATGAGAATAGAATTAAGAAACATGTATCTGCACCGAGGACACCCCAGTAGAATGGTATTGCTAAAAGGAGGAATAGATCAATTATTGATTATGCTAGAACACTGATGATTGAAAAATATGTTGCACAAATGTACTAGAGAGAAGCTATTAGTACTATTGTTTACACACTGAACTGAGTTCAACTGAAGAAAGAGTCAAAGAAGACACCTTATGAGTTATGGTATGGTTTCACACCTAATGTGAGTTATTTCAAAATATTTGGAAGTAGATGTTGCATTCTGAAAGATGATAGAAATGAGAAAATTTATTCAAAAGGTGATGAAAACATATTTCTAAGATATTCTACTAAAAGAAAGACTTATAAATGTTTTAACAAGGCTACTAACAAGATGATTGAAAGTGAAAATGTGAGAGTTGATGAGTTTGTAGAAAAGAATGATGAAGAAAGCAAAAAGAAACCGGAAGGCTATGGTAGATTTGCTTACATTGAAGAACCTAAAATCTACCCAAGCAATAGTCTAGAATTACCAAGCAATAGAATAATGCTACCAAGAAAAATTCTTTATAGACTGAGCATCAAAAAGAAGTTACTGATGAAAATGATGATCATGCACCAAGTGGAGAACACATTGAAGAACAAAGATCTGAACCTGTACTTGCAAAATATGTAAGAGGACACCATCCATGAGATCATATAATTGGAGATAAAAGAGCATGAATAATGACTCAAAGTAAGCTAAGGAACAACACATGTTTAGTTTGTGAATTTGAGCCTAAAATAGTTAGAAATGCACAGGAAAATTATGAATGGACTAAGGCAATGAATGAAGAGATTGAGAAAATACAAAAAAACAAGACATAGCCATTGGTACTGAGACCTAAAGACAAAAATGTGATTGAAACCAAATGGATATTCAGAAACAAATTGAATGAAAATGGAGATGTAACAAGGAACAAAGCAAGACTAGTTTGCAAAGGTTATGCACAAGAAGAAGGAATTGACCATGGAGAAACTTTTTCACTCGTTGCTAGACTTGAAGGAGTAAGAATACTACTAGCATATGTTTCTTACAAAGGATTTAAAGTTTATCAAATGAATGTTAAATCTGTATTTTTGTAATGCTCGTCCCATAGTTGATTTTCAATTTTTATCGCCAAACTCTTTTAGCCCATTTTCATGTGTGTGTTATTTATTTCAGAGATATTTGTGGTTTATGAATGTATGACATTTTATTGAATAATCATGAATTAGATTCTTTTGAATTATTTTCATGTCGATTAAATGCAAATGATGATGTTATTAATATGTAATGGTTATTTCATTTTGATGATTCATATGTTAGGATGTCATGGATGCTTATGGTTTTACTGACCCCATACTTGCATGTGTATGGACGATATGTATGTTTTACATTTTTGTTTGACGTACTTGATGTGGTTGAGGGAAAGAGTCATAGTTACTTGCTTGTGAGATCCACACAATCAGTCAATCACCACTATTTCCTATTTATATTATACATGTATGTACATGCTTGTCTTTTATGCAGGTTTGCAGGTACCAGGCATCAACTTCCCTGAATTGTCAAGATGAGTGTGCCCTATCGCAAAATCTCAATGGTAAGAGAGGGGAGATAACATACAAATCCAAATCCTAACCCTAGCCATTGATTGTCCTAAAGATTGGGAAAGTATCTGTTTCTACCATCTGAATTCGTCGATATGACATGAATTCATGAGCCCTTCCTTAGTGTTGTTTGATATAGAGTTATTCATTTTTTGAGTTTCAAGACTCAAGTGGATTTGCTTGTGTATTATTGGATTTAATTAATTAAGTTAGGAATTATTTTTAGATTTAAATATTTATATTATATGAATGTGGTAATTTTAGTTATAGAGCATATTTAACTATTAAAGGTAATTAAATACCTTTGTTAATTAAATGATTAAATTAAAAGAATAAAATTTTGAATTAAAGGGTTGATTGATTATTAAATCATATTATTAAATTAAAGGGCATAGTTGATTTATTAGTTTGCATAGTTGACTTGTGTTAAAGTATTTATGTTTAATTAAATAATTGTATGCAATTTAAGTTGCACTTTTGAGTTAAGTAAAATTGAAATTAAAATTAAAGTTAAAAGTTGAGTTCGAGTTTTAATTTTAAAAGTTCTTTATTTATTGAGTTGTTTTATAATGCAACTTAAGAGAGCGAGTTGAGTTATGCTTTTGAGTTTGCATGTTTTGGAAACCCTAGGAGGGATAGGTTTTCCCTATGTAGGGATTTTGGGTATTATTTTCATTTAGGGTAACAAGTTTTGGAGGAGCTCTGGAAGAATTGATGGATTTTTGGGAAAATTTGTTTTGGTGGGAATTATTTTGTAATTGTTCAAAGGCTTGGATTTCAAAGGTTGGCTTGGGTATTCTTGAAATCAAATTTTCAGGGATAGGTTGAGGTAGGATTTGAAACCCTCGTATTTTGAAAATTTTCATTTTGAAAAGATTGCATTCTTCGTGTCTAGGATTGCTATGTGGTTGATTTGAAATTGATTTTGGTTTTTCTTTTGGGCGTGGATGTGAAAATTTGATTAAATTGAAGTTGATTAATCTAGTATTCATTTTGGGGTGTTTTGAGAAACCTAGAATTAAATCTTAAGAAAATTAATCTCTTCTTCAATATGTTACTACAAAATTGATTTAGGTATTGCATGTACAGTTGAAAATCAATAGATATTTGTTTGAAGAAACCCTAGTTTCCTTTTGGATTCAAGTAATTTTATATATATATATATATATATATATATATATATATATATATATATATATATATATATATATATATATATATATATATATATATATATATATATATAATTCTTTTTATGCCTATTATGGTTCATGATTTAATTTTTAAAATATATTTTAAAAAATAACGCTTTGGTACAACTGTTTTATCCCAGAAATTTTTCTAGTGATTTTGATTTTTTAAAAATATGTATTAAAAAAATACTTTAAAAAAATATATAATTTATTGAGGGGTGGGGACCCTATCCCCCAACCCCTGACAACTATGATTGTCACAATAGCTAGCTACTATAGGAGCCATGACTACTGTCATGCAGCAGTGGGTTGTTGATGAGAGCCACTGCTGTCGTGCAATAGTTATTGCCTATGGTAGTCACTGCTGCCACGGTAGCAGTGCTACCATAGGACAATCATCGTTGTCGCGATAGCAGGGCTACCATAGGGCAGCAAGGAGGGGTTGGCCAGTCCCCCCCTTTGTTATTAAGTTTATTTTATTTAATTAAAATTTAATTTATTTAATTTTTATTTATTTAATATTTAAATATTGTTAATTTTAGTTTAGTTTATTTGTATGTTAATTTAATTTTTGCTTTAATTTAATTTTTTAATTAGATTATTTAATATTTAATTTATCTTAATTATTTTAAAATTAGAATATTTAATATTTAATTTATTTTAATTTGTAAATTAGTTCATTTAATTATTTTATTTAATATTAGTCTAATTAATATTTATTTTAATTAGATTATTTAATGGTATAGTTTTGAATTATTGATTGTTAATTTAAGTATTAATGTTGATTTAAATTTATTTTTTGGGTTTGTGCATGTAAATGATTTAACTATTCTTATCGCAATTAATTCTATGGGGAGAATTGTATACCAAAGACTTAGGGGAGTAATTTCTATTACGTTGGAGTTTTGTTTATGTTATATCGGGAAACTATTTTAGAGATTGCATGGTTATGAATGCACATATGTTTTTATGCTCTTTTTTTTTATGATGGTTCGTTTAGGGCCAATGTGTGTGTCCCTGATGTATTTTATGGACATAGATGTGATTGTATTATTGTTTTGGAACCTAGGTGGCTATTTATTGGTTGTGAGCCTAGGGGAGGTTAAATAGGTGCATTTTAGGGGAGTGGCTTACAATAGGGGTCCAGGGCCAACCGAGGCCAGTACCAAGGTAGCCTATCATAGGTTATTTAATAAGTGATAACCTAATAATAAAAAATGGGGAAAACATTAAATACAAGATTGATCATTGATGCCTCGCCCATGCCTTGAGTGCTTGTATAGGCTAAGGATGGGAATGGGATGATACCTAGAGAATGGGTATGATTAGAATTCCTCATATTCATGAGAGGGTATTCTGGTTTCATACGGGTCATGTTGAGGGTGCAGGGTCTAGAGTGGCCAGTCCAGGGTAACTCAACCTAATAGACACTTGAGGGTCTGGGGTATAGAGAGACCAGTCTAGGGCAACTCAAGTAGTTGTCCATGTGATGCCACTCCCATAGTTTGTAGTCTAAGTTTCCTCCATAGTTTATGCATTTGCCTTCGGTGGTGTATCCTAGTTGTCTCATTTTTACCTGGTGGTTTACCTTGTATTATTTGGTATTTTGGTACGTGTTGGTTATTTGATGATTATTTATCTTTAGTTGTGGTACCTTTGAGTTAGTAAGCCTTCAAGACCTTTCCTTAGTTATCTTTGATTGATTTTGTTATCTGAGTGGGGTTTGTTGTTATCTCCTCAACACGGTGGGAGTGGACCTTTGGTTCCACGAGGTCAGGTGGTAGTGTTATATTTTACCATTTGAGATTCTGATGTTCCTATAGCAGTGCTGGAGGGTTATTTTTCCTCTTACCTTCTTCTTATTCTTCATTGGAGGCTTGTTCATTCCTTTGTTTTGATGTTCATGATTATATCTTGTATCAGTGCTTTAGAGTTGCAGATATTGTATTATATTTTGTGTTCTATTATTGGGACATACCCTACAACTTGTGTAGAGGATGTTGTATCATTATGTTTACCTTATGGTATTGCATGTATTCCTTATTCATATGAGTTCATCGTAATTTTTCTTAATATAAATATCTATTTTGTTTACATAATTCAACCTCATGGGACCCTCGAGGATTGTTAACTATAATTGACTTGTGAATATGTACTTAGTTGTATCTCATGGTTGTATTGCTTCTACATTATTAGCATCATTGTTTGTAAACACTTAAGAAAAAATTATTCTGTAAACATAGTGACTTGTATTAGGTTAAATTCTCTTGGGTTCCCTAGCGGGGCATTACACTTGGTATTAGAGCCCGAGTTTCTACACTGGGAACTCTGGGAAGTTGTGTGCCCATTAGATATCTAAATGGTCAAAACTTGAAACCAAACTTAGACATATAACACATTGTATTAAAAAATATTATGATTATCCATCATGTGTTTATTATCTTGATTGGTTTTATGATACTAACCTTCTTTTGGATGTTGTAGGAAGGATGGTCACTGAGACTAGATCTGTTGGTAGTGGTCATAGTGGAGGCTATGGAGAGGACATGGAAGGAATAGGATTCATAGCTCTCCTATGATTCATGGAGCTAAGAGTGTGCATGAGGAGAGTGGTGAACAACATGGTGATTCCAAAGGACCTGATACTAGGCAAATACTTTAGGCAAGCATCTACCTATCCATAACAAAGCTAAGAGAGAGGAATCACATCATTCTGGAAATGAGGAGAGACAAAGATCCAGGAGCCCTAGGAGGAAGGACACCACACTTGGTCATGAGAACACTAAGGCTAGCCAGATGAGAGACCTCCTTAGATCATGACCTCCTCCCTTTAATGGTTTGGGTACTAGTTTTGAGGCAGAGACATGGTTTAGTGCATTTGATCATTGTTTTTCTATGCAACAATTTGATACAAATGTCAAGGCAAGGTGTGCCATCATGCACCTCGAAGGTTTTGCGGCTACTTGGTGGAATATTGAGGAGAAAAATTTAGGGCTTAGCATGGATACTATTACTTGGGAGTTATTTCTTGAGAACTTTTGAGATCATTTTTTATCTGAGTAGTGGAAACAACATTGTTCAGATGAGTTCCATAATCTATGATAGTTGACTTTGAGTGTTCAAGAGTATAGCATCATTTCTTTGAGCTCAAGCCATATGCAGGTTATGATGATAAGTCACCATTGATGGTGCAACATATCATTAGAGGACTTAACAGTCACATCATTGGGGGTGTTATTTTTTTCAAACCTAAGACTCTCAGGGATATGGTCATTAAGGCCACATTGATTGAGGGAAACTTGGCTAGAGGTCATGGTGGGCAGGTTGGTATTTAGTCTAAGGGTCCTTCTTATGGACCTAAGGGTAATCAGACTCATAGTGCAGATAAATCTAAAAACCCTTCTACCTTCTCAAAAGGTAATCAAAATAAGCACACCAAGAAGTTCTTCCATGGTAATAGTGGTGATTCTCAATCAAGGAACTATCGCAACTAGAAGCATAGTATGTGAAATCATGATGATCAGCCAACTCAGAGTTCACATCATGATTTTTGTGGAGGTAGTTTCCAGTAGTCCAGTGCACCTTCAGTTGGGAGAAATTCTAGCAGAGGTGGTTTTTATTCTTGCGGGAAACATGGCCACATTGTTGTCAATTGTCCTAATCGATTGGTGTAGTTTTTGGGACGGAGGCCTGCAGCTTCTGAGCCTACAATTGGGGATGATGGTAGGTACCCCAAGGTGTTTGCAATAGGGAATGATTCGCAAGGTTTTTTCCATGGAGTAGGAAAGGGGCCAACGGGACCTACACATTGAGTCTTTTATGACTTAATAGGGTGCATCAAGATTTTGATATTTATATCTCTATTTTATTGTAGGCTTACAATAGTAAGCCCATTTTTAAGGGAGGTGGATGTAAAGCCCCTCCCATAGTTGCTTTTCAGTTTTTATCACCAAACTCTTTTAGGCCATTTTTATGTGTGCGTTATTTATTTCAGAGATATTTGTGGTTTACGAATGTATGACATTTTATTGAATAATCATGAATTAGATGCTTTTGAATTATTTTCATGTCGATTAAATGTAAATGATAATGTTATTAATATGTAATAGTTATTTCATTTTGATGATTCATATGTTAGGATATCATGGATGCTTATGGTTTTACTGACCCCATACTTGCATGTGTATGGATGATGTTGGTACTAAAAAATACATGGGTTTTTGAGCACCTTGTGTGGGTTTTGCAGTTTGAAGCCCTATAAGTGCTTTTGTGTCTATCTTCCCGGATGAGATTATGTGGTCTACCATGCATGTCATGTAATCATCACCCTTGTTTTATCATTATAAGACACCCCAGGTTGTTAATTTCAAGTTTCAAGTTGTTTCGTGATGTCTTGTTCTGAGCACTTGTCCAAATCTGCATTTGTGCCAAAGTGTCAATTTTTTGTAGCAGGCCCTGTTTGCATTTGAATATTTTTTGCCCTGTGATTGGTTATAACATAGTGGTTGTGGCATCATATTGTAGGCATGGGAGTGAGTCATCCTACCAATTTTCAGCCCCCCATGTACCCATTTGAATTGTTTGCCAGTGTCATTCCATTTGTAATTTGTTAAAATTCTGTGCACTGTTTAGAATTCTAAGTGGCCTACTTTGAGGTATCCCATTTTGCACCCTATCAAAGGTCTGTCATAATTGAGTGTGGTTCCGTACTATAGACCTAGAAGACTAAGTGTTTGATGATTTTCAAGTCTCTACCAATTCGTTTGATCACTTTCCCAGGCCAATTCCAAACCCAATTTTTGCTTATTTCATTGTTCTATTTCAAAATGTTACTAACTGGATGACTTTGGTGTTTGGTGATAATTCATCATCTAATTTTCTGGGCATGCTAATTTTGAATTCGTGTTCCTTGTTTGGGGGTGAATCAATGCCCAAGATTTTGGTCTCTGAAAGTTTCATTTGGTCAGTTTTAAAAGCCAGTTCTAGAGCCAACTTATGTGATTTTGGGCAGCGCAGACAGAATTTGTTTTTAAGTGGCCATCTTTGATCATTATAATCTTTTTCCTCAGGCCATTTCATGATTTCTCCTTTGGCAAGTGTATCATATTGTTAGTGGTCGGTGTGTGTTCCTAGTGGCGCTCTCCTGTCGGGCCCTTCGGTCAGTTTTCAAGGCCGCTCCCGGAGGCTAGCTAATGTTATTCGGCAAATTTTATAAGGTGCATAGTGAGATTGTGATTTTGATATGGTTTTGTCTCAAACTTCCTTCAAGTGGTATGCTAAATGAAAGGTGAAAGGGTTTCGAATTTGTAAATTTTACAAGTCATGAGCAAGCTCTTGTTGTGTGTGTGAATTTTGTACCTAGCTGTAGACACAACACTTTACTGCCTTCTAGTAGGTGTGAGTATGGTATTCTCATATTAGACCAAGATCAATGACAATGCAACACCTAAACGAAGGATTTAAATGATGAAAGCAATAAAATATGAATGCAAATTAATCTATTTTTTATTTATTTTTGATGCAATAAGATAAGAAAAACTGATAATAAATTAATCTAAATGGATTGAAATGATATGCAAATTAAGCTAACAATGATATGAAATATGAAACTAGAATGAATTGAAAACAAGATTGATCTCACAAAACGTTGATTCGCAAGAAGCTTGATGATTCCTCTAATGTCAATTCGCTAGAGTAAGTATGCAAATTCTGTGGATGATTTGTAAAGAGATAAGCCTTGATTTAATAGAAATCCAGAGCTTGAGGGTGCATGGAAAAAGTCATAAATCACTCTTGATGAACTCAGGTTGATTTTTGAGTTAACAAGAAATTAGAAATAGATAACCCATAAAATCATGCAAAATCATGCAAGAACAACTTTTTAACTCAAATCAGAAGTTTAGATCAACTTTGAACTCAAAATAGATGTTGAGTTTTGAAAAGATAACAACTTGAATTGATTTTTTGATTTAAAGTTTAACTTCTCTTTGAATGTGCACAAATAATCATGAATTAATTAAATAAATAAAGTGATTTATCTTCAACTTAATTGATTTTAAATTTAAAAATAACTGATTTGTGGGTTAATCAATTATTTTAATCAAAATTTTATTCAAAACTATATTATTAAATATTGACAACTTGGATTTAATCAATTAAATAAATATTTAATCAATTATTCGTAGGAGATTTGATTTATTGTCAAAATTAAATAATATAATTAGGAATAAATAGAATTAAATCTAATTAAATAATTAAATGGTAGAATTAAATTAATTAATTAAATATTCATCATATTCAATTAATCAACTTTAGGATAAATATGATTTATCACCAAATAATATTTAAATTAAAGATAATTAGAATAAATAGGAATATTGCTAGGAATATTCCTCGATGCAGAATTTATGATAAAATCAATTAGGATTTCGATAATGTGCAGATGTGCCTTAGGTTAAGACTTCGATGTCAATTTCATTCGAATTGAAGATGTAGGAGGTTAATGAACCTATAGCCCATTTTTGGGGTATTACATTTTGCCCCTCTTTGAATCACCGTGTAAAGCATAGTGGTTCAAAGAATAGTCTGTGTTTTGATATACGTATGAAACTGATTTGAAAGATATCGACCCAGGCCTAGAATGACCAGGAATCGAGATGATGCTAGCTATATCAACAATGAACCAATGATTACGAAAAAGTGCCAAAATGCCTGATTCTAAACCTTATGATTGTGAAGAAGTGAGTGACCGATTCCAGACCTCAATGTCCTTGTATGAATCATATTGGTATCACATCCTAAACCCATGAATTATGAAGAACCAAAGAAATAACACTAATGAACTGATAGTTACGTAAAGCTGATACAGTTTACAAGATAGATTTGGATACTAGATGAATCTGATATGCCCCAAGAGATGATAGATTTGCCCTGAGTGATGAGGACTTTAGATGAATCAACAACTAGACATGGTTGTCTTGATTACTAAGGAAAGATTGATTGATAGAATTGAGTTATAGACTTTGAATGATGTGCAATGCCATGCCCCCTTCAGGATTAAAATTGAAATCTGACAAGAAAAGTCAACGTTTATAGATTAGAAGCATGTTAATTGATTTGAGAAGTGGTTATACACGTCCGAGAACACGTTCTACATCGTTTAGAGGTCCTAGAGACCAAGTTTGACTAGGTTTGACCATGAGTTGACCATGATTAACCAAGTTGAAATTTTGATAGTTTGATGTAAGATAATCAGTTAAGTTGAATTCTAGATTTTTTTGATGATTAAAGGTTGACTATGCAAGTAGTGAATAATATAAACAATCTTAGATTTTGATTTTGATCCCGAAAAAGGATTCTACTTCCTATTTTGTTGGAGGAACCTTCATGTGAGATTCAGCTCTTATGATATGTTTTTAGCATTTTTGAAGAATTGTTTAAGCATTTAAGTTTAATTCAATAATTTGTGAGATCATGCAATCATGCAAAGTGCAAAATGAAATGCAGAATGAAATGCAAACCTAGGACCTAGGACCTAGTCATTGATCATGTGTCATTTTGTTATCATCATTGAACTTTTTAAGTAACTGGATAAATCAATACAATGCCCACTAGTTATGAAACCATAGACATATGACTATCAATTTGTATGCGTAGGAATCAATACAACACCCATTGGTTAGGCAACCATGGACATATGAATATTGATTTTATTTTAGAATGTCAGAGTAGATATAAGCACCAAGGCACAAATGCCTGGATGACCTGAATATCATGTCCATTTTAATATTGCAATTTGTATAAGCATCATAACATCAACGTCATGATGACTAGAATATGCCTTGCGTACAAACACATCAAACAGTTAAGAGATCATTCTAGATCCAATGTGAATTACCCATAGTGACCCTTTATCGTTCACATCCTTAGGTAAGATCGCATTTCATAATAGGAGAAAGAACTCACTCAAAAAAGACAATAGTTAGATCAAACTTCCTTGAATTTTTTGAGTATCAATGGTCAAGGTACACGTGGCCATCCAATTCGAGATAGAGGCTCTTATAGTCAGACACCATTTCAATCCAAAATTTTCAAAGTTGTTAGATTTTCACATACAAGAAGAAAACAAAGAAAAGATTATGCCCACCGTCATCACTCTCTAAATCCTGTAAAGGACATCATCGAAGAGCTTGTGGGAACAAAATATGCAAAAATCTCAATGTGAATCAGTAAGCATACAAGGAGATAAAAGCATGTAAAAAACACAGATTGTTTTCAGTTTGTGTTTGATGTTTGATTGCATTATTGTAGATATTTGTTTTCCAATTGCTTGTGTCAACGGGACTACTTCTACCCATTTTGTAAAATAATCTATAGCTGTGATTATATGGGTATGTCCATTAGAATAATGGGGATGTATAGCTCCTATAAGATCAAAGGGCCATTGATGAAAAGGCCATTGTGTAGTGAAGGGAATTAGATCTCTCCCTGGAGCATGAATTAAGTTGCCATGTACTTGGCACTGTTGACAGTTCTTAGCAAACTTGATAGACTCTTTCTCCATTGTCGACCAATAGTACCCAGCCCTAATAAGTTTTCAAGCTAGTGTTAAACCATTTGAGTGTGACCCACATATACCCTCATGGACTTCCTCTAACACATGTTGAGACTCTTCCCATTCTAAACATCTAAGGAGCATACCATCTAGACCTCATCTGTAAAGATCATGACCAATGATGACATATTGGGAGGCATGGTGGATAGGGTATCTCTTTTCATGATGGTTAAAGGTATCGGGGATTATTTGGTCTTTGAGATAGGAGAATAGTTTTTTATATCTGGATGAATCATGACCTACAATAGTGAAAATCATGTGGGTTTCAGGGGAGTCATATGCAGGATAAGATAGTGCTTTGACCAAGAACTTGTAGCGTAGCTCATTTTTAGGTTGTAATAAAGTAGATAATGTTTCAATTGCATCAACAATCTTATTCTCTGTTCTAGGTATTTGCTCAAATGTGATAGATATGAAATACTTCTTTAGATCATCTACCATTCTCTTGTATGGAATGATCTTTTCATCTTTAGTTTGTTACACATCATTGACTTGATGGATTACAAGTTGTGAGTCTCCATGAATGTGTAATTCTGTTACTCTCCACTCAATTACCATTTTCATGCCATTAAGAAGGGCTTCATATTCAAAAATATTGTTTGTGCAAGGAAACTTGATTCTAAATGCTTTTGGGATTGAGTATCCTTGAGGAGTTATGAACAATATACTTGCTCCAGATCCATTCTATGTATAGGAGCCATCAAAGAATAACTGCCATTCCCTAGAAGAAAGATTCATGATAGAGGAATCTGGGAATTCCATTTGCATTGGTGTATCATCAAATAAACGTGCATCTGCTAATTGATCAGGAATAACTTGGCCTTTAATAGATTTTATTTCAACATATTCAATGTCAAATTCACTTAAGAGCATGACCCATTTGGCTAATCTACCCATGAGGGAAGCTTTGCTTAGTAGGTACTTTAGTGGATCAATCTTAGATACTAAATGTGTAGTATGAGCCAACATATAATGTCTCAATTTCTATGATGCAAAGACCACAGCTAGACAAGCCTTTTCAATCATAGAATAGTTCTTTTCATATGCCACCAATGTTCTATTGATATAGTATATAGCTCTTTCCTTTTTATTCTCATCATGTTGTGCAAGCAATGCCCCCAGTGATGTATCTGTAGTGGAGAAATATAAGATCAATGGTTTCCCTTGAATATGAGGCATCAAGATGGGAGGATTTGATAGATACTTCTTGATATGATCAAAATTATTTTCACATTCCTCGCTCCATGCAAAAATGTCACACCTTTATGTAATGTCTTTGTAAAAGGTTGTGATATGTTCGCTTGCTAAGATATGAAGCGTCTGATAGATTGAACTCTACCTTGCAATGTCTTCATTTGATTGATGTTCTTGGGAGGTTGCATCTCCATTATAGCCTTTACTTTAGTTGGATCAACTTCAATGCCCTTCTTTGAAACTATGTATCCTAAGAGCTTTCTAGAAGTGACACCAAAAGCACACTTCTTAGGATTTAGTTTGAGACTAAATTTTTCCATTCAGTCTAGTATCTTGCTCAAGTCATTTAGATGTTCAGCTCTAATCATAGATTTTGCTAAAGTATCATCAACATAATCCTCCATAGTCCTATGCATCATGTCATGAAAAATAGAAGTCATAGCTCTCTGATATGTAGCACTGACATTCTTAAGCCCAAATGGCATGACATTCCAGCAAAAGGTACCCCATGCACATGTAAAAGTAGTTTTCTCTTGATCATCTAGAGCAATTTTTATTTGATTATATCCAGAAAAACCATCCATTAAAGAATACATCTCAAATCCCGCAGTCATGTCTACTATCATATCAATGTTAGGTAATGGAAAATCATCCTTAGGGCATGCTTTGTTTACATCTCTGAAATTGATGCACACTCTTATTGATTTGTCTAGTTTAGAAATAGGTACAATATTAGAGATCCATTCCGCATAATCAATAACTTGGATAAATCCGGCTTTTAGGAGCTTCTCTAATTCAACTTTTACCAAGAGTGCAACATGTGGATGCATCTTTCTCAATTTTTTCTTAACAGGTTTAACGTTTGGAGCTATAGATAAATGGTGCATTATAAGATCAGGATCCAACCCTGGCATATCTGAATATTTCCATGCAAAGTTGATCTTCTTCTTTGTTAGGAATGTTGTAAATTTTTTATTTTCTTCCTTTGATAAAGATTGTGCTACATGGATCAACTGTGGTTCTTTTGTTGTTCCCAAATTGATAGATTGAGTGGGCTCAATTAGAACTGGAGATCTATCCTATAAATGACTCAGAAGGACATCAAATATCTCATCCTTAGGTGCCTCAGAGAAGTTTTCACCTTTAGATACATCTTTTATTTTTACTTTTGTAGGTTCTAAGACTACCACAAGGTGGTTTTCACCCTCAGAACTCCTTTTCTTTTTATTCTTATTCTTATTTTTTTGACTAAGATACTTGATGTCCAACTCCATCATGCTAACGCTCAGTTCACTGATGGAAGTCTGCATAGGCTCAACTAAATTTAGGTAGCAAGCAAGGGCATAGTCATTGGGAAAGGTATAAATACCTTGGTTCAAGTTGGTGGATGTTATGTCAAGAAGGTCAGGGTGTTGGATAGTCAAAGTGGTGAAATATTGTGAAAGAGTGTTTATGGATATGGATCTATCATCATTGGTCCTAACTTGACACTCAAGTTCAAAGGTGGTATTACAACTTAAGACATTCAATTCGTGAATAGACTCAATGTCATTATGGAAATCTACTTTAGCCATTGGTGGATCAGACTCGATAAGTTCATCATTTCACTCTAGACTTATGTTAGGTTGAGGTGCATATTGGTGAATAACATCAACATGCTTTTCTGTAACAAGTTCATCTAGTTCTGGAATGACTCCCCATTCATAGTCATTTGATTCATCTTCTGTTTCTTCATCTAGACCTCTAGGAAATTTGAGAACATGAGTAAATTCGGGATGAATACCCCAAGAAGGATTTCCTTTAGATTCTAATTTGAATTCATACTCATGGGAATCTATCTCAGAATAACTACCACCTTCCTCTTTTTGATTGCCTTCGAGATTAGTTGGTTCTTGTGTTGCAACTATCTCTTGCTCTATAGTAGGTTCTTGTGTTTCTACTACATTAATTCTTTTTATTGGATCATCTTCAAATTCAAGGAGGTCTTTTATTTCTTTAGGCAAACACTCATAAGGAATGAGTTCATTAGTGGTGTCTGAATCATCACTATCATATTGTTTAGTTATTTCTCCCTTTAGTTGATTTTCTACGGAAGGCTCAATCAGTTCTAATATATGCAGGGAGTTCTTGCTAAGATAGAAAGGTTTCTTCGTGTATCCTAGACCTATTGTATTCTTTTTTTCTCGGCCACAATGATCAAGAGGTGTTAGAAGACCTTTACCCTGTAGTCCGAGAGGTCCTTTTCCTTTATATCCCATCTTTGTGATCAATTTGTCCCCTGGGCCATATGACTTAGAAGGATATTTGGTATTTTAGCATCACATTTTTGAACCACTTGAGATTTAGGTTCATCTTTTTATAGCCATGTGAGCACAACTTCATCCTCTTCAAACTCCTATTTAGATACTTGTTCTGCAAAAATTTTTCCTTTATATGTTTCAAGAGGTTCTTTAGACTCTTTTTTAGACTGTTTCAAAGTTTTCCCATAAGACTTAGGAGAGATAGGGAGAGATGTCAAAGATAAGACTAGCTCTATAGTATATTCTTCCATACCATTTTCTTTGATCTTAACCTCTTTAGCAATGTCTTCCATCTTAGATGTTGAAGCAACATTTAGCTGCTTAGTGGAAGATTCTCTATTATTGGGAACAAGTTTATCAACACTCTCTTTCAAGGTATTGCAAGTTGTATATAGATCAACTAGAATCATCACCTCAACTCCTTCATAAGGAAATTTCAGACACTGATGGAATGTAGAGGGAATGGATTTCATGTCATGTATCTAGGGTCTTCCTAGGAGGATATTGTAAGCCAAAGGTAGATCAAGAACTTGACATATAGTATCTCTGATGACAGGACTTGCTTTGATAGGTAGGATAGTAGTTCCCTTAGAAGATCTTTCTTGCTCATCATATGCTTTGATATTTATCTTCTTCCTGGGATCAATGGCCATTTCTAAAAATCCCAATTGTGTAATCAAGCTGAAAGAACAAATGTTTAGGCCAGCACCTCCATCTATCAACACACATTTGACATGATGATTTTGGATCAAGACTTCAATATGCAAAGGCTAGTTATGCAGATGACTCAAGGAGTTATCATCTTCCTCTGAAAAGGAAATGTACTGTGGAGATGTAAGATGACCAACCATAGTCTGAAATCTATCTAAATCAAGGTCATCAGGAACATTGGATCTGAGCAGAGCTTTGTCTAGAATGGCTCTATGAGCTGGAGATATCCAAAGCAACTCAAACATGGAGATTTTAGCATTTGTGTGCTGGAGTTGTTGGACAATACTGTATGAAGTAGGCCTCGTGTCTTTAGGATTTGAAGATTTAGATGTAGCCTTCTATTTAGAAGCAAATGAAAGATTGAAAGGCACCTTAGGGACATTTGATGAATTTGGTATTTGTCCTTGTAGGTGTGCCTAAGCTTGTGATCGAGTAACTACATTAGCTGATTGATTATCTCTATCTCTTCTTACAATTGTGATGACATTACAACACTTAGATAGGCATGGTTCAACCATATTGATAACAACATTTTTTCCTGAGTAGGCATAATTGACTTTAGCACCCATATTAGGTTGAGAAGAAGAATCTTCTTTACCATGTTTAGGAAATGGTTATGTGAATGTTGTATGATCGTTATTTCTCTTATGATTTTCAATCGTGATGTCACCATTATCAATTTTGTCTTGTATAATGTGCTTCAAGTGAATATAGTTATTAGTCTTATGACCTTTATTGCGATGGAATTCACAGAAATCCTTCTCTCTCCACCATTTTGATTTAGGTTCTGGATCAAAGACTTTCATCTCAGGCAAGTAGATGATTTTGTTTTCCAATAGATTTTCATGGAAAATTCAAAGGATTCTCCAAGAGGAGTGAATTTGTGATTAGGATCTGTAGCCCAAGGTTTGTAATCATATGACTTTTTGTTGGACTTTGTGGCTTTGGCTTCAAAAACTTTGATGGTTTGGGTACCAAAAGTAAGATTGAAAGCAGGTGCCTTAGATGGGGTACGAATATTATCAACAATGGCATCTGTGACAACACCTTTATCCTTGTTCCAGTTTTTGTTCTTGTCCTTAGAACTAGATCCAGATTCATAGTTGTCTTTTTGAAGTGATATGTCTCCTTTTTGCACAAGTACTTTCTCTATTTTGCTCGCATTATCTACCATCTTGTCAAAAGATGTATGATTTTGCATTTGTAAAGGGTAGTTGATTTCTAGAACAAGATTGTTGATGAAGATTTCCAGCTTCTCAGTTTCTAGAATAGGTCTAGCATATAGAGAAAATTTATTCCTCCACCTCTTGAGAAATGTCAGGAATGGTTCTCTTGGATATTGTTTTAGATTGTAGATGTCGATCATGGTGACTGGATGTTGAATATTGTAGGAGTATTGTTGATATAATAGTTTGATTAACTCCTCAAAAATTTTGATAGTAGGGGGAATTCTAGAGAACCAATGAATGGATGCTCCTCCCAGAGATCGAGGGAAAAGATATATTAAGTAGGTTGGTTCATGCATAAAATCCATAGATTGAGTACAAAATTCTTTGACATGATCTTGAGGGTCAGAGTTTCCATCATACTTATCATATTTAGGCATCTCCACTCTTTTAGGGAATGACAGAATACAAGTCTTTATCAAATGGAAAAGGACATAGAGCCTCCATGGAGAACTCTTTAGGTTCCTTTTCTTTCTCAAGTTTGTTAAGTTTGACTTGCATGACATGCATCTATTTCATCATAGCCATGATAGGAGTTTCCTCCTCATGTGTAATGATATCTTCCACATTAAAGTTTGGAGGAAGTTTAGCTCCTTGATGAGCTAAATCTAGAAAGTATGCTTCTCTATCTTCCTTCAAGAAATGTTTCATCATTCTTTTGAAGTCATCATCATTTTGATATCGAACAATTTCAAAAGGTGTAGGTTCTCGATCCATACTATGTTGAGATTGGTGTCCTTGAGACCTGTGATGTGTCCCTCCATGATACATGTTAGGATTTTTGGGGCTCTCTAGATTAGATTGAGGTGGGGTTTTTTTATTACCTCTGTGAGTTGATGGAGGGGGTACGTAACCAGTTTTCAATCGAAAATTGCCAAGACCACCATCTTCGTAAAGACCAAAATTGTAGATTTGTTCAAGAGTTGGGGCCTGGAGAGTATTCAGAGGTATTGTATGGGATACCTCTCCAGATTTCTTGTGTGACAAAGCTCAGGTTTCCACCATTAACCTTGGGTGAAGCCAAAGAATAAGATGAAGATAACTGAAGAATGAATTGATTCTAGAAGATCAAATGACGCAAACTTGTCAAGATTAAAGTGATTAAAGAATAGATCAGATGTAAATGAAGGATATTGTTCCATAGTAGTGTGGGTAGACACCCAATAGATGGTGGGCACGAGCTCACAACACTTAGCTGTTTAGTAAAAAGATTGAATTTTGAAGATAATTTTGACAAGGTTTTGACACAAGATGAAAAAGACTCAAATCGATAAATCAGAAGGCTAAATTAGACTCAAGTGACCACTTTAGAAAAATGAATGTATTCGTTATAGGTTCTGCTCTATTCCTGACATAATGATTTGTTTGACAGATTCTAGAAATAGGCTGTAAAATTGGATTTCTAACAAATTTGACCAATCTCTGACAACTTTGACTTTGACTTTGATACGAGTTTTGAAATTTTAGGATGACTTTTGACACCAGAAAGGATTTTTGCTTCAGATTTGCAATTTTTTCAGTTTTCAGTACCAGTTTGTTTGCAAATTTTTCTGTCCATTTTTTTGAAGATCTGTGTAAAAGTTTGTCTCAAGTAACCAAGAAGATATCAAGCATGCAAAATAGAAAGCAAGGGAAACAAGCAATCATTTGAAAATAATGAACAAGGGAAAAAGCAACCTTGTGCATGATCAAGCAATATTGACTTATTGTGCTAATCCCTATAAGTGGTAATTGTGTATGTTCCAAAAAGTTTTTCAATAACGCACATATTCCTAGAAAAAAAATAAAATTGGCCTCACTAGGGTTTGTAGTAATGGTCTGACTCTACAACTTTTGTGATCTCAAGAGAGTGAACTCCAATCCAGGTGCACCGGGGTTTTGACATAGTCCAAGAAATTAATCAATCGGGAGCTACTAGGGAGATCTGACAGCCCAACAAGAGACCACACCTGTGAAGATTTCCTCCACAAGGACATTTATATAGCGGCTGCTGCTACCATGACAAAAATGGCTATTACCACTTGAGGTTCCATCCATGTGGTTGAACCAATTAAGGGAATGTCCACTATGGTTAACCTTCTCTAAAGGTGACTCACAAAAGATACCATAGGGGGACTAGATCAGATTCAAGGATCTGGGTTTCTGGTACTATCCAAAAAGGAAGTAGAGCATAATCCCCTAACCTCTTCACTTCACCAGACAAAGAAGATAGATTAATCCGACATGCTAAGACTAAGATTATCTCACAATGATCTATGACATCAACTACTTATGATCTATCAACCTCTCTGGAGAGAGAATGTATCAATCAAAAGTTGAAGACACATGAATCTAGTAGAATGTGAGACTTTCTCAGTACCTTCCCTACCTACAAGGGGATCCTTTGTCAAGAGGAGCTTCACATGAATAAACAAGTGAAAGAAGCTCAATCTCTCAAGGTCATCCACAAATAGTGTTCATAGGGCCTATTTACTATGTTTAATAGATATGCAAAAAGAAAATCAATGTTCATTTTATAGCCCAAAAATTGAAGTTTGATTTATGAAAGCAGGAAAGGCACTCAAGCTAGATACGTGAGATGTTCATTTATGTCCAAATTGAAATGTTTTCAGATGTAGTAGAATACCTCAATTCCCTCACAATGCGCTTAGTATATTTTACCTAATTTTTAGCTTTGTTAAGCAATCCCGCGCAAGCAAGCCACAAACTCTCCAACAAGAAAACAAGCAAACAAGATATGCAATGTATATTCAACTTATGAAAAACCTAGGGTTAGATCTGAAAATAAATTATTAGGAGAAATAATAACCAACAACTAATCCAAATGACAACTCATATCATTCATTGAACCAAGTGAAAAATAAGTGCATACCCATCACAAAATTTTATTTTTTTGTTGCATTTGACCTAGTCAACAAGATCTAATTTTTTTGATATGATTTAGGCCACAAAAATAGAAATAAAAAATAAAGACCCCTACTAAAAAATAGAGAGCTTTCCAAAAAAGTAAAAATTTTAGAAAAATCTCTTCATTTGTGCCCTAGAGACCCATTTTACCAAAACAGACCAGTTTTTGTAAATTGACTATTTGAGCTATTATATTGCATCCAAATTTAAAACAAAAAGAATGGACCCCATGTATAATTTAAAGAGTTTTTTAAAAATGTAAAAATTTAAAAAAAATATGCTGATTTATGTCAGAAATTAATTTTTTCTGGAAAATCAAGAAAAAATTATTAAAAATTCAAAACATCTCAAAAAATTCTAAATTTTTTATTGAAGCTTTCCTAATATGTCTCCCACTTGTTAAAAAACTTTCAGAAAAAAAATCCAAGCCCTTTGGGAGATAAAATTAAATCTTTGAAACTTTAGGGTTTTAGCTCCAAAAAAATAAAATCAAAACCAGCATGTAAAGGTGGGTTGCCCCACGGTGGGTGCCAGAAATGTGTGTGTGAATTTTGTACCTAGATGTAGACACAACACTTCAGTAAAACATTAGAGGTTAGCAAAAATCAAAATATGCAAATAAGAACAATATAGCTAACCAGACGATTTACTACCTTCTAGTAGGTGCGAGTATGGTATAATCAGATTAGACCGAGATCAGTGACAATGCAACACCTAAAAGAAGGATTTAAATGATGAAAGAAATAAAATATGAATGCAAATTAATCTATTTTTTTATGCTTATACAAATTGCTATATCAAAATGGACATGATATTTAGGTCATCCTGGCGCTTATGCTTTGGTGCTTATATCTAATCTGACATTCTGAAAACAAAATCAATATTCATATGTCTATGGTTGTCTAGCCAGTGGGCATTGTATTGATTCTTGAGCATAAAAATAAATATTCATATGTCTATGGTTTCATAACTAGTGGGTATTGTATTGATTTATCCAATTACCTAAAAATTCAATGATGAGAATGACCGACACATGATCAGTGACTAGGTCCTAGGTCTTAGGTTTGCATTTCATTTTGGATATCTCTTTGCATTCTGCATGTTTGCATGGTCTCACAGATTGCTTGAACACTTAAACAATTTTTTTTTAATCACATCTTCGAATCTAAAAAGAGCTGAATCCTAGAAGAAGGTCCATCCAATGAAACAACAAGTAGAATCCTTTTTCGGGATCAAAATCAAAATCTGAGATCATTTATATTGTCTGACTGCTTGCACAATCAACCTTCAATCATCACAAAAATCTAGAATTCAAATTAACTGATTATCTTACATCAAACTATCAAAATTTCAACTTGGTCAACTATGGTCAACTCATGGTTTAACCTAGTGAAACTTGGTCTCCAGGACCTCCAAACGATGCAGAACATGTTCTCGAACATGTACAACCACTTCTCAAATCAATTAACATGCTTCTAAACTACAACGTTGACTTTTCTTGTCAGATTTCAATTTTTATCTCGAAGGGGGCATGGTATTGCGCATCATTCAAAGCCTGTAATCTAAATATGTAATCAAATCTTTCCCTAGTAATCAATGCAATAACCACGTCTAGTTGTTGATTCATCTAAAGTCCTCGTCTCTCGGGGCAAATCTATTGCAATCTGGTATCCTAAATCTATTTTGTAAACTGTATCAGCTTTTCATAACTATTGGTTCATTAGCATCATTTCCTTGGTTCTTCGTAACTGATGGGTTCAGGATGTGATACCGATATGATTCATACAAGGACATTGAGGTCTGGAATGAGTCACTCACTTCTTTGCAATCATAAGGTTCAGAATCAGGTGTTTTGGCACTTTTTTGTAATCACCGGTTCATTGTTGATATAGCTAGCATCATCTCGGTCTAATCTTTGAAACTTTAGGGTTTTAGCTCCAAAAAAAAAAAATCAAAACCAACATGTAAAGGTAGGTTGCCCCACGGTGGGTGCCAAAAATATGTGTGTGAATTTTGTACCTAGTTGTAGATGCAACACTTCAGTAAAACATTAGAGGTTAGCAAAAATCAAAATATGCAAATAGGAACAATATAGCTAACCAAACGATTTACTACCTTCTAGTAGGTGTGAGTATGTTATTCTCAGATTAGACCAAGATCAGTGACAATGCAACACCTAAATGAAGGATTTAAATGATGAAAGCAATAAAATATGAATGCAAATTAATCTTTTTTTTTTTTTTTGATACAATAAGATGAGAAAAACTAATAATAAATTAATCTAAATGGATTGAAATGATATGCAAAGTAAGCTAACAATGATTTGAAATATGAAACTAGAATGAATTGAAAACAAGATTGATCTCACAAAATGTTGATTCGCAAGAAGCTTGATGATTCCTCTAATGTCAATTCGCCAGAGTAAGTATGCAAATTCTATGGATGATTTTTAAAGAGCTGAGCCTTGATTTTATAGAAATCCAGGGCTTGAGGGTGCATGGAAAAAGTCATAAATCACTCTTGATGAACTCAGGTTGATTTTTGAGTTAACAAGAAATTAGAAATAGATAACTCATAAAATCATGCAAAATTATGCAAGAACAACTTTTTAACTCAAATCAGAAGTTTAGATCAACTTTGAACTCAAAATAGATGTCGAGTTTCGAAAAGATAACAACTTGAATTGATTTTTTGATTTAAAGTTTAACTGCTCTTTGAATCTGCACAATTAATTATGAATTAATTAAATAAATAAAGTGATTTATCCTTAACTTAACTGATTTTTGAAATTAAAACAATTGATTTATGGGTTAATCAATTATTAAATCAAACTTTATTCTAAAACTATATTATCAAAAATTGACAATTGACATTAATTAATTAAATAAGAATTTAATCAATTAGTCATGAGATTTTTTGTTTTATTGTCAAAATTAAATAATACAATTTAGGAATAATTTAATTAAATTCAATTAAATAATTAAGTGGCAGTATTAAATCCAATTAATTAAATATTCAGAATATTCAATTAATCAAACTTTAGGATAAATAAGATTTATCACCAAATAATAATTAAATTAAAGATAATTAAAATAAATAGGAATATTGCTAGGAATATTCCCCGATGCAGAATTTAGGATAAAATCAATTGGGATTCGATCATGTGCAAATGTGCCTTAGGTTTGGATTTTGATGTCGATTTCATTGGAATTTGAAGATGTAGGAGGTTAATGAACCTATAGCCCATTTTTGGGGTATTACACTTGCATACATTGATAGTTTAAATAATACTTTGATTATTGGACTTGAGACTAAGTTAAAGGTCAATGTTCAAATTGCAAACCCAACTTAGGAGGCTATCGGTCCATAAGGTACTTGGCCATCATTATAAAATTGCTAAGTAATATATGGGAGTTGGCGGTATGCATGTTAAGTTCCAAATGCCTGTACACATTAATGTATTTGAAGATCAATTGCTGTGCACAAGTGTTTGGGCACTAGGTGTATGATTTGGGGCTGCTAGTGCTTGGCCAAACAAGATCAACATTTGAGTCTTTGTTAGCAAGGTACAAGCCAGTGAGTATGCCTTTTCCTTCAATGCAAAGTAAAGATTATCAAAGTGGTTGCCTGCACAAATGAGCAACTAAGAAAACAACAAGGCAATAAATGAATACAAAGGGGACCATAACAATGAGACAAATGAATGCAAAGGGAAGCCAACATGTGATGGAGGCATGTTTTAAAGAAACGGGGTTGCTAGACCATTGCTTAGGAAAGATGAATCAATGGATTTTGCAAACACGGATTTGCAGAAAAAAAAAAGTCATATTACGGGAGGCATAACTTTCAATTCAACTGTAGGTTCGGGCTAAATTTTAGATATGTTGTCACAAATCTAGTTCTCTAGATTCTCACTAGTGAGATTTTCCAAATTAATCCTGGTTCACGAGATACAGTCGACTGAGTGCAGCACTGTCAAAACTGCCCATAACAACCTCAGAAACATTATCCCACATTCACTGGGATTGGGGAGTTTTTAGCATTTAAGTACATGGCGGCTCAATACAAAGGTAAATGAAGTGTGAAGAGGCTATGGTTGCCTCATGCCTTGTGGGCCCACCTTGGGGCACGTGCCAACTAGGCATGTAGAGAAATTTTGATACAAGACATTTAAACCTTCATGACAATTATCCCACATTGATGCCAAAATGGGTATTTGAGGTGTTTATAAGCAATGACACTCACTAATGAAATATGAAGTTAAAGTGGAGGCTCTATCCATGCATGTAGGTGATTGATGCCTTGGTTTTTATGCCAGTAGGCTCGTAGCTAAGAAATTTTGTAGAGAAGTGGTGGTGCGCTGACTGGGCAAGCGTTCATTGAGTCGCTAGACCATGCCCTACAGTTAGTGAAAATTTGGAGATCTGGAGGTGGCGGTTAGCTAACCGCCAGTCACCCAGTTTCCAGATGCTAGTGGTTAAGTCACTAGCATCTGGAGATTCAGAGATAACTCAGTCGCGTGATCTCCAAATGGCTAGTGGTTAGGAGCTAACATTCAGAGAATTGGAGATAGCCCTCAGTCGCGAGATCTCCCAATGCCTGGCAGTCAAGGAAAATATTTGGAGATTGGGAGAAAGGGCTCAATCGCCCATTCTCCAGATTTAACCCAGGGATAAAGTTTGATTCTGAGACTTAGAGAATGGTCTGTTTGCCAGGTCACTGAGCTTAACCATGGTTAGTCGGAGTGTTCAGAGATTATGAGATGCAAGCCAGTCACCAGTTCTCCAAATGAGGTAGTTAACCTGAGGTTAGTCCGAGCAATGAATGAAATGGTGACACTTGGTGCTTCCTAGTCCCTTCTATGGAAAAATGTACAAATAATATAAAATTTCAGATTTAAAAAGAATTTAAAAAATTGATATAGTTGCACTATAGGTGAATAATTCAAAATTTAAATGACAGACATTCTCATGAATTAATAGCCTGGAGATTCATTTTTTGTCAGAACATATAAGTGCTATATGTTTTCAGAAATAGCAAAAGACAAGGATTCTCATGGAAATGATTGTTTTTAGTTTCAAGGTGATGGAAAGGAGTAGTTTGGGTTTGAAATCCAAGGATCAGAATCAAATTAGTTGGGAAATGATTGCAGAAGGTGGATCAGTTTTGAGAATCAGTTGCAGAACAAAGTGGTGGGAAGAACTTGGAGATATTTTCATGCCAAGAATGGATAGCTGTCAATTGGCTTTCAACTGACCACATTCTCCTATATCTCAGTTTTTCTTCTCATTTGTAAAGGATGGTGAAATTAATGCTCCAAGGCAACTTTTTGATTCTGGGGTCATATTTTCTGAGTTTCTTTTGTCATTCTGGATGTATTGAAGCATAAAGATCTTAATAAAATACATTACAGTTCCTGTTCCAGATTATTGTTGTCTCTTTATATTTTGTTGATGCTCTTGTATGTTTAGTTTGTAAGGCATTTTAATATACTAGTTACAAGGTAACTATGCAATTACTATTGGAAATTGCAATTGAAATAATTGTTGTATTGTCATTGATGTCAAACCTTAATTGGTAAGACTATTGCTACTTAGGAAAGTACTATATCTATTTGAGTGTTGCTAAGGGGATAGGAAAGGTTGGTAACAATAGCACCTAGGGAAAGGTTGAGTTATCTTGATATTACAAAGTGTACTTGACTATGTTGTACAATGATGAGACAATGTATTGTTTATACTAGTAAGATTGAAGACTAAACTGGTAGGCTTGACCAAGCAAAGAAAGGAGAAATCATGTTTAAGCTAAGTAATGTTAGTGTTGACCGAGTTAGTGTATGCCGAGAAAAATTCTAGTGTCGATCGAACAACAGTTAATTGTCGAGGAAGACAGTGTAAGATGAGGAAACATTTTTAGTAATGACCAAGCTTTCTACATGAAGACCGAGTAGTTGATCACAGTATTGACCGAGCATCAGCATTTTTATATTTGAAGAGATTTTAGTTTTGGAGCCGACATTGTTGAATTCTTGGATTATGTAAAACATGTTGACTTTATTTATTGATTGTTTGAAAGCATTAAATGCACTGTAAAATGTTTTATTGTAAATCTTTAAGAGATTTGAGATGATTCTAGAAATGAAGTCGAAGAACATGAAGCGGGTAGATTCAATGAATCTGACCTAACCCTAAGATCTATGAATGAGATTGAGCAGCAAAAGATGAGTTAACCTAATTGAGAAAAGTATTAAAGGGAACCTGAGCATTGGATATGTGTGTGCATGGGTGAAAAAGAGAATGCTAGAAGATTAGTAAAGTTTTATTGACTGTATAAGCAGAAAAGGTTGAAGGAGAATTGTGGTGGTTGCTTGAAGAAAAGTTCTGAGTAGATCAGAGATGGAAATGGCAAAGTTTCAAAGTTAGTAAACTAGCATTAGTGTATGGAATGAGATCTGATATTTGCAAAGTGAGTTGTATGTTTGTCAGATAAATATTGTTGCTACTTTCTAACCATTGTAATAGTCAAAATCCTTTTAATAGAGGTTGACCGAACAATCATATGTTAAATCCTTTGAACAAGGTTGCATTCTAATGGAGTGTATGTAAGTCCTATGTCAAGGCTCACTTTTAACAGGGTGATTGAAATCCTTTAACCGGGTCACACCTAACAGTGTGTATTGTAACCTTTGATAGGGTTGGCTTTTAACCGAGCTCACTTCAGAAGAGTGAAAATAATAGTAGCATGTTACAG